>CM060692.1:62856305-63271305 GCA_030686995.1 Artemisia argyi
TTGATAATTTTAGATTTCTCACCAGCATGAACACTAGCAGCATGCGCCATTTGCATCAACCGACCTATCTCTGCAAAATCGTCTTGCTCCGCGGCCTTCAAATCGACCAAAGCTTCATCCAAAACATGTCCACCAACAAACATCTTTAGCTCAAGAATAATTGCATGCCTCTCTTCAACCCTAACCAGTATCTCATCAATAATTTCGTTGTAATTCTTTTCATGACTCATGTATGCCTTCTTCTCTATAGAAAAAATCTCATGGAGAACCCTATCAATCCTTCTATCACCAATTTGATGGGCAATCTTCATGCATTTAGGAAATTTAGGAGCCATTGTGTTTTTTCAACAAAATTTTTGGGCGTGATCGATTATTGTAGCAAGATCAGTAGACTGCGATTGAACAAACCCTGAATTCCTTAACCCTGAATTCCTTATCAATATTATCCCCAAATGTTTTAACTAAACCAAACACTAAATTAAAACCGGTAAAAACTCCTAAGACCCAAAAAATGGTTCAAGCCCAATTAGTGACAAAAATAATAACACAAGCCCAATAGAAAACTAAACAAAAAAATTACCACCATTTTATTTAAAAAGAATTATTCGAAATATATATATATATATATATATATATATATATATATATATATATATATATATATATATATAACCAAGCGTTCAAATGAGAAGTCATATTTTGATGAGAAGGTGAGAAGGGATTCTAGCCGCTCATTTTATCTTTCTTTATCTTTGATCTAATGCCTAATATTAGTTAACAAATTTTTCTGAAAATTTCAAAAAAAATCAAAAAAATTTCAATTTTTTTCCGTCACATGTGAAAAAAATTTTCCGAAAATTTTTTTTCTGAATTTTTTTTCATGACATGTGAAAAAAATGAAAAAAAATTTCACATGTGAAAAAAAAAAAAAAATCACTTGTGAAAATTGAAAATTTTCGAAAAAAAAATTTCCGATTTTTTTTTCGAATTTTTTTGTTTTTGAAATTTTTTTTCTTCACATGTGAATTTTTTTTCGTCACATATGAAAAATTTTCAAAATTTTTTTGAATATTTTTTTAAAATTTTTTGATTTTTTTTTTTTAAATTTATTTGAAATTTTTTTAAAAATTAGTTAGTGGCTAAGATTAGTTATATCCTTCTCACAAAAATTAGATTTCTCACATGAATAGCCCTATATATATATATATATATATATATATATATATATATATATATATATATATATATATATATATATATATATATATATATAGAATTGTGTTCATATAAGATTTATGAGTTTTGGGTGTATCAGGTTTTGATATTTTCAATGGATGTATAAGATTTTTCTTGAGTCAGTGTTGTTATGAATGTCTAAATTTGAAAAATATTGATCACATTTGGATTTGAATTCTCCAAAATACCCTTGAACCCCTATTTAATGACTACATTTAAGGTTAATCTCATTTAACACAAAGAAAAAGATCTAACGGTCTAGATTGGTTCCTATTTTTATAATTTTAATTTTGATCTTACATTAACCCTCCCCTATATATATATACTAGACGAGTACCCGTGCATAGCAACGGGATTTTATAGCGACAGATCGTTTAGTGATAAAAAAAAGTTTATAGGTTATAAACGAAAAATAAAAAAAGTTTGAAGATTTAAAGATTAAACATAATGTATTGAAACCCGGTTCGACCTGTTCTGGACGAAAAATGGGTCGATTTAAATCGAGTGAACCCGACGGGTTTGGTCGAAAACGGGTCAAATTAAACCGGGTCAACCCGCCGGGTTTGAAGCGGTCAACCCGTTTTCGATGTGTATTAATAGTTTCATTTTGAAATATATGTTTTCATATGGCTTTTATTAGTTAGACGAACTGGTGGCGACACCGGTTCCCGGTTGAACCCGTTGGTCCGGTCCAGTTTTCAAAACTATATGTACCATCGACTTATTAGCTTGTATGAAGCTTTGTGTGTTTTATTAATTTGTATAATGTGTAAAATAACATTAGTTAGTGTGTTAATTATTTTATATTTAGATTATGTTGTAGCTTATTTAAATTGTACATTGTGAAAATTTTATTGTACTTTTTAGTAAGCGATGTTTTAATTGGTTGTTTTTAATTTGATATATATATATATATATATATATATATATATATATATATATATATATATATATATATATATACTTTTAATTCGTTGTACAATGTAAATAAATTATTGTACTTTAAAGTTATGGAGTGTTTTAATAAGAGTACTAATTATACTATGCATTTTTCTCACCTTTAACTTTCAAGATTTGACCATGCATTCTTTATAGCGACAAATAGTTTATTCGACAAATAGTTTATTCATCAAAAAAAGTTTATAGGTAAAGTTTGAATATTTGGGAATTAAACATGATGTCTTGAAACCCGGTCCGACCCGGATGGTTCAACCGGGTGAACCGTTCCGGTCAAAAAATTGGTCGATTTAAACCGGGTCGACTTGCTAGGTTGGGTCGAAAACGGGTCAAATTAAACCGGTTCAACCCGTCTGGTTTGAAGCATCCCGGGTCAACCCGTTTTGTGATTTGTATTAATTGTTGTATTTCATTTGGTAGATATGTTTTTAATTGGTTGTACAATGTGAATAAATCATTGTACTTTTAAGTAATGGGGTGTTTTAATAAGAGTATTAATTATATTTCATAATTTCCTTTAATAAGATTTTTCAAGATTTCCACTTTTCAAGATTGACCATTTTTTCAAGATTGACCATTTTTCCTTTATATGTAGTATATATATATATATATATATATATATATATATATATATATATATATATATAATTGAGATCAAATAAGATCTTTCTTAAAGTTGTAAAAGTAAGATCCCAATCAAAACTTGACAAGTGGATTTTAATTACTAAAAAAACTGATAACTAAATATCTAATCAAAAGGGTTCTATAGGTATTTTATGCATCTAAACTAAAACTTAAATGATACTGTTTCAATAAATTCACCCTTAATAACACCTCCTCCCTCCCATATCTCACTCCACACCACCAATCTCTCCTCCCTCCCATTTCTTTTTCTCCCCTAACCCTAAATCTAACAATGTCGCCCCTTCTTATCATATTTCTATCAAATCCCACCAAGATTTCTATCACGTTTCCTTTTCTATCATCGCCATTCGCTTGTTAGGAACAGGCATGTCGCGGCCAAGTCGTCATCTGTACAAAGCTCACATTTCAGATCCGATAACACCACAATTTCTGATGATAGTTATTGTTTTCTTTAGCCTGATTCACACGATACACAAGTTCAGGTGATGTTTATTTGCCAGTGACGGTTATTATATCAAATGGGTTGTGACTATTGTGGATTTATCGATTGTACCGGATCTGTGACCATCGTGGATTTTATCCGGTGTACCAGATCTGTGACCACAGCCTTAGCAGGTGATATCTAGTGTACCGGAACTACTTTTTTGGCGAGACTTGTTATACCGGCGATATCCAGTGTACCGGAAAGCATGGTTGTACCGATGTACCAGAATCTTCATATGTATCACAAATCTGTTTCGATTTGCTCTTTATACATAGATCTATTTTATATGTGTTTATGTACCAGATTTGTTACACAATATATCTGGTGTATCGGAATCTGCTACTTTTCGGTTTCGATCTATTCTTGGTACACAGATGTGTGTATGTACCATATTTTTTTATATACCAGATAGTAGTTTATCAGATGGGAATTATTTGTTTTGAAGATTTTCTGTCATAATTTATTAGTTTTGTTAGAGAAGTTCGAAAAAGATATGTGAATCAATGTATCAATAGGGCTGTTGTAGTAATTATCGGATTCTGGGTAAAATGAATGACCGGAATCTGCTGCTGTATCAATAGGGCCGTTTTAATAATTTTTAGTTTTGTTTTGTGACACATTTTATATTATGGTTTGTGTAGCAGTTTAATGTTTAAAAAATGTTGAATTGTTGACGAGATTTTTGTATACCAAAATGACTGAAATTTTGAAAAGAGATTGACCACATATGGATTTTAATTGTCCAAAATACTCTTGAAACCCCATTTAATTACTATAGTGTCATTCATTTAATGTTAATCTCATCAAACACAAATAAAAATATCCAATGGTCTAGATTGGGTCTTACTTTTATAACTTTAAGCTTAATCTCACAATAACCTTCCTCTATATATATATATATATATATATATATATATATATATATATATATATATATATATATATATATATATATATATATATATATATATATATGTGTGTGTGTATATATATATATATATATGTGTGTGTGTGTATATATATATATATATATATATATATATATATATATATATATATATATATATATATATATCATAAAATAAGAAATCAAATTATGTTAACACTTTTTCTTTTTTTCATCTCGTAGCCATTATATTCAATTTACCATAACCGGAATCCCCCAAAAAAAAAATTACCTTACCTTAAAATTGTGAGTTATATGTGTTGTGAATGTTTTCTCTGTCCTTGATTGCCACAATCCGAACAATACATATAGGCCCTAGAGATGACCTATTATGGGTAAATTGGCATTACCCACCAATCACAATAAATGTCCCTATAATTTACAGCTAATCATACTAATCACAATAATGTAATAATAAATATACAGCTAACACTCCCCCGCAGTTTGAGCGGGAGGACACTGAACGCTTAAGCTGGAGCGAAATTCCTCAAATAGAGCTGTGGGTAAGCCTTTAGTAAAAATACATATTGGTAGCGTGAAGGAACGTGTAAGACCCTGACTTGACCAGTAGTTACCAAATCCCGAACAAAATGAATGTCAAACTCAATATGCTTCGTACGTTGGTGCTGAACCGGATTAGAAGACAAATAAACAGCACTCACATTGTCACAGTATACAAGCATAGTAGAGGACAAAGGAGTATGTAACTCACGCAGAAGATTCCGTAACCAACATGTCTCAGCGACTGCATTAGCAACACCCCGATACTTAGCCTCAGCACTAGAGCGAGATAGCGTCGGTTGATGCTTAGCGGACCATGAGAGCAAATTATTGCCAAGGAAAACACAGTACCCTGAAGTAGATCTTCGAGTAACAGGACAACCAGCCCAATCCGCATCCGAATAAGCGACTAATGAATCAGTAGAGGATGCAAACAACTGTTATCCGTAATCGATAGTACCCCGAACATATCGCAAAATCCGTTTAAGAGCCGAGAAATGAGGCTCCCTTGGATCATGCATACGAAGACAAACCTGCTGAACTGCATAGGAAATATCAGGTCGAGTAAAAGTGAGATACTGAAGAGAACCTGCAAGACTCCGATATAGGGTTGGATCAGACACCAAATCACCATCATCACCCAGTTTAGACTCAGTATCAACAGGAGTCCGAGTAGGGTTACAACCAATCATGTGTGCACGCTCCAGGATCTCAGTAGCATACGTACCTATGCTAAGATAGGAACATTCCTGTAGAATCACGTGTAACAGATATACCCAGGAAATAATTTAGAGATCCCAAATCCGTCATAGAGAACTCCTTATGCAACGAAGCAATAATTCGTTGTAACAAACTCTCAGAGGAAGCTGTTAGGACAATGTCATCAACATACAGTAATAAATAAGCAGTATCAGTCCCCTGTTGATAAATAAATAAGGATGTGTCACAACGACTATGAGTAAATCCAACCCGAAGAACATATGTAGCAAAACGCTGAAACCAAGCCCGTGGAGCCTGCTTGAGACCGTAAAGAGATCTCTGTAATAAGCAAACATGATCAGGATAATTCAGATCCCGAAAACCAGGAGGCTGATGCATGTAAACAGTCTCAGTCAGATCACCATGCAAAAAGGCATTCTTGAAATCAAGCGGATGACAATGTCAGAGGAAGCTGTAATTCGTTGTAACAAACTCTCAGAGGAAGCTGTTAGGACAATCCTGTAGAATCACGTGTAACAGATATACCCAGGAAATAATTTAGAGATCCCAAATCCGTCATAGAGAACTCCTTATGCAACGAAGCAATAATTCGTTGTAACAAACTCTCAGAGGAAGCTGTTAGGACAATGTCATCAACATACAGTAATAAATAAGCAGTATCAGTCCCCTGTTGATAAATAAATAAGGATGTGTCACAACGACTATGAGTAAATCCAACCCGAAGAACATATGTAGCAAAACGCTGAAACCAAGCCCGTGGAGCCTGCTTGAGACCGTAAAGAGATCTCTGTAATAAGCAAACATGATCAGGATAATCCAGATCCCGAAAACCAGGAGGCTGATGCATGTAAACAGTCTCAGTCAGATCACCATGCAAAAAGGCATTCTTGACATCAAGCGGATGAATCGGCCACTGTCGAGAAAGAGCCAAACTAAGCACCGTCCGAATAATACCTGGCTTAACAACCGGGCTAAAGGTTTCATCCACATCAACACCCGCAATCTGAGTACTGCCATTCGCGACAAGTCGATCCTTGTAGCGACTCAGAGTGCCATCAACTAAAAACTTATGACGAAATAACCACATACTGCGAATAATGTTGGTATCTGGGGGCCGAGGTACAAGAATCCAGGTTCTATTTTTAATAAGTGCATTGTGTTCATCTGACATAGCATTTCGCCAATTAGGGTTTTTGAAAGCAGCATTATACGTTTTTGGTAGTGGTGAGAGGGTTGACACACAGAGATTTAATCGTTGAGTGGGACGGGTAGTCCCGACACGAGAGCGTGTGACCATAGGATGAACCGAAACTGTGTTTGGGTTAATATTCGTAGGTGGAGGAATTTGGGAAATGGAAACGGGGCTGGGTTGTTGGTTAAGTAGGCTAGTATTTATTTCATGAGTTGTAGGTGGTGTATGAAGTTCAGAAGGTGGGGTTTGTGTTTGGGCTGGAGAGTGTGGGTTGGTCATAGGGGAATTAGGCTCATTAGGGATGTGGTGGTTTGGTAAAGGATTTGGTGAATTTGTAGGTGGTGTAGGTGACAGTTTGATTATGTTTGAGATGATATTGGAAGAATCATCCAAGAATTCATATGAGGGTTTTGCATCGGGTGTCATAGAACCAAACGGAAACACTGTTTCATCGAATGTAACATGGCGGGAAATGATAATTTTGTTTGTATTTAGGTCCAGGCAGCGGTAACCACGATGGTTAGTGGCATGTCCCAAGTAGATGCAAGGAGTAGCCCTTGCTCCGAGTTTGTGTTCTATGTCAACGTGAGGTAACACAGACAGCCAAAAACAAGTAACAGATTATAATCAGGTTTGGTTCCAAAAGGGCGAGTAAAAGGAATGTCATTTTCAATTGCACGTGATGGTAAAATGTTTAATAGGTAAACAGCCATGTTGAGGGCTTCAGTCAAGTAATTGGGGGGTAGGTGAGCCTGAAATAGTAGTGTTCGGATAATGTTATTGATGGTGCGGATCATCCTCTCGGATTTACCATTTTGTTGGGAAGTTCGTGGACATGAAAAACGGAATTGAATTCCATTATCGGTAAATAGTTTATGAAAGGCTTGGTTGTCGAATTCGCCACCATGGTCACACTGAAAGGACTTGATATCACACTTGAATTGGGTGTTAACAAAGGAACAGAATAACATAAATTTGGACAAAACATCAGATTTGTTAACTAAAGGGTAAACCCAGACAAATTGAGAATGATGATCTAGAAATAAGACATAGTAACGAAATCCAGAAAGACTCGGAATTGGGGATGTCCACAAGTCCGAGTGAACAATGTCAAAACATGATTCAACAATAGTAGACGAACTAACAAATGGGAGTCGCACGTGTTTGCCAAGCTGACATGCATGACAAAGCACGGGAGATTTCTCCTTATTACATGAAATAGAATTATTGGAAATGATACTCCGTAGCACTTCACTTCCTGGATGTCCAAGGCGTTGATGCCACGTGTATTGACTTGTGAGATAAACTTGAGGAATTGGAGAAGGCTTTGTAACAGGATAGAGAGGTCTAGTGCTATCACAGCGGAGCAGCACCCGACGAGTTTGGAAGTCCTTAACAGAAAAACCAAAAGGATCAAATTCAACTGTACAATAATTGTCACAGACAAACTGACGAACGGAAATTAAATTTTTTACAATATTAGGTGTGACTAAAACATTATTTAAATGAAGAGGTCGAAATGGGGTAGGCAAAATACTATGTCCAGAGTTGGTAATGGGAATGGAATGCCTGTCACCCACTACAACAGATGGATAAATGCACGAATTAAAAATATTACTAAGATTATGTACGGAATCATTAAGGTGAGAGGACGCACCAGTATCCATATTCCAATTACCGGGTGCAGGTTCCTGTAGAGTCCCGGTGGTAAAAGCATGTGGTAAAATGGTTTCTTGTCCCATAGTAATCCCCGTTGGACCTGCAATGTTTTGTTGAACTGGTTGGTGCACCGGTTGTTGAACCTGAACCGGTTGTTGAACCTGCCCCGTAATCTGACCCATCAGTCCGTGATAGCCCAAAGATTGTGAACCTGTCATACCAATAACCGGCTGACCTACCATTCCATTTTGACCCGGCTGACCTATCATTCCATGTAAACCTGTCATACTGAATGGACCTGCTATTCCTTGATGACCCGTTAGACCAAATTGACCCACGATCTGTTGACCTGCCATTCCATTTGGACCTGTAGAGATGGGCTGACCTATAGGACTGGGTTGGTAAGTCTGTTGGGCGGATGGGCTTGAAAAGCCGGGTGGGCCATGGGTTAATGAATAACCAGTGGGATATGTTGTTTAGGTATGATAGGCTACTAGAGTGGGATATGTTGTTTGGGTATGATAGGCTACTGGAGTAGGCGTGGGTTGAGTAAGGGTATTTCCACCACATCCTAACTTAAACAATAAGTTTTGCAAAGTGTCCATATCTATGGGTGAGGTCGAAACAACAGTGGATCGAGTACCATTCCCATGTGCCCCGTTATGAAGAAATTTGCATGAAGCCCCGAACCGACACGAGCCTTTAGCGAAGTTGTAGCATGGTTTGTGGACTTTGTCCATGGAAGACGAGCCCCGACTATTAGAACTGGTGTTTGTCAAAAGAACCATAGGAGATGCGGATGTGGTGTCCACAAGGCTATGTTGGTCTCTTGATTTGAGACGCATTTCTTCCGTGGTAAGCATGGACCTAACAGTTTTTAGATCCGGAAACGGGTCCCGATGAGCAATGATAGTGGCAATGTGATCATATCGGGAGGGTAGGCCTTAGAGTGCAAAAGTTATAACATCGTCCTTGTCTATAGTCGATCCAAGACTAGACAAGATCATGGCTATGTTTTCAATTTTACGGAAGTATGCATCAATACTCATGTCACCGAGCTTCAAGGAGCTTAATTCCGTTTTCAATGTGATTGAACGGGTACGTTTGTTATCGTGAAATCAGCAAGGATCTCCCATGCATGTTTGGCTGTTTGGGGGTTATCAACGACGAGTCGTTGTTGTAGAGTTTTGGAGACAGTAACAAAGATCCATGAAAGTATTATGGTGTCGATTTTTAGCCACTCTTCATCACGAGTAGGAGGAGTACTTGTGTTGGCATCAGTATCATCTTTGTTCTCAATGTAATCCAGGAGTTTGTTTCCTCGACAAAGATTGAGAAAGAAATAAACCCAAGATGAATAATTCATCTCGTCAACGTCCAACTTTACGGGTATTAGGTTTGTTAGGTTATTGATTGCCATAAGTTTATCGGAGAGTAGAATGGTGGGTTGTGGGGGATCGGCAGAGACAGTCATGATGATGATTTTATGGTACGAAATCGATAGGTTTTAGATGGAGGGCTTTGTGGGACTGATTGAAAACGGAAAAGAATAGTACAAGAACAATAGATTAATTGAAATACACGCCTTTGTCGACTGGTTATACCATAAACCAACGATCGACTTTATCAAACAAAACAGGTCGACTGGTATTTATTTACCAACGAACGACTTATACAAAAACTTTAAAAGGGAAAAGATGCAGCGGAACTTTTTCTCATGATACCATGTGAGTTATATGTGTTGTGAATGTTTTCTCTGTCCTTGATTGCCACAATCCGAACAATACATATAGGCCCTAGAGATGACCTATTACGGGTAAATTGGCATTACCCACCAATCACAATAAATTTCCCTATAATTTACAGCTAATCATACTAATCACAATAATGTAATAATAAAGATACTGCTAACAAAAATAACGAAAATCAAATACAACTTTTATAAAATAAAAAAGTTACAAACACAACAAACATATAATACTAACACAAAAACACCCGCCGCAACGCGCGAGCTACCTCGATTGTTTTATATAAATATATATCACAACACAAAATACCAAAACAAAAAATGCACCAAAGGTCACCATTACACGCGTTTCTAAACAGGATCCAATCCTGTAGTAGTCCGTAAGTCCGAAAAATCAAGCTAAACAACTTTGTCACACCAAAAAACCAAACACTCCGTAATCACCAATCCCAAACACCCTGTAAGCAAAAAACCCAGACAGACATTTGATCTGAAGACATTAATCTGAGATTTAACCAACAACTGACGGCGGACACACCAAAACTCAACCCCCACAAACCATGACTAAAAAAGAAAAGACCAAAAACAATGAAAACCAAACACAAACACAATACTACGACATAACAATGAACATTTTATTCGCAATAGTCTCAGAACCTTATTTCCTCTTTCATTTCCTCACCTTTTTCTCTTATTTCTCCGTTCGTATTTGCACTTGTCATTTGTTTGATCCCGAATTCTCCGCTCACCTTATTCACAGAGTAAGCTAGCATGTTTTGTTTCATGTACTTGATGTTTTTTCTTAATGTGTTGATTTGGTGTTGTTTACAGGAACTTCAAGCGCTTGTTGCTTTTCTTACATTAGCTGTTGTTAAGGTATTTACTGTTTCGATTTATGTCACTGTTAGATTTTTTTTTAGATCATTAGTAGTTTGTGTATTTATTAGATTTTACTAAAGTTAGTTAAGGATCGTAAGCCGGATATGGATATGAAAATGTAGCTACTTTTTATTGGACTAGAGTGCGATTGTTTTGGTAACTTTTTGAAATTTGAGAGGGGTTAAAGGGGGAAAGGTAAAACTACCCATATACAAATAGCAACGGTAAATGATAGTTATCAACGGTAAATGATAGTTATCAACGTACTTGCATAATGTTAACAACGGTAAATGATATGTGTGTTATAGCAACGGTAAATGATATGTGTGTTATAGCAACGGTAAATGATAGTTATCAACGTACTTGCATAATGTTAACAACCCTAACGATATGCAATGGTTTTAGCTCATGTTGCTAAGATTGGTAACCAAATGCTTCTTATACTGTAATTACTTAAACAGGTAAAGTATCTTGCTATTCTAAGCAAGTAACGCTATATATGCAAATGGAAGCTGGCGGTACCATTGTGCCAAAGCAAAAATGCCTACTTGCAACAAGATGCAGTTGTCTTTTAAGATTCCAATTTTGATTTAAAGTTATAGTTTATTTCAAAAGGGTTGCTATTCAAAGGAGGTTTTTAGGAAAAGATGGCTCACAGATGTAATATCTGAAAATATCATTGCTAGAATGATGTTTCTATCGAATGTGATTGATAATGAGAAGCTTTTTGCCACTAGTTTATCCTGATAACTTGTGAAGCAACTGAATCTGTCATGAAATTCTAGTATTCTGAAGCGATATATAAGAAAAAGTAATAGGAAGCAGCCATATTATTAGGTTATATTTGACATGGACCATGAACAGGATGTATGAAGGATTGAAGGAATAGTACTTTACTTTGTCTAATAATGGACTGTTAATCAAGAATTTATTCAATCGACTATTCTGCTTTTTGCAGGCGGTGAAAGAAGAAACTTGGGATGGTTTTGTTGCAGATATGCTGTTATTTTCTAAGGTGATCCTTGTCATAATTTTTTGTGTTTCTTGCGTCTCGTTTTTCTTATCTTAATATCTTTTGTGAGATCATGTTACTTTTACAACAGATACAGAACTCAGTGTTTTTAGGTTATCGTGAGTTCCTACCACACTGAGCCCAGCTGAGCTATTATGTGCATACAGCATACTAGTGCGTACTGTTCTCAATTTATAGTACAGTCTCATGTTTGACCTCAAATTGAAATGTCACTGTGCAGTGTGCACAAAGCTATAGATGTCGAAGATAATTAGACTTGACAACCCGATACAGGCTTTTTGCTGGTCTGTGTCAATTGGTTTTGTTTTCAGCGTACACAATCTCGCTCAATAAACTAAATATCTACATAGAATTCAAAGCTACGCTAAATAGATTTACTCTTAGGATATAAATTAGTGTCATTTAAACCTTCCCCTATACGGTTTACACTACATAATCAAGGGAAATTAAGAATCCCTTAGCACTTTTGCAGAGAACATATCACTTTATTAGGTACATATGGATATACTTCATGGTTCCAGGTCAAGGAATACTAGATCTTTGGGATACCTGAACGAAAAGGGATTAATAAGAAATGGAACGGCTGTACTCTTAGAACTTAGAAGACATTGTTATTCAGTTTGTTTTAGTTTCTGATTAGACTTAAGAATGTTAAGTAGGTAAAAGGGAAATCAGACTAATATGATATTTTTAGTATCAACACATTCACTGCTAGAGGCATACATTGGTGATTTTTGGAGATACTGTATTTTTAGACAGAGATAATATAATGTGCTTGTGAATGTGCATTCTTAAGCTTGAAGATTTTGGCTCATATAAAAATTAGCAATGGTGTTATTTACATATTATTTGTGTGGAAGTGACAAATCTTTGAATTAGAGTAACTTTGGCAAGGTCACCAACTCACCAAGCATTATATTCTTTTCCTCCATACAGCCAACTTTGTAAAGATGCATGTCGTAAAAGAGTAGTGAGTCACCTGTGCTTGTTATTTCACGTTCTTATATGACTTATTTACCAACGGTTTATAGAAGTAGGTGACAAAGTTCATTACTTAGTCAAGTTATCTTCCTAGGTTGAAGAATTGCAGCAGATTTTCAAGTAGCAAGTCTTAAACTATCCCAGGGGATTTTAGATTTCTAACTCTTAACCAATAGGCATTTCTACTCTTGAGTAGCTACTTTCATTGTTATTGGTAAATGTAATAACTGCAATAGTACTTTTGATCAAGGTCCTGAGTTATTATACAATGGAGACACTCACAATATGTTTTTTTTTAGTTCTCAAGTGATCATAACTTTTTTCTCTGAAATGGTGAATATTATTATACCTCAAACACTAATAACTGTTACAACCAATTCCTCAGACATCAAATGGACATGTCCCATTTTGAGTCTATATATCAGAGAACACCAATACAGCTAAAATCAAGAAAACAAGCTGAATTCTATTCACCATTCTTCTAGTCTGGAACCCTAGCAGTGTACTAGAGGAACCAGTCCTAGGCAACCATGGAGAAACCTCACACCTTGACTACATTTCCTTCTTACAAACACCCTGCCTAAGTGATCATAACTTGGTTTTGCAAAAGTCTCAAGACTTACTAATCTTCAACCATAGTATGGAAGTTTAATTATTGAGCGTGTTGCTTTTGTCGTTCTTCTCATTGTTCGACCTTTTTTAATTCCTCTCCCAGTCACTAGATTTGTCACACCAGGTGTTACTAAATTGCATACAGTTGGGGTTGGTATTTCCACCTCAAATATGTTGATTTGTGGATCTATCTATCAATATAATAGACATATACTGCATTGAGCTCATTAATAATTTATTATTAAATTCAATATTCTGTTGTCGATATCCTCTTCTACAGTTTTTTCTTGTTGGCATTGCCTTAATCGTGGATTTGAACCTGGCACTCTGGTTCATGCTGACCTTCTTAGGTATGCTTTATTTCTGAAAGAATGATAACTTTTCTTCATTTTTTCCCAAAACTAATGTTATAATTCATTCATTAGTTTCATCTATATATTTTCATTATTAGATATAGGGGAGTATTAGAAATCTGATACTTTTGCTACTTTTGTTCTTTCGCAGTTATATATACCTTCACACAACAGCCTGCCTACATGGGACTAGGTATGCAGTGAACTTTGATCTCGTATTTCTCTACTTGTCTGATTTTCCTGATTACATTTTTTTTATTTTTATTTTGTGATAATAGGTGCTGTAACACAATTAACACCACTGCAGTTAGAGACTTTATTAACTGAAGGTGGCACGTCAAGATTTTGGCTGGTTAGCCTCACAATGTTTCTTTTCAAGTCTCAGATTTGTTAATTTTTTTACTTAAACTGGAACGTTGGTCTGATTCCTTTTTTGACAGGTGGAATTCCGTTCTTTGGTTTCATCTACCTGCATACGCACTAGTCGTACTCTCCCTGAACTCTCCATCACGTGAGTATATAGCTTTCAATATGGTCAAACTCATATTTGTATTAGTATCATTTTGATTGTATCTTTTTACTGCAACAGTTTCGCGAACAAGCATATATCTTTTGGAGTAGTTGACCTTGGCCTTTTCCCGAATACGGCTGAAAGATTTGGAATTTCTCTTGGTGGGTATTGTTGTAGTTATAATACTGTGTTGGATCCCTTACTTGTAAGCTGACTGTTCAGATAAAATTGTACAGGAATGCCTGATCAACTCCCAACTTTCATTTTATTTGAGAATAACGAAGAGGTTTCACGCTTTCCTGAGATGCATTCTGCTACCAAAGTTGAAGATATAACAAAGGTATTCCAAAACTTTATGTATTGTAAGCTCACAGGCCGGGTTAGGCTGGTTGGATTGACCCACAAACACTTGTTTCTTCACACTTTTTTATGGATGATAAATTTGTTAAAACATGATAATGGGAACTACTTTCTTAAAAAACCTTGTTGAACAAAACGATTTACGAGGTTTTATGCACAAAAAAACTACACTTTGGAAGACTTTCAACTCACTTAACCAACTTTGGCTAGTTTTCTTGGTTTTACCTATTCTACCCATGAGATATAAACGTAATTCAAGTATATTTATATATAAGTAATTGGGTAGAAGTTTGCACATCTAATTTTTCTGCTTGTTTTTGGTTGCAGAAATGTCTTTGCCGGCATTTTGAACTCGACAAACACCTGCTTGATTATATTAGTGGCAAATAGGTATTGTGCTTCATGCTTTGATTTTGGTAAGACAAATTATAACCTTAAAGAATTAGTCAAATGTGATCTTTTGATATACCAATACATATACTTTTGAAAATTATAATTGAAATTCATTTTTGATTTATGTCTCTAGTTTCTTAAAAATTAGTTATAGTGTTGTACTAGTAATGCTGTTTCAACAACATTTTTTTATGACTATCTTTGTTATTAGAAAGGCCCCGTCCTGGTACCCGATTCATCACAAAAAACTCTTGGGTTGTGTATGACCGGGCCGAAGCCTCATTTGGTCGGGATTTTTAGGACCAGTTTTGGGTCGGGCCAAGGACCGGGCTATGACTTTGCTTGATTTGCCATCTCGACCTACTACTATCTCCAAAACTTAATTTTTGCAATCAGTTGATGAACTGTTTTCATCTTATCTTTCCCTATTCTATTTAATCCCAACGAAAAAGTTAGATGAAAGAAGATGGTAAAAAGAAAGAGACAAGTCATTCATCATAATCAGTGATGCATTAACCTGGTTAATTATGACATTAGATTTATGAATCGAATCAATAAGACCAAAACATAGGCAAATCAAACACATCTATGAATATAATGTTGAGTTCAGAATTGTTATAGGGACATATGATCATTTATGGCAAGTTTTACTGAGGTTGTTTCTCATACAAACTGTCAATAGTAAGGTCATTAACACAGGTGCATAAATTTCTTTGGCTTCTGTATTCACTATGATAGTTTCATACTTTCATCGAATTTTGTTCTGGTTGTCATGCTTTCTCATCAATTTGTTACACTCGAAGCAATGTGATTTTGAGGTTTTCATCGTAATATTCAAGTTTGATCGCTTCACTTTTTGTGGTGTGGTGGTGGCTTGAACGACTACTAAATTGTTTGTGACATGCCACATAACGATAAATTGTTTGTGACCGGCACAGCTTTGATGTAGCTGTTTGGTATCTAATCAACCTAAAGTTGATAAGTTGAAGCCTTGAATGAGAGGCTAAATTGTATAACATGTATGATATGTGTGCAACTCTTTAGTCTTTACGCATCTAAAAGAAAATGTCTATGAAACAGTAAACATCTTTTTTTATAAAGTACCAACATAAGCTGTGTTGCCTTTAAACGATCTCATGCCTTTTTTCTTGTTTGACTATATAAGTCCAAGCATCATATTCCTTAGTTTAAAGTCACATGACAAAGTGATGTGAAGTCGTGAAGATGTAACGTTGCATCTTAAACTTAATCGACCAAAACTCCAAACAAATACAGTAAAAGTTAACTATTTACTCCTTTTTGTGAATTTATATGTCCAATTGTCCATTGTCCTTTTTGGATGATCTTTTATCCCGTGTCCACTGCCAAATTGTTTTAAAAAATAAAATTAGTTACTACCTCCGTACCAAAATATAAGTCCAGTTTGACTTTTAGAATCGAACTTTGACCGTAAATATTTTTGTTTGTATTATATATCACTTGATGATGAGTATACCAAATGAAAATACATATAAAACACTATCCATTTATATAATTTGCATCAAGTATTATATAATACAAACAAAAATATTTAAGGTCAAAGTTTGATTCAAAAAGTCAAACTGGACTTATATTTTGAGACGGGGGGAGTATTAAGTATGAATTATTTTGAAATAAGTAACATCTTGTCACTTTAGACTGCTCGTAGTGGCAACCTTACCCAATGTCGGTCTAGCCATGAGGATGGCCCCACCTTTTGTGCTTGGTTCGATCGGCTAGACGACCTTTGCATTTTGCAAGGTTTGTGTGTGAGTTTCTTTTCATTAATTTTTGTGAAGTATGTTTTTTGTTTTCACTGTGATTTTAGAAAGAGAAACTGAAGTGATGATGAGATAGCAGGAAGTTCTGGTCACCCTTGGGGTCATTACTACTAGTCTTAACAACACAAGACCATACTCTTTAATCACTTTCCCATCATCTTTTATATAATAAAGGAAATACATCATTTAGGAGTGATTTTGCAAAATCAATCTTAGTGGAAAAAAAAAATTGGACCAATAGGAAAGCTCGATTTTGACACATAGGCGAAATCGAGTAATATGATTGGCCAATAAAAAGTCAAAATTGAATTAATTTTGGTCAAACTTTAATAAATTTGATGGAGAATTTGGTTGAGAAAAAAATACATAAAAATATAGGTGTCAAATTTATGAAAATAAAAACTTAAAAAAAGATGAGGTAATTAATAAAACATTAGTGGTTGAATTTTAAATATATTATATAGAGTTAAGTGTAAAATTATAAATCTCTATGTTTTTTTGATAACGTGAGATAATAAATAAATAACCCCTTACACTTTATACCCTCTATACTTTATGATATGAACTTTGTTTACAATTACACGAGTATTACTATTAGATTAAGACTTCCATCCATTAAACTTACAAAATTTTATAAATATACGAATTAGTTTTAATATACGTTAAATGTTTTTAAAATAAATATTAGTTTTAAACTTTCATCTACTAAAATATTCTTTTTACTATGCATATTAAATAAAGATTCATGTTATTTTATTTAAAAGTTTAATCTATACGTACACGTATTTGAATATTAAATACGGTTAAATTATTATGAACGGTAATATAAATATCAAATTTTAATCACGAGTTACTGTGATATGAAAATAAATATACGCGATTATATTTATAACAATGACTCATGTAATTAT
This sequence comes from Artemisia argyi, assembly GCA_030686995.1. Classification (NCBI taxonomy): domain Eukaryota; kingdom Viridiplantae; phylum Streptophyta; class Magnoliopsida; order Asterales; family Asteraceae; genus Artemisia; species Artemisia argyi. The sequence continues at coordinate 62,874,225 of CM060692.1, forward strand.
TATTTAAAGTTTATATACGGATATCCTGAAAATATTTTTGAAAAACTTTATGGAGTATATTTTAACTTTATCAGCCCATTATGTGCTACTAAACTCACACATTTCATACAACATGATACCAATTGTTAAAAGTTAAACAACAACATCAACGTCAACATCTATATCAGCTAAATAAAAATTTATATACAGATATATTTTAAGTTTTTAACATCTATATCAGCTAAATATTAATAGATATTAATACGTAATAAAAACTCATGGACAAGTATTTGTTGTACTTATATCACAATTTTCACGGGTAAATTTTTATATATTCATATAGTAAACCAAAATTTTAAAATAAATTTAATTTATGTGTAAACCCCGTGCGTACACGAAACTTATATCTAGTTTTTACCTTACAATAGTCATTGCCAAACACTTATCAATTTTTCTATTAAAGAACTTTGGCCTCGCAACAGTGAGATTGTCACGGTTGTCAGCCAAGAGCTGCTTCATCACCACTGCCTAATGAGCTACATTAGTTCGGAGTCCCACTACTATAATTTTGTAACTTAATTTTTGGAAAAAAAAAAAAAAAAAAAAAAAAAAAATTTGATGAAAAGTGTGTAGGTGTCCGTGTATGTGAGTCACGCGTGAGTGGGCCAATAAGGCAAAGATATGGTCTGGACTGCAGTCTGCCTGCGTGCCTGTCTCTCACGTAAAGAGCACGCCATACACCACTACCTCTCTCACCTGCCTTTGCTTTCTTTTATTGGTCAACTCCATTTCAACCAATAAGTCAAAACTCCAATATCTTTCCTTTTTCTGTTTTTCTTTTCCACATTTTTGTTTTTCTCCTAGGTAAAGTTGTCAACAAAATACAAACTAACCAATGGGCTTGTGGTCCACTGGGCATGTCTTATTCAGTTAAGCGTCCTTAGTGGAGAGTAGTACCGGTTTGGGTGACCAAACCGGGAAGTCCTCCCTTGTGGACCACTGCCCTGTCGGTACGATTTCAAAGTCCTTCAATGAAGGTTTCAACCCACAAGGGTTCGAATCTGGAGAAGGTAGGGTTTACTTCAATTTAAGTGTCATTCTTTCGGGCGGCTTAAGTTGAAGATTTTCCCCCCATCGGGTTTCAAATTGGACTTGAATTTCCCCAATGAAAGTCAATTTAAAAAAAAAAAAAAAAAAAAAAAAAAAAAAAAAAAAAAAAAAAACTAGTAACACCATTGTCACAAAAGTACAAAATCTGTCAATATTGGATGTTTAGTATCGCACTTTTGCGGATCAAAATGTAATATACTGCATCCCTTTCAGATTAGGTGTTTATTTTGTTGTAGTGACACGCAATCTTAGTACTATAAAGATTCTAATGTTAGTCAATCAAATATTTTGATTGATTGTAGTTTAAATTTGACGCGTATTTGAGACAAATGAAAATAATAAGTTTATTTTGTGATTAAAATATAGTCTAAATTGGATTAAATGATTTGATAACCCACTTAAATATTTTTGTAATTAATGCTAGTATCTTCTTGTCTGTTACGGAGTATTTAAATTTAGGGGGTGTTTGTTTTGTAGAGGGAATAACTATCTATATTATCAAATGTTTTGAAAACCGGGTTTGAAATCGACCCGGTCGAGTCACCGGGCACCGGGTCAACCGGTTGGACCGTCGGGTCAACCCGGTTTTCAATTTATTAATTTTTTATTTTTTCGACCGGTTCGACCACCGGGTCAACCCGGGTTTTTATTTAAAATATTTGAAAAAATGAAACCCCGCCGGGTTTCGAGAACCGGGTTGACCCGGGTCACTCAAAACCCGGCGGGTCTAACCGGTTAACCCGGTTTTAGAAACCCTGTTTTTTTTACCCGTTTTTTTGGCCGGAACCGGTCGAACCGGTTAACCCGGCCGGGTCGACCCGGGTTTCAAAACATTGATACTATCTATAATGGAAAAATGATCAAAAGTGAAATTTTGAATTTCAAGTGAAATATTGAGTTTTCAACAATGGTCAAATGAGAGAGAAAGTGATATATAATTAATACTCTTATTAAAACACCCCAATACTTAGAAATACAATTATTTATTCACATTGTACAACCAAATTAAAGCATATCTACCAAATTAAATACAACCAATCAAACACAAATCGGGTTGACTCGGGACGCTTCAAACCCGGCGGGTTGACCCAGTTTAATTTGACCCGTTTTCGACTCAACCTAGCAAGTTGACCCGGTTTAACTCGACCCATTTTTCGACCAGAACGGTTCAACCGGTTGAACCAACCGGGTCGAACCGGGTTTTAAAACATTATCCATTACTTAAAAAAGTACAATGATTTATTTACATTGTACAACCAATTAAAAACATATTTACCAAATTAAATACAACCAATTAAAACACAAACCGGGTTGACCCGGGACGCTTCAAACCCGACGGGTTGACCCAGTTTAATTTGACCCGTTTTTTACCCAACCTAGCAAGTTGACCCGGTTTAAATCGACCCATTTTTCGACCAGAACGGTTCAACCGGTTGAACCACCCGGGTCGAACCGGGTTTCAAAACATTATTCATTACTTAAAAGTACAATGATTTATTCACATTGTACAACCAATTAAAACATATCTACCAAATTAAATACAACTAATTAAAACACAAACCGGGTTGACCCGGGACGCTTCAAACCCGGCGGGTTGACCTAGTTTAATTTGACCCGTTTTCGACCCAACCTAGCAAGTTGATTCGGTTTAAATTGACCCATTTTTCGACCGGAATGGTTCAACCGGTTGAACCACCCTGGTCAAACCGGGTTTCAAAACATTATGTTTAATTCCCAAATCTTCAAATTTCTATTATTTTTCGTTTATAACCTATAAACTTTTTTTTTATCAATAAATTATTTGTCGCTATAAAATCTCGTTGCTATGTACGGGTACTCGTCTAGTTGTTATGTAAATAGGTATTGGTTTAAAAACACACCACCTTTGGTGGGGTTTAGAAATAACTAGTTTTGAGCGTTTGATACCCATTTTCAAAAGTAAACCCCGTTAGCCAAACAATTATATTAGGAATGAAAGTCATTCTCTCATTCTCATACTTTCAAATCAAACAACTCTTTAAATTTCATTCTTTGTTGTTCAAAACAATTGCTTCATACTTGACAAATTCATGAGTCTGGATGATTATTCGGCCGAAATATCAAAAACCTTAATTACAAAAGAAATTTTGTTTAAGGTTAAGAACAACTGTACGTGTTTATAGCAATTAACAAAAGAAAAAAAAATAATAAAAAAATAAAATAAAAAGGATAATCTACATGTTTTGTCCTCCCGATAAGCAAGGTTCATAAGTGAAGTGAGGTTCAGACTTGAGTATCACGTTTCGTGCATTGTGATATTGTGATTTCTATATCTTTTTATGTTGGACGTGAGACTGATGATAAGTGTGGAAACTAAATCTTAAGGGGTAGTCTAGTGGTAATGGCTTTTTAATTTCAGATTTTACAAGCTTGAATCATGTAGGCTACAAATTCAGGCCACTCGTCGTAGCTATATATGTTTGACAAAAATAGTTGGAGCTATTATTGAAGTTTGTAGGAGCCGGAACTTATGAATACTTGAACTTTTATGTAAGGCTACAGATTGTCCATTATCTATGAGTCTTAAGGGGTAGTCTAGCGGTAATGGCTTTTTAATTTCAGATTTTACAAGCTTGAATCATGTAGTCTACAAATTCAGGCCACTCATCGTAGCTATATATGTTTGACAAAAATAGTTGGAGCTATTATTGAAGTTTGTAGAAGCCAGAACTTATGAGAACTTGAACTTTTATGTAACGCTACAGATTGTCCATTATCTATGAGTCTTTTGGAATAAACTGTAAAGTCATGTATTTAGATCACTAGATATGGATCGAGTAAGTGTGCATTGTATATAAAAAAAGGAGCTGAAAACTAACCGCAAACAAATTCTGTTCTAAAAAGGTCTTAAACATATGCAACATTGTACCATGAGTAATTTGATTTAGACCATGAGTAACTAATTTTTGGACCTTATTGAAAAATTTTCTAAACACTCGACCAATTATTAAAAGATTATATGACATCATTTACTGTATTTTCCATGATATGATGCACATAACTATTTTATTGCACAACTACGTGGCTAATAAATTAATGAAAAGGTAACATTTTGAAATGTCAAACACTTGTAATCCCCTTTTACTTTCTTCAAAATGAATTGCTTTTGTTCCACTCTTACGGTGAAAGTGGTAATTAAGTGGGCATCATGTTACATGATTAATAAATTTTTAACTATGTATTTAGCATTTACATAAACTTTGTTCTACAAGCCCCTAATTATCGTGATAAATATTCATCCAAACATTGTTTATTGTTCTTTAACAACAATTGTGGTAGCACAAAACCAATAATCTTTGTATAATTTGTCATAACAAACCTTTAAATCACGATCAAAGTACTTGTTTCTTAACAGAAGCTTCTTAATGAAATAGTTGTTGGTTTAAGTTCTGCTTAAAATATGTGACATAGATTTATGTTGTATATATTGTGATGTAGTTATTTGTCGTTTAAAAGAGAGAGAGAGAAGAAGAAGAAAAAAAAAAAAAAAAAAAAAAAAAAAAAACTAGCTAGCTACATCCTATATCAGATAAATAATTTGGATTATAATGTATACGTGAATTATCAAATACTTTTGGTCATGCATAGTATAGACTAATATGAAAAGTGATTTTTGAGTGCTTGAAATGCAAGACATGAGAAAAGGGCACTCAAATTGGTCTGCCATTACTTTAGTTTTTTAATCAACAGGTAAATTTCAACATACCCGCCACATATATTTTAATCTGTTACGTTATTATAAAAATGTTCTACTGTAAATGTATTTACATATTTTTAAATGTTTAAGACTTTAAGTAGAGTTTACATGTTTGTTTAGTACGTATTATAAGCTCACAACTTGGGTTTACTGTATTTCTTTTTTAGGTAAAAAGTTCTTGCATCCGGTATGATGACGTATAGTTTATATTCGGGTCAAACCCGATTAATGAACATTACTAAGACCCAAATTCACCATGAGTGGGCTATCATAACAATGATTAAGCTACCATACTAACGGTTTGGGCTCACGAAAGCCCAAACCCAAAGTTATTTATGGTTTTGATATAGATATCTCCTATTTAAGAGATATATATCAAATCGGATATACACCGAAGGGTAAAGAGCACGTATCCAATAAGGATTACGTGCCTACATAAACAATATCACAACTCTCATTGAGGTACGACTTTCAACCCTAACTCTTCAAGTATAACCCTAAAACCGATTACTTACTCTCACGCCGGAGGATAATCGTGGGAGACAATCCCACGATAAGCCTAACGGTGTTTGTTTGTTTTCTTAGTGCGCAGGTCTCAAGCATTAAGGTTGAATTGGTACGAGAACAGGAACCCGAATAAGGAACGCCCAACTTTTGTATCAACAAGTGGCGCCATCCGTGGGACCCTACACTAAGAACTAGAATGACGAAGCACAAAAACTCAAGCCAGCGGACTCCGCAGTTGAAAAAAACACATGGTGACCCCCAAAGGAGGAAGAACCAAGATTCGATCCCTAGACAGGCCTCTGGAACAACCAGCGCGCCTGGACACCAAGAAACGGGCCCAACTCTAATCCTCCCAGCAGTAGAGTTGCCCGCAGGTACTACCCAGACCACCACGGTGGTTCCAAGCACTGAGGAACTTCAGCGCACCCTCTTCAATACTCCCCATCAAATGACACCCATAGTGGACAACACTGTGCCGCCTGGCGCGCCTAACCGAGATAGGGGACCTAATGTTGAAGCAGAAATTCTTGCATTGGAAGAGGATGCGCCCGAGTTAACGTTAAGTAATTTTGTATCTCAAAATTATGAAACCTTAACCAAACTCATGCAAGAGGAGGCGAGGAGAAGGTCGAGTCAGAGCCTACAAGCCCGGCTTAACTTCAACCCAGAGTACGAAACATCCCCATCGCACTACCAGAAGGAGGGGCGCGAGAAGCGTACCAATGTCCATGCTAGGCTTGGTACAGCATCTGATTCACAATACTCTGAGGGGTACGAAGACAATGAGAGGCGTACCAATGTCCACGCTAGACTTGGTAATCGCAGGATGCAAGATAGACTTGGACGGCAACGCTCACCGAGCGAGAGCTCTTCAAGGTCTAGGATTCATGATAGACTGGGAAGACGAATGTCCCCGAGTGAAAGCCCCTCAAGCTCGGACTCTGACGAAAAACGGCGTAAGCGCCACAAAAGAGAAGACTCCTCCTCAAGTGACTCCTCAGACAACGAGGACAAAGAAACAGGACATCGAAAGTCCAGAGGAAGACATCGCGAGGAAGAAGACGAAGATATGTCTCTTCCTTGGCGTCGCCAAAAGGTTGATGCATTCACGCGACGCATCAGCGATTACTCGGATGATAAGAAGAGACGCATGCCCGCTAATGTTAAAACATATGATAGAACGGGTGATCCTGATGATCACCTAAAAATTTTCGAATCTGCTGCCACCATCGAAAATTGGCCACAGCCTGTGTGGTGCCATATGTTTAACTATACGTTAGTGGGGAATGCGCGAACTTGGTTTAGCAAGCTTCTACGAAGAAGCATAAACGGGTTCGAAGAACTACGAAAAGCATTTCGTTTGAACTTCACCCAAAGGAAGAAGTGCGCCAAGAACCCTGTTGAACTGGCCAGGGTGAAACAGGGCCAAGGGGAATCAACAAGCACTTATGTGGAGCGCTTCAAGGATGAATGTATACACGTGAAGGCGTGTCCTGAAGTGCTAAAAATCTCAGGGTTCATGAATGGGATAAATAATCCAGAACTTATTAGGAGATTAAATGATAAGGTTCCACAAACCTTTGACGAGCTAATGAAGTGCACAAGGTCCTTCATCCAAGGAGAAGCAGCAGCCGCGGACAGTAAAAAAGGTTACTCAAATTACAGGTCACAAGAGCAGCCTAGGAGACAATCCAATGACCAAAGTAGCAACCGCGGCAAAAATTATCGAGGTCAAGGAAGTGGACGAGATAACGACAAATACACCCCCTTCACAAAAACACCAAGGGAGATATTCGTAACAGAGGGCGCAAATTTCCCGAAACCCCCACCAATGCGCACCCCAGAGGACCGGCGCGTGGGGAATGGATACTACGAATACCATGGACAAAAGGGCCATACCACCAACGAGTGCGTCCAACTACGACAATTAATCGAAAAACTAGTAAAGGAAGGTAGAATGGATCATCTCGTTAAGAATATAAAAGAGTGTTGGGTTTTTGATTCTGCTGCTGAGTGAAACTGCTGCTAAGGTAAATGATTCTGCTGCTGATGACAAAGTGCTGCTAAGAGAAAATGTTGCTAAAGGAATCTATTGCTAATGCGATAAGAATGTATTCGAAGTAGATAATTATAGAATAGATTGAGTGTATATAATATGCGTCTAGAATATTCTTATCTTGCATAGAAAGTTATTGTAAACCTAGTAGGACTCCTTGGCCTATAAAAGGAGGATCCTAGGGTTAGATTGAGTAAGTATTTGTTTAGTTTTCGTTTACACTTCAAGGTTGTAAAACCCTAGCATTGTCGAGTGCTCGTATTAATAATATTGAAGTGTTGATAGTGAATTGTTCTTCTTAAGTTAAGCTTTTATATTCCGCATTCTAGCTTAAAGTGTTTAATACAAGTCAACTTCTATATAAGATCGTTTGCTCAACTGGGATCAACAAGTGGTATCAGAGCTTGTGATCTAGAAGTTGTAATCAAGAAGAAACTATTCCTTGCAAGTTTGCTGTTCCTAATCAACTGCTTAAGATAGGTGATGATACACATATGGTGACTGCTTCAAAGGTTCCCATGCTCAATCCTGGAGAATATGAGTTGTGGAAGATAAGAATCAGACAGTACATTCGCATGATTGACTTTAACATGTGGAATGTGATTATCAATGGTGACTCTTTACCAAAGAAGGGTACTAATGGTAAAGAGATACCAATCAAGACTGCTGAAGATAACTCAGTAAGGAAGATGGAGATCAAGGCACACATTATTCTCTTAATGGGAATACCTAATGAATTTCAGTTGGACTTTGATAGCTGTGAGACTGCAAAAGACTTGATGGATGCTGTTGAATTCAGGTTTGGAGGGAATGATGCTACAAAGAAGTCAAGGAAAAACATGTTGAAGCATCAGTTTGAGAACTTTACTGCTGAAAGTGGAGAGAAGATTAATGGCACTTACAACAGGCTCAATCAACTTGCCAGTCATTTTAAGCTTGTTGGCTATGTGGTTCCACAAGAAGATGTCAATCTCAAGTTTCTCAGAAGTCTTGCACCTGAATGGAGTATGCACACTGTTGTTTGGAGAAATAAGCCTGACTTTGAAACTATGAAATTGGAAAGTCTCTATAACAACTTAAGAGTGTATGAACCAGATTTGACTACTTCATCTACTTCTGGTACACAAAATCTTGCCTTTGTATCTTCAAAGTCAAAGGGGTCTAAAGAATCTCATTCTGCTGCTTATTGAGTATCTACTACTGATGGATCTGCTACTAGTTCTAATGATAATAATTCCACCAGTGATATTGCTTTATGTGCATTCTTGACTGATCTAACTACAAGTATAAGGTCACAGGCTATTAATCAAGATCTGGATCACCTTGATCCTGATGATCTTGAAGAGATGGATCTTAAATGGCAAATGGCCATGTTGACCTTGAGGGCAAGAAAATTCTTGAAGAGAACTGGAAGAGAAATCAAGTATAGACCTAAAGAGAATGTTGGCTTTGACAAGTCAAAGATAGAGTGCTACAACTGCAACAGGAATGGTCACTTTACCAGAGAGTGTAGAGCTCCAAAGAAAAATGTTGAAGCATCAAAGAAGACTGAAGAAAAGAATACCACTACTACATTGGTATCTTGTGATGGATTGGGAGAGTATGATTGGAGTGATTTGGCTGATGAAGAACCAAACTATTCCTTGGTGGCTCAAGTCAAACCTAATGTGCATAACTTTGCACTGATGGCCTATGCATCATCATCTTCTGGATCTGACTCAGAGGTATCTAATGATTCTGATTCATCTGTGTGTTCTTTTAAGTCTTGTGCTGACACTGTAGAAGAACTTAAGTCTAGGAATGAGAGTTTAATCAGAGAAGTTGAAAACCTAAAACTTGATAACCTAGGTTACAAAGTAGGTATTCAAAATGTTGAAAGAAGACTTGAGTACTTAAAAGAGTGTGAGCTAGAATATGTAGATAGAATTAACCAACAAGATGTTGAAATTTTTAAGAAAAACAGTGAAATTGAATTTCTTAAGAATAAATTAGAAGAAGCAGAAAGAGATAGGGATGCAGCTCTTGCTGAAAAAGAAAAACATATAGTAAGAGTAAACAAACAACAACATGCTTCTGATCTGGTTAATAAATCTATTGAGAGTACCATAATGAGGAAAGGAAGTGGTATAGGTTACAATGAGGTTGCTCCTCCTGCTAAGAGTGCCTATGCTCCACCAGGAAAAGAATTGTCCTTCATTAGTGAGCTAAACATTGAAAAACCAATAGGTGAGTCTAGTACAAATGTCTTAGAAGCACCTAAGGAAGAGGGTAGAAAATTTCCTGATGCTCCCATTATTGAAGATTGGTACTCAGATAGTGATGAGGAACAAGAACAGGTTGAACTTGAACAAAGTGTTGAAAAGGAAGAAATTCCTACCAAAGTTGAGCCTAAAATTGAACAGGTGAAGTTTGTGAGACCTGTGTTAGGTAAGGGTATCTCTAGGAAACTGGTTGAATATAATGAGATTTCTAGAGAAAGAATGAATGGTTTCAATAATAAGCCTAGGGGAAATCAAAGAAACTTTAATAACCTAATTTCAAACAAGTTAGGTAGTGAGTTTCAATTAAAGAAAAAGGCTTGTTATAAGTGTGGTAGCTTTGAACATTTGATTAATAGTTGTCCTGACCACAAGAAACCTGTTTAGAATCAATATTCTAGGGTGAATCACAAATATGTTAATCAGAATACTCACCCTCATAGAAATATGATTCCTAGGGCTGTGTTGTTAAGATCTGGTGCAACTAGATCCATTTATGCTACTAAATCAAATGGTGCTTTTAAAACCACAACGGGTTCTGTTACTGGCTTTACTGCTAGTAAGCATTCTGCTGCTAGTAGGCAATCTGCTGCTAGTACAAAACTTTCTACTTCTGGGCCAAAAGTTTTATCAAATACAGTTGTTGAAAATCATTTTTATGTTGTTAAGGCCTCATTGGAAACCAAAATCAACTGTTACAAACAATGTTTCCAAAAACAGCAGTGCATCAAGTGATTTAAAGAAATTTAACTATGTTGATGCACAAGGCAGATCCAAGTCAGTAATGGCTTGGGTCCCCAAGAGAAACCAACTTCTCTATTTTCATGTGCAGGGTAATCTACTGGATGATCTTAAAGATATGGTTATAGTTGATAGTGGATGCTCTGGACATATGACAGGGGATGAGTCTCAGCTTGAAGATTTTGAGGCTTTTGAAGGTGGTTATGTTGCTTTTGGGAATGATCCAAAAGGTGGAAAGATTGTTGGTAGAGGCACTTTAAGAACAGGGAATTTGGACTTTGAGAAGGTGTTTCTTGTGAAAGGGCTTAAGTTTAACCTCTTTAGTGTTTCACAAATGTGTAACAAAAGGAATTTTGTTCTTTTTACAGACACTGAATGTATGATCCTTTCTCCTGATTTTCAGTTGCCAAATGATAAATTTGTGCTATTGAAGGTTCCTAGAAATGAAAATATATACAGTGACCATATTAAGAACATTGTTCCCAAAAGAGCTTTTACTTGTCTGATTGCAAAAGCCACTATTGATGAGTCCAAATTATGGCATAGAAGACTTGGGCACCTGAACTACAAGACAATTAATAAGTTGGTGAAAGGAAATCTTGTGAGAGGCATGCCCACATAGTTGTTTGAAAATTGTGAGACTTGTGTTGCTTGTCAAAAGGGTAAACAACACAGAGTTTCATTCAAGTCTAAGACAGTGAACACAAATACAGAGCCCTTGCATTTACTACACATGGATTTATTTGGGCCTGTTTTTGTGAAAAGTTTGAACAAGAAGTCATATTGCCTAGTTGTCACAGATGACTTCAGCAGGTTTACTTGGGTGTTCTTCTTAGCTACTAAAGATGAAACTCCAGAGATACTTAAGGAATTCATTACAAGAGTTGAAAACCTGCACAACCACAGAGTGAAAATTATCAGATGTGACAATGGTACTGAGTTCAAGAATAGTGTAATGAATCAATTCTGTGTGGGAAAAGGAATTTTAAGACAGTATAGTGTTGCAAGAACTCCACAACAGAATGGTGTTGCAGAGAGAAGAAATAGGACACTTATTGAGGCTGCAAGAACAATGTTATCTGATTCTAAACTACCTATACCTTTTTGGGCTGAAGCTGTAAACACTGCATGTTTTGTGCAAAACAGGAGTAAGGTAGTGAAGCCTCACAACAAAACTCCATATGAGCTTTTTCATGGGAAGAAACCATTGATTGATTTTCTCAAGCCATTTGGATGTCCTGTCACTATTTTGAATACTAAGGATCAGTTAGGCAAGTTTGAAGAGAAAGCAGATGAAGGTAATTTGGTTGGTTACTCTGTACATAGTAAAGCTTTCAGGGTATATAACAAGAGAACCAAACATGTGGAGGAGAATTTGCATATCAAGTTTAGTGAGAACACATCTAATGCTGAAGGAAAAGGACCTGAATGGATGTTTGATGTTGATATCCTGATCAAGACAATGAATTATGTACCTGTTATTGCTAGTATTGACACTAACAAACCACAAGAAGACATTGTTTTGATTGAGAAATTGAAGGTTGGTCCTACTTTCATACCCTTTCAGAAAGATCAAGATAAACAAGAAGATGTTGTTCCACCAGAGAAACCTAAGGAAGCTGAAGCAGATGCTGAAATTCCTATTGATGCAGAAAAGATACCCAATGAAGCTCCAAAAGTGGTTGTTGATGACTATCCAAGATGGCCAGAAGACTCTACTGCTGACTCAGAAGACTCTACTGCTAGACCAAAACAAGCAACTACTGCTTCAATCAATTCTGCTGCCAACCCTATCAACTCTCCTTCTACATCACAGTTTCCTTCTTTGGACACTCAGGATAGACCTTTTGCTGATTCAAACTATCCTGATGATCCAAATATGCCTCCTCTAGAGAATATCTATGATGACACAGATGATGAAGCTCTTGATGGTAAACTATTTGGAGCTGAAGTAGATTATACTAATTTGGAACTCAACATTCCTGTTAGTCCCACTACTACTACAAGAGTTCACAAGGATCATCCAAAAGAACAAATTCTAAGTGATCCTCAATCATCTGTACAAACAAGAAAAATGACAAAAGAGCTCAAAGATCTTCAACATCAAAGTTTCTTTGCAAGATCTCTACATCAAAGAAACAGTCATAAAGATCTACAAAATTGCTTGTTTGCCTGTTTTCTATCTCAAATTGAACCCAAGAACACTTACAAAGCCTTACAAGAAGCAAGTTGGGTGGAAGCAATGCAAGATGAGCTTCTGCAATTCAAACTTCAAGAGGTATGGACTTTGGTTGATTTGCCAAATGGAAAAAGAGTGATTGACACCAAATGGGTTTTCAGATGTAAAAGAGATGAAAGGGGTATAGTCATCAGAAATAAAGCTAGGTTAGTAGCTCAAGGATACACACAACAAAAGGGACTTGACTATGATGAGGTATTTGCACCAGTGGCAAGAATAGAAGCCATTCGACTATTCTTGGCTTATGCTTCATTCAAAGATTTTGTGGTGTATCAGATGGATGTAAAGAGTGCTTTCCTTTATGGGACCATTACAGAAGAAGTTTATGTGTCTCAACCACCAGGTTTTGAGGACCCTGATTATCCTGAAAAAGTTTACAAGGTTAATAGAGCAATGTATGGTTTACATCAAGCTCCCAGAGCTTGGTATGATACCTTGTCAACATATTTGTTAGACTCTGGGTTCAGTAGAGGAAAGATTGACAAGACTTTGTTTCTCAAAAGACAAAAAGATGATATTTTGCTAGTTCAAATCTATGTAGATGACATCATCTTTGGTTCTACAAACAGGGCTATGTGTGTTGATTTTGAGAAGCTTATGAAGGATAAGTTTGCAATGAGTTCAATAGGAGAACTCAACTTCTTCTTGGGACTATAAGTGGTACAAAAGAAAGATGGCATATTTATTAGTCAGGATAAGTATGTTAATGACATTTTGAAGAAGTTCGGATTTGAAGATGCTAAGCCTGCTAAGACAACCATGGATACCAACAAACCTTTGTTGAAGGATGAAAATGGAAAAGAAGTAGATGTTCACTTGTACAGGTCCATGATTGGCTCATTGATGTATCTTACAGCATCAAGGCCTGATATTATGTTTATTGTGTGTGCCTGTGCAAGATTCCAAGTATGTCCCAAAGAATCACATCTCAATGCAGTAAAGAGGATTTTTAGGTATCTAAGGCATCAACCTAAATTGGGCCTATGGTATCCTAAAGATTCACCTTTTGATTTGGTGGCATATTCAGACAGTGACTATGCTGGTGCTTGCTTGGATAGAAAGTCTACAACTGGAGGTTGTCAATTTCTTGGAAACAGATTGGTGTCATGGCAATGCAAGAAACAGACAGTGGTTGCAAATTCTACAACTGAAGCTGAGTATGTGGTTGCTTCAAGTTGATGTGGTCAAGTGCTTTGGATGCAAAATCAACTACTGGATTATGGGTACAATTTCATGAACACCAAAATTCATATTGATAACAACAGCACACTTTGCATAATTAAAAATGCTGTTTTTCATTCTAAAACAAAACATATTGAGATAAGACATCATTTCATAAGAGATTGCTATGAAAAGAAGTTAATTCAAATTGTCAAAATTCATACTGATAACAATGTTGCTGATCTTCTCACTAAACACTTTGATGTGGGGAGATTTCAATTCTTAATTGCAAACATTGGTATGATTAATCTTTGAAAATCTTATCTCTTATTGTTTTTGTAAAGTGTGTAAAGGTCTTGTGTTGTTTGTTAATCTGTTTCTGCTACTTCTTAAGAAGCACATGATTAAGTTGGAATGTATTCTGCTGCTATTTTACTCTACTGCTAGTATATTTTTTCGTATACTTTGTGGTGTTTGGACTAACATGTTGCAGGAAAAGCTAAAATTAATGATTTGCAAGTTCACAAACAGAAAATAAGCAACTTTCATTCATCATCAAAAGAGTACATTCAAACTAAGTACATCCACATCAATTCAGAAACAACAAAAGACTGCTACACAACAAACTAAAATCAAAAGACTTCAAACATCAATTTCTAGGGCATGGGAGCCCAAGTACAATCTCTCTCTCCTTAGGAAGAGGAGGGTTTGCCTTTCTTGCCTTGGTTGATGTCTTGGGTCTTGGCCTTGATGATTGTGGTCTTTCAGGAGTGGAAGGTGGATTGTTGTGTGGCTCATCCTCATCCGATGAAGTGCATAGGAAAGGGGAAACAAGCTCCATTGGAGATGGTGGTCTTATAGGGATCCAAGCAGGGTCTTCTGATGATTCTGAAGACGATGGAGACTTGGGGGACATCACCTCTTTACCCCTTGAAGTGCTTGGGGTTTGATTCAAGTGTAACAGATCCTTGAAAACAGGGAGATCGTGCTTCCTCTTGCGTGCTTGTTCCTTGGTTCTACATCCGTTGTGAGGAGGACGGAAGGGAGGAACATAAGTTTCAAATGGTGTTTCATCTTCAAAAGAAGAATCAAATGATATGTTGATGATTTCGGGGGAAGATTTCATGGTGATTGCGATTTGATTTGGGTGGTTGTGATTTGATTTAGTTATTGATTGCAATTAGGGTTTGATCGTTTTGAATTAGGGAAAGATTTAGTCCGTTTTTATAGGGATTACGGAGTATCAAGTGCATTTATTGTTGAGGGTTCTTGACTTTTTGACCAAGTTTGATTAGTCAACTCTGCTGCTGGCTTAGATTCACTCTGTTGCTAGTTGTTTCATTCTGCTGCTAGTTGTGGATGACATGGTTATGCTGCTACGGTTGTAAGTGAGAGGGTGGAATGTGTAACTTCTTCCAATCAGTTTAAAACCGAATTAATCTTCATAATTGGTTTCTACACGCTCCAAATTGAAGTTCTCACAAACCCTAACACTCCATTATTCTCAAAGTCAATTATCCCCAATTTCTCTTCACCCTAATTCATGGATTGTACACGTACCTGGGCAGAACAGCACAATAGTGTGGTTATTCTGGATGAAGAGTTGATTCCTGAGGGTTTCACAGACATGGTAAAATTCTTGAATGCTACTTCTCTTAGGTATGCATTAACTGTGAATCCTACAATATTTATTTCCTACATCAAACAGTTTTGGCTTACTGCTAAAGTCAAAACTATGAATGAGGAAAAATATGTCAGTGCTATAGTAGATGGTCAAAAGGTTCGTGTAACTGAATCATCTATAAGGGAAAATCTTCTCTTAGATGATGAAACAGAGACCACTTGTCTTGCCAATTCTGCTATTTTTCAGGGTTTAAAAGATTTGGGATATGAGGGAAAGCATACTAATTTAAAATTTCAAAAGGCTCTCCTCTGTCCTCAATACAAGTTTTTGGTACACCTTCTCCTTCATTGTTTGAGTCCTAAAACCTCTAGGTGGCATGAGTTTAGTACTACTATTGCTTCTGCAATGGTATGCCTAAGCAAAGGCCATCCATTCAATTTTTCAAATATGATCTTGGAGGGGATTGTCAAAAGTGTTAAAGAATCTGGTTCTTATTTGCTTTATCTAAGATTTATCCAGCTCTTTATTGAAAACCAACTTACAAATTTCAGATCACATACTGCTACTTATGATGCTCCAAAATTGGTTTCCAAAACTTTTACTTTCTTGATTAAGCATGGAAAAGGTTTTTCAGGCACACATACAAATCTTACACCTTCTATGGTGCAACTTGTGCAAAATATTCAGGGTGAAGGATCAGGAAATCCCACTGATTCCCATCACACACCCAATTTTACTGCATCTGCTACACAACCCAAAATACACTATACCCGTAGGAAAACCAAAAAGAACACTGATCTACCTCAGGATAGTATTAGTATGGCTCCAGATGAGGCTGTCCTAGTTGATGGAGAGGACATGTTGGCAAGGGCTGTCACTACTGCTTCTAGCTTAGCAGCAGAGCAGGATAGTGATAACATAATTAAGACCCAAACCAAGGCAACATCTAGAGAAAAGGATTCTGCTGAATCTAATTCTCAGGATGGTAACCCTAGCCAAATGGAAAATATAGGGGGCTCAGATGATCAAACTAGGTTTGATACTGAGTTTATGTCCCAAGATTCACCTCTCGGACCAGGTCACACAGGTCAAAGTGATGAGGACAGGCCAGTGACAAATGAATTGACGGAAAATCTTGTACATGATGACAATGTTCATGATTCACCTCTCGAACCAGGTTACACAGGTCGAAGTGATGAGACTACTATGAAACTCATTCAGGAATTGATGGTTACTTGTACCAACTTGGAGGTGAAGTGTACTACATTGGAAGATAAAGTTCTTAGTCTCTCTACTGTTGTTGATGGTCAAGCCAAGCTCATCACCAAATTGCAAAAACAGATTAAGAACTTCAAGAAATCAAGATCTTCCACCTCCTTGAAAAGATTGAAGAAAATGGGCACTTCTCAAGTTATAAGTTCACCTGAACTCTCTACTCATTTGGAAGAGGATGCTTCCAAACAAGGGAGGAATGAAGATGTAATGGGTTCAGGGGAGGCAAATTTGAAGATGTTTGATAGTGCTCAGGTTATGAATGATGAAATGGTTTCAGGGGAGGTTCCAGAGGTTGGAGATATGGAAGTGGAAAGTCCTTAGGATGCTGAAAACTTTGTGATTGCTGATAAATCAGGGAATGAGGTTGTAATGGAAAAGGTGATTACTACTCAAGAAAATGTGGTGGAAAAACTTAAGACTTTGGAGCCTAAGCAACTAGTGAAGGCAACAAGGTTGATAGGTGAAGCCTTAATGACTTTGGGTGATTCTATGGTTAAAGAGCTTGAAAATGCTGCTAACAAGATTGATGACTCTGCTGCTCATGACTCTACTGCTAAGGATTTTGCTGATCCTGCTGCTAGTGGAAAATTGAATTCTGCTGATGCACAAGACTCTGCTGCTGGGTCTAGTGACAATGCTGCTGCTGAGGCTATGGTTTTGTTAAGAAAGAAGACTACTGAAGTTCCATCTGAATCATCTTCAAAACATACACCACTACCAACTCCATCACTACCACAACAACCAACAACTACAATCACAACATCAACACCAAGAATACCTCTAAAAGGAGTTGTAATCAGAGAACCTGCTGCTCAACCAAAGAAGATTATATCATCATTTACTGATAAAGGGAAGGGCAAGTAAGTTGAAGATCCTAAGTGGATGTATAAGGGGTTTGATTACTCTGAAATACCTTTTCATATGTGGCCCAAGGAGTTACAAGTTGAACATGATACAGCTGTTGCATTGAAAGAACACGAACTGCTTGATCAAGAAGAACAACAGTTGGTTTAAGAGGAAAAGGAAAGGGTTGAAAAGGAAACAGAAGATTTAAGGAGGTATGAGGAATGGGTTGATGAGAAGATAAGAATAGATGCTGATATTGAACTCTCCAAGATGATTAAGATTGAAGAGAATGAAGTTCCAACTTTTGATGTGCAATCTTGGGTAAGGGAGTTCACTGCCAAGAAAAGGAAAGAAGATGCTGCTACTAGAAGAAAGAAAAATGTACTTAGGGGTCCAACTCCATTGCAACAAAGAAAAGAGCAAGAAAGATACCTGAAGAATATGAAGGGATGGAAATTGGTGCAGTTAAAACCTAAGTCTGATCAAGAGGTTTTTGACTTGTATCAACAAGCTAAGAGACAAACAGATACCTTCTATCCTATGGGTTGTGCTAAAGATTTGGAACATATTGCTCAGATGAATAAAAAGTTGGTACCTGAAAGAGTGGCTGAAGTAGAGCATGTTTAAGAGGCAGAGAGTGTTAAGCAGCTTGATGTTAGTGCAGATAAGACAACTTCTTCTGTGCAAAGTGGTAAAAGAAAAGGTGTTGTTCATAAATCCTTTGCAAAGAAGAAGAGAAAAACAGGAGAAGAAAACAGTTCTAAGCCAGAAGGAGATGAATTCAAGAATGATTATGATCATATTCCTCCTGAGCATTTAAAGGAACAATTGAAGGTTTTCACTATGATTGGCAAGATGGAAGAACCTGAAGTAGTTGATGCCATACCAATAGGAATCAAATATCCTATTATCAAAGTAACTACAGGATATGATACTAAAATTGGAGCATTTCATGATGTTGAGAGATCTGATGAAAAGTCTCACAGGTTTCTTAGATTTCAACAGATGCTATATTACTTTGATAGAGAGGATGTTGATGATCTGTGGAAGTTATATAAGACAAAGTTTGGAGCTGAAAAGTTTGATGGTAAAAAGTATGAAACAGAGGACCTTGATTATATTAAGACTATGGCTGATAATGGTCTCTGGAGAGCTCTGAAACTTATGTATGAACCTTCAATGGATGATTCTGAATGGACAGAGATAGTAGGATACAAAGTAAGAAAATGGAGACTCTTTCAAGATTCTGGAGTTCATGTGTTGGAAATTGGACCAATTACTTTGTATATGCTAGCTGAAAAGGATTACCCAGTGGTAAGATACTGGAATACTGTCAATCAGATGGTTAATGGTGCTGGATTACTCAACTTGCAGAAAGACTATGATACTGATGATCAGGCATTTAATTTGTTGTCAAAGTATAAGAAGATACTTGGTCAACAGACATCTCAAGACTTGAGTGTTTGGAAGCATCCTCCTGGTGTTTGATTGAGCTTTGAAGAAACTTAATAATTTAGAAATAAATATTAAGTTTAGGGGAGGATTGTTGGGTTTTTGATTCTGCTGCTGAGTGAAACTGCTGCTGTGATGAAACTGCTGCTAAGGTAAATGATTCTGCTGCTGATGACAAAGTGCTGCTAAAAAAAAATGCTGCTAAAGGAATCTACTGCTAATGTGATAAGAATGTATTCGAAGTAGATAATTATAGAATAGATTGAGTGTATATAATATACGTCTAGAATATTCTTATCTTGCATAGAAAGTTATTGTAAACCTAGTAGGACTCCTTGGCCTATAAAAGGAGGATCCTAGGGTTAGATTGAGTACGTATTTGTTTAGTTTTCGTTTACACTTCAAGGTTGTAAAACCCTAGCATTGTCGAGTGCTCGTATTAATAATATTGAAGTGCTGATAGTGAATTGTTCTTCTTAAGTTAAGCTTTTA
This sequence comes from Artemisia argyi, assembly GCA_030686995.1. NCBI lineage: Eukaryota > Viridiplantae > Streptophyta > Magnoliopsida > Asterales > Asteraceae > Artemisia > Artemisia argyi. The sequence continues at coordinate 62,893,701 of CM060692.1, forward strand.
TATTCCGCATTCTAGCTTAAAGTGTTTAATACAAGTCAACTTCTATATAAGATCGTTTGCTCAACTGGGATCAACAAAGAGGGAAAGGACAAAGCGAAGAATGGAGGTAAGAAGGAGACGCCCAAAGACAAGGCTGACACCATCTACATGATACAATCATGGCAGCGAAAGACCAGGCAAAAAGTCAGCCAAAAGTTCTCCTCCTAGAATGAGATTTCTTTTCCCACTCTCGCTGCGGACAACGCAGTAATGGAGCCACTCACCATTGAAATACATACAAGGGGTCACGATATCCACCGCATGTACGTCGATGGAGGGGCACCCGCAGATATCATGTACGAATATTATTTCAAAAGGCTACGACCTGAGATACAAAGTCAGTTAATTCCAGCCACGACGTCACTGACAGGCTTCACAGGAGAGAAGATATGGCCCATGGGGCAATTACGCTTACTTGTGGTCATTGGTAATGAGCAACACTCTACAGCAACTTGGATGAACTTCATGGTGATCAAATCCCCGTCGTCGTACAACGACATCATTGGGAGACCTGGAATATCATCCATGCGCGCTGTACCGTCCACAGCGCATGGGATGCTCAAATTCCCAGTAGAAGGAGGCATTGTCACCCTCTACAATACCACCGTGTCACCTAAAGAATGTAACACAGTAACCAGTGAAGTGGAGGATGTCCTAGAACAGCGCGCAGCCAAAGTGCCAAACTTAAAAGTTGCTATTCATCCAGATTACCCAGATCAGCAAATATCAATTGGAGGGTCGCTGTCTGACAAAGGCAAAGCAGCTGTGTGCGCACTCTTACAAAAGAACCTAGATATCTTTGCATGGGAACCAAAGCACATGACTGGAGTGCCATAATCTATCACGGAGCACAAGCTACAAATCCGACAAGGATATCCTCCAATACGACAGAAAAAGCGCGGCCAGGCCCCGGATAGCGCAAAAGCAATCCTGGAAGAAGTACACAAACTTGTAGACGCAGGCATCATGCGAGAAGTCTACTACCATGACTGGATTTCCAATCCAGTAATGGTAAAGAAGAGTGATGGCAGTTGGAGAATGTGCGTGGACTTCACTGACCTTAACAAAGCATGTCCACAGGACTGCTACCCGCTGCCAGAGATAGACTGGAAGGTAGAATCTCTGTGTGGATATCCCTTTAAATGCTTCCTAGACGCATATAAAGGGTACCATCAAATTCAGATGGCTGAGGAAGATGAAGAGAGAACAGCCTTCCACACAAGTCAAGGGGTCTTTTGCTATACAAAAATGCCCTTTGGTCTAAAGAACGCGGGAGCAACATACCAGCGATTGGTGGACACGGCATTTGAAATGCAAGTAGGTCGCAACCTGGAAGTTTATGTCGATGACCTTGTTATAAAGAGTCATACTGAGGAAGAATTGGTGCGCGACATTGAGGAGACGTTCAAAACACTGGGAAAGATAAACATGAAGTTAAACCCCAAGAAGTGCACCTTTGGCGCGACAGAAGGCATGTTTCTTGGATATCTAATAGAACCTGTTGGCATCAAGCCTTGCCCAGAAAAGACAAAAGCTGTCATCGATCTCCCTTCACCGCGCACATTGAAAGAAGTCCAGTCATTAAATGGAAAGCTAGCTGGGCTAAACCGATTTTTGTCCAAATCAGCAGACAAGTCACTCCCTCTCTTTAAAACACTCACGAAGTGCACAAAAAAGGGAGACTTTCGTTGGACTGAGGAGGCGGAGGAAGCCTTCCAACAACTCAAGTAGCATCTTGCAGCGCTTCCCAAACTTGTCGCACCATGGCCAGGGGAAGAATTGATCATGTACTTATCTACAACCCATGGAGCAGTCAGCGCAGTACTATTGACAGATAGGAACTCCGTTCAAACACCCATATACTTTGTAAGCAAAGCACTCAAAAAGACAGAGACTAACTATACTGCTATGGAAAAGCTGGTCCTAGCTTTGGTATTTGCAGCTAAAAAATTGCGCAGATACTTTCAGACGCACCCGATAGCTGTAATAACGGACCAACCTATCAAACAAGTTATCTTTAAACCTGACGCATCAGGACGGCTACAAAAATGGAGTGTGCTATTGAGCGAGTACAACATCTCGTATAGACCACGCACTGCAATCAAGGGGCAAATATTAGCAGACTTTATTGTTGAGAAGCCAGATACCGATACTCCACCTCCGACAAGCAAGGTAGAATTACAAGAACCATGGGTTCTATTCACAGACGGATCCTCGTGCGTGGATGGATCAGGCGCAGGCTTAATCCTCACTAATCCATATGGAGTGGAATTCACTTACGCATTGCATTTCGAATTCACAACCACAAACAATGAGGCAGAATATGAAGCCTTACTTGCTGGACTACGCATTGCAACTCAAATGGGTGTACGTAACCTAGAGACAAATGTAGATTCCAGGCTAGCAGCCAATCACGTGCTAGGTGAATATGAGGCCATGGATGAACACATGGTCCAATACCTCGAAAAAACCAAGTCTCTAATCCAGAATTTTGACAGGTTCACTATCAAACAAGTCCCTAGAGGAGAAAACAGGAAAGCTGACGCGCTTAGCAAGATTGCATCTACAAGCTTTGTGTACCTATCAAAACAGGTATTGGTGGAAACTCTAAAAAACAAATCAATCTCGTAGATGGAAATATCCACAGTGATAGAGGAACAGGATCCTACGTGGATGACACCTATCATTGAATTTATAAGCAAAGGAATCTTACCACAAGATCAGAAGGACGCTCGTAGGATACGGCGCACAGCGCAGAGATTTGAACTCCGAGATGGCATCCTATATCGACGTTCATTCCTACAACCATGGCTCTGGTGCGTTGGACCTCTTCAGGCAGATTACGTACTCCGAGAGATTCACGCTGGTTCATGCAGTATGCATAGGGATGGCAATGGGTGAGAAAAAACCCACAACCCGCGGGTACCCGCCATAAATGGGTGGGTAAACGTGTCAATTTTCACCCACGGGTGGGTCGTGGGTGAAAATCTTTACCCATCAGTGGGTGGCGGGTGGGTGACGGGTAAGACATACCCATCGTGGGTAAACCCATGACACCTATTTAAAATGCCCACGGGTATATCCGTCAAAATACTCGTAGGTGTACCCATAAACCCATGTTAAAATTAATTATACTAATTAAAATATTTATGATGTTGCATGTATACATTTAACAGTTACTACCAAGTCTAAAAAAACACATTAACCTAAAAGTTTGTTTGAGTTTCGAGACTAAAAAGAGAGTATGAAATATCAAATAATCAAAGTTGTATTTGGCAAATTGATTGGTGTTTTATTATGCAGTTTCATAGTTAGTTTCCATATAACCGTTTTGTAATTTTGTTGCATAACACTAACCCATGGGTTTACCCATGGGCAACAAATACCCGCGGGAAAGGGCATGGGTAGAAATTTGTACCCATTGGTGGGTGACGGGTGGGTGATGGGTGAGAAAAAAACTAGGTGGGCGGGTGACGGGTTAGAGGTACCCGTGCCCATTGCCCACGGGTGCCATCCCTAAGTATGCACTCAGGACCACGGTCTGTAGTGACGCGCGCCCTACGGTCAGGATACTATTGGCCCACTATGCACCGCGACGCGCGGAATATGATAAAGAAATGCAGCGATTGCCAAGTCCACAGGCCAATTCCGCGCCGACCACAACAAGAGCTAACCCCCATCACCTCACCATGGCCATTCTATAAATTGAGCATTGACATCGCAGGCCCTTTTCCCGTTGCAGCGGGAGGGTTAAAATTCCTCATCGTAGCTATAGATTATTTTACTAAGTGGATTGAGGCAAAAGCAGTGGCAAGCATCACAGGAAACCAAGTCAAATGCTTCGTATGGGACAACATTGTGTGTCGCTTTGGACTGCCTGGAGAGATTATTTCGGACAATGGAAAACAATTCTGTGACAACCCGTTTAAAGACTAGTGCGCGCAATTAAACATTACACAACACTTTGCTTTAGTTAAGCACCCACAAACCAATGGCTTGGTTGAACGCGCGAATCGCAGTCTGGGCGAAGGAATAAAAGCGTGCCTTGACAGACATAAAGGAAGGTGGGTGGATGAATTGTCACATGTTTTATGGGCGCACCGCACGACAATTAAAACCAATACTGGAGACACACCGTTCTCTCTTGTCTATGGGACAGAAGCCGTCATACCAGCCGAGATTGGAATGCCAACTATCCGTACGGCGGAAATAAATGTCACAACGAATGACGATGAGCGGCGCATAGACTTGGATCTGTTGGAAGAAAGGCGCGAACGTGCAGCTATACGCGAAGCAAAGGCTAAATCAAAGATGAAGAAGTATTATGATGCAAAAGTCAAACACACTTCTTTCAGGCTAGGAGACTTTGTATACCGCGCCAATGATGCAAGCCACGCAGAAGACACAGGAAAACTTGGACCCAAATGGGAAGGACCCTATGAGGTCACAGATGCACTAGGCAATGGTGCATACAAGTTGCGCGATATGGTAGGCCATGAGCTGGCACGCACTTGGAACATCTGCAATCTCAAGAGATGCTATATTTAGGAAAGGCTACGGCCCACACACAGACAACTCTGCACTTTAGTACGTGCCTAATAAATGTCTGTATTTGAATTTTCTTTTTTAGGAATTGTCTTTTATCTTCAAAAACTTGCAAGTATTAATAAAATGTTGTGGTTTCTAGCTAACTCCATAACACATTTAACTTTATTGCTTACATTTTTTCTTATGTCTCAATATTGTTATTTTATATTTTGCCTACATGGCGTGCATGCACTTACTAAGACCTACGACAACAGAAAGGATGAGTAAACCTACTAACTAACTCGTTGAGTAAGAGGGTTGCAAACCCATCAACACTGGATCACGCATCCTTGCTAAGCACCTTACTTTCAAGACGTTGGAGTAAGTTTAAATGCGCACCCCACGAAGGATACGCAACATCACGTACAATATACATGCTTAGCAATTTACGAGCCAAGACTCTTGGTCATTTGATATAGTATTTGCAACACAATGCAAGTCTATCTTTACACTTATGATTTTTTGTAAAGTTATGCGCTTAATACAAGTCATCTTAAGTACGTCTCAGTTTCAATTTGACTCTTGGATACTCTTTTACACAAAAGAAAACAATCTAAGTACAAATAATACAAATAAGGCATACAAAAAAGAAAATTATTATTCATAAGAACCATGCGTTTATACAAACTATATCCACAAAAATCCATACATATCTAAATGCTATGAGCACGCCTATGACTTGAGCTACTAGTTGTAGACGCCAACTCCCCAGCCTCACTCAGCCTTCTCAAAAGGCTGTTATCCTCCTGAGATACCGTTGGTACGCTAACGGGAATCCCATTATACCTGGGGAGATGGGATGCGCCAACACCACAGAGAATAGCCTTTCCCTTTACGCCCTTCTTGTGTGCAGCTCTTGTAATATGGGCCTCCAAGGACTTCTTAAGAGGTACCTCTTTTTCAAGGGCGAAAGGATTCAGTATGTCGCGGGGGCGAGCAAAAATGGGTACCTGTAGCTGCGATTCATCCGGCTTCAGGAAGAAATCAGGCTGCGCCTCCGCATCCTCGGCCATGTGCCTGTCCAGAGTCAGACCCTGCATGATCACGCCGATTGGATAATCTTGATCACGCTCCAATCAGGCGATGTGAGGAAAGTAAAAAACCTTCATCCTCTCCATAGCCTCCATGAGTTCATCAAAGGCATTTGCCTTGTACCCAGGCACCTCTGCAAGTGGCACCGTCAACAATTTGCTCCCATGAAGCTCTTCCGTGGCCTGCGCCTTGCCACGCGCCATGGCGCACTCCACAACTTTCCCAAAAGCTTCCACGACTTCCTGGGACTCCAGCGTGCCCATGGCTACCAAGCGCAGACCATGGCTGATCAACCACCTATGAATATCACAATGCACGCGTTAAAAGATACAAAAAAAAAAAGAAGGGAAGGGAAGGAATGAATACCTACGCTCGACAACAACGAAAACTAAATGAGGATACAACTCCTCATCATACTCTATACTCAATTTGCGCAGCTTGCTCTCCTGCACCTTCAGAGCCTCCTCCACATGTTCGCGAAGTTCATCAAGATGGGCGAAGTGCTGGGCTCTATTTTCTTGAAGGTACTTTAAACCCCAAGAGCAGTTAGCCCTGTGCTGATCAGTCTCAGCGCGCTCTCGCTTTACCTCAGCCATCAAAGATAGTTTCTCATCTACGAGCCTCCTAGCATATGCAGATGTGGACTCTACATCTGCTCGCGCATCACCCAACTGCGCCCTAAGCAGAGCAATCTCCTCATCCTTCTGAGCGAGACTGCTACCTTCACCAACATACCGCGCCTTCAGCTGAGTAACCAACTCAGCCTGACGCTCAGCAGCCGCACCCAACTCCTCCATCAGCTGCTGCGCAGACATCTCCTCAACTACCCTCACCGGCTCCTCCACGTGAGCATGAGCCGCTTGGGGTGGCACCGACCCCTCAACAAACGCTGCATCACCCCTCCAGCTTTGTCACTACAAAAAAAAAAAAAAAAGAGTCAAGACATTATATGGAAAAAAGGAATTAGATACTACAAAAACTGTTACTTACGCAGGAGATGAAGTCTCAGCAGGGTCATGAGAAGCGAAGGATATCGACGTCTCCTCATCTGTGGACTCATCCATATTGCGCTTGGAGGTACCCTCACCACCATCAGTAGCTTTGCGCTTCGCACCCTGGCGCTCCTCTTCTGAGTCAGTGTCCACCTTGAGGATCCCAACACTAGTGGATGACTCAGTGCGCACGGGCTCAAGAGCCACCACTACCTGCGCAGGAACAGTCTGCACTGGTGTCGCATTGACGATAGGCTGTGTCGCGTCAGAAGACTCTTCTTGCGCAGGCTCCAGAAGACGTCCAGCGGTAGCCTCCAAGATGGGTAATTCACCTTCCCTTAGGGGGCGCACGCCCACAGTCACCTGCGTAGGCTTCGTCAACCTCACTACGGAAAATAGATCCATTTCTGCGCAGCACATGAACGAACAAAAAAGAACAAGTTAGTCAATAAAGCTAAAATACACAAGAGAGCTTACATTATAAAGGCGAGGATAAGAAAGGACAAGCACCCACCCCGGCCGCCTTCATCCAAAAAGGTTGGCACTTCATCACTTGCGCCAAAGTAATTGCGACTCATCCCCATATGAACCAGAAATTCCTCGGGATAGGAGTTGATTGGGATGCGGTTACCACTAATGGTCTCCGCATCCTCCACGTTGTACGTACCGGGTTCTGGGCGCTCATCCTTTGGAAGCGTCCCTTGGGTATAAAATCCAGAGAGCGTGGTGAATACCCTATCATCTATCCAGAAAAACTTCTCCCTCCAACCCCTGAGAGCGTCTATCTTTTTAGTATAACACTGATAGCGCCCTGGGCGCTTGGAAAACGTCACCCACCCGTTCGACCACGTCGTGTGGTAAAACGCACGGAAGAGGTTGATAGTAGGTCTTACTGCGAGTAAACGACAGTTTACCTCGAAGTTCGTTATTTTTGCCGCACCTATACAGTGCAGCTGCGAAATATGCAGGCGATAAAAGTTGAGCACGTCGCTAAAAAATAGGGATATAGGCACACTGGTTTGCGAACTCAAAAAAGCGCGTGTATACCCCTATTTTCCCAGCAGGGAAGTCCGCGATACATGCGTTCGCATCCGGTACTTCCGGTTGCACCGCAAGGGGGATAAAATAATCGGAGGTGAACTGCCGTAGTTCATCCTCATCCATCTCGGAGTGGAACTCTTCTAACTGACGGACAATTTTTACTAGGGTGCACACGCGTAATTACCTTTCGAAGATATTAGTTTTTCTTGAAGAAGGACTTTTTTAAGAGAGGAAATGGCATTTTTTCACTGTGGTTATAACAGTGAAACGGGGAGCCCCTTATATAGGGTTTTCTCTTGCATCAGATGAATGACACATGGATCCCACTATCTCCATTGTATGGTGGAATACAAACCGATACATGCACTTTTTCACATCTTTCAAGGGACACGTGGGACATTTCAAGGCTAGATACACCGTATCATATTTTTAGCGGGAAATACTGGGGACTTCCCCGCCATGCTTGCCGCTAATATTTTTAGTCTAGCATCCGCGGTTAACACCCACGCATACTAGACTGGGAGAACATGATGACGTATAGTCCATATTCGGGTCACGAACCCGATTAATGAACATTACTAAGACCCAAATCCACCATGAGTGGGCTATTATAACAATGATTGGGCTACCATACTAACGGTTTGGGCTCACGAAAGCCCAAACCCAAAGTTATTTATGGTTTTGATATAGATATCTCCTATTTGAGGGATATATATCAAATCGGATATACACCGAAGGGTAAGGAGCACGTATCCAATAAGGATTACGTGCCTATATAAACAATATCACAACTCTCATTGAGGTACGACTTTCAACCCTAACTCTTCAACTATAACCCTAAAACCGATTACTTACTCTCATGCCGGAGGATAATCGTGGGAGACAATCCCACGATAAGCCTAACGGTGTTTGTTTGTTTTCTTAGTGCGCAGGTCTCAAGCATTAAGGTTGAATTGGTACGAGAACAGGAACCCGAATAAGGAACGCCCAACTTTTGTATCAACACGGTAAATATATTATTTCAAAAAAACAATTAAGTAAATAGGATATGAGTGAATCCCACATTTCAGCCCGTTACATAAGCGAAAAACAAACGTATCATTTGTGCTTCAAACCGGACCTATTATAAGAATGACAACCCAAACTTTTAAAAACTACTAAATAAAACTACTAACGTATAGTATGATCATGAAGCCTTGTATCATAAGCGTCACAGAATGTTAATTGCTCTTCCATTAAATCGTCTCTCATCATCATTATACGGGTTATCATCATAATCATCTTTCTAACGCTCGTATAAACTCTTCCTCCCAGTTCCACCCTCACTCTTAGATGCCATGAACTTGCGGTTTCGTTATAATCCTCCTCCATGTCGTTGTCACTCTCCTTATCAGCGACATTACTTACCTTGTTCATCCTTATATTCGAACCAATTCCACATCCTTGTTTTCCCCAAGAGGCCTTTGATGCCTCCACATAATCAGCCCCTTTGTAACTACCCTCATTTGCTCCTAGCGCATCATCGTTCTCAACCATCCTAAGAGCATCAAATGGGTTCGAAGTACTTGCCTCTTGTCTAGTCGTTTCAGAATTCTTCTTCGTCTCACTTGTACTAGCACCATTCTTCTTAGAAACAGGCTTATATACATGTTTGCCGACTTAAACTGAATTTAGGACCCATATTAATGCCAAACATTGCTCTTTTAAGAGCTTGTTGAAAACCATCTTTATTCTTTCCCTTTTGTTTCTTAGGTTCATCAACAATACATTTCAGACATGTCACATCATCATGACCAAAAACATGCACACTCCACATCTAGGTGATTCACATTCGTATTCCACCCTAACCGTATGAAACACAACACTCTCACCTTCCAAATTCGGAATAGCAATAACCATGTTATCCTTACGCTCCTGATCAGCTTTAATATCAATCAACGCACGAGCATGACCCAAACGCCCCCATAATTATATTTATTACAAATTAAAGTGCATAATCATTATTCATTTTCGTCATTTTTGTAGTGGCTAACGTTGATCCAACTATGCAAGTTCAGTACTAAAAAGTATGGCGATTAGGCGAACCTGTTAAAAGTGTTAATGAATCTTGCTAGTAAGTTAAACCAAAAAAGTACTCGGGGGTATTTGAAAACCTGAGTTTTCCCCGTTTCTCGTGTATTACCTTGTTACAGCACTAAGGGTGTCCAACAACTTCGAAAATTTCTACCCTAAACTTAACTAAACGTAAGTTAATTTAGCAAAAATGAAAAGTCACAATAAAAACTCCCACTATAATAATTATCAGTTAGCTAAAAATAAGGGTATTGTATGATCATGTTAGTGATGGTCAGGGACGGAACTATGTAGGGGCAGGAGAGGGTCCCGGCCCCCCCAAAATTTGCGGCACCTAGTGTAAATATTATAGGTTTTAGGGGTAATTTAGTTGAGGTTACAAACAATTCTCCGATTCGGCCCTCTAAAAAAAAATGTTCAAGTTCCGTCTATGGTGATGGTATGTTGATTTTCGTGGATCTTTAATTGGGTCTGCCCATGCGACGGAGTATTTGTTGGCCATGTTGGAAAAGTAGTTACGTGGATCTTGTATTGGGACAAGAAGAATGATACTGACTCAGTGGCTAGACACCACTTACTCGTCTAGTTAGTGTAGATTGTAATAAGCTAGCCAAGAAACCACTCGAGAGAGGACTTCACTAATGATTGTGTGCATGGAATGCAAATGACACACTCCTAGGGGGATTCATTTTAGCTAAAGCCGGTGACCCGTGACTTGACATACCATATTCAAATGAGCTATAGTAACGTCGCTAGTCGAGTATATTGGGTAAGAACTAACATTGGATCATATCATGCATGCATGGTGATGGGGCACATAGTTAAGTAAGAAATGTGTTGAACTTATTTAGCCATCAAGTTATGGGATATACTGATACTTTTAATCAGAATTAATCATCCAACCGTTGGACTATATTTGTAATTTTGTATTTAGTTATGTTTGATATGATGGAATAATATGACAAATGGATGAAACATATTGACATAGTAATCATTGCCATTTGATCCATTTTATAATTATGTCAGCTTCTATAGGAATGTAACGAATCTTTCAAGCATGTTGTTTTAGTTTAGATAGTTCAACACTTACTCGATATGGAATAGAATCAACTACAAAAATATGATTAAATCATAAGAAACTAGTCGAATAATGCAAATGAGACATGCCATTATTCCATTAAGGACCATATAAAGTATTTCATGTTAATTCAAAATCAAACTATTTAGAGAGCCAATATAAACACTTTTGTTTGTAATGATTTTACAAAAAGAAGTGTAGTATGTTGATTAAACAAATATAAACACTTTTGTTTGTAACATAGTATTCGATCAATATACTCTTGAATTATTGCATACCAGACAGTATCCACGACTAGTGATAACGAGCAAAATAAAAGCATACAAGGAAGAGTAAAAGGTGAAAAGTTTTGACCTACTAATGATAGTCCCTACCAAACATACAAAATAATTAAACACCCAACACCATCAAAATAACCTTTACACCTTTACTTCTTAACTTTTCGGTCTATATTTATTTATTTCAACATTTTTTTCACATGATTTTATATAGGGAGTAAATATTTTCTAGTTACACCTAATCCAAATTTTATTTTTGTTAACTATTTTGACAAAGGACATATGTTCTGGTGGCAAAAGTTCTCGTTTAGTTCTTCACTGATCAAAATTTATTTTTGTTAACTATTTTGACAAAGGACATATGTTGTGCCACCAAATGGTTTGTTTGTATGACTAGAACGTTATGTTTTGATCATCTGGCAGTTTAGTGTTAGTGTCAAGACCATAATAAGTTTCTCTGCCATTTACATGCTTCTTATATGATGATATTAAGTGGTTGCGTGTTATGTCAAGGTTTCGTCATATGTGGATATAAACTAGGTTAAGGAGTGAACTTCATTTCTTATATTCTCTTCACTTATACCTTACACTTTTTGTTATGCAATAAGAAAGATGCCAGGGTTGTTGGATTAGAATCAAATTTATAGTTGTTTTGGTCGTCGAAAATAAGTTTTGTAGTTCCTAACAACTTGCTAATTTTATAATAAGCACATTTTAAAAGTAATTTGTGATTAATCATATCTTGTAAAACTGTTTAAACTATTAGACTGACATTAGCGGTTCACTAAAACCACCATTAATTAAACATACCGCCACATCATATCTCACTCCTGCCATTAAACCCCTGTGCTGGTTAACATTAAACCCATCACGCAAAGATATCTCATTCTAACATAAATACACCCCACTTAAATATAAACATATCTCACAACATACTTAAATTTTGGTTCGGTGAAGCCAAAGAAACAAACCATCTTCAAATGTGGCCGACCACACGTTGTCAATGGTTGGTGACTGTCAAGGTTGGTTGACACTAGGTTATACAGCCACTACAGGTCGGTTTTACATAAAATGGTGCATGAAAATGTTTAGTATACGATATACGTGTAACATCTTATAATATCCCTCAAACATGGATGCCCTAAATTTCTGCCATTAATGACCTTAAACCTATTCTCAACTTCATCACACTCAAGTTTCATTAGGTTATTGGGATTTAGTAAGTATTACATGTTAGAGGTAGGACAAGAAGCAAAATAGTTACTAGGAGTTGGTATATTCATAAGATCGCCGGACATAACTTTAGTTAGATACGATCATTCCTAATGGCTATCTCCGCAGACAATACACAATACGATTTTTTAAACCTTCTTGAAGAGCCTCATGTTAACTTTATAAAAAGTCTTAAGAAACATATCTAAAATGCGGTTTTTGTATTACATTATGAAAAGAAACTATTAACTTTTTAGATTGTTTCAACTATATATTATTGTCGAATTATCTAATGTTTTGTAAAATAGAAAGATTTGTATTTAACTCCATTAAATGTATTCTTAACTTCCTACCAGCCAACATCTGTTCTTCATAAATAAAGAAACTTTCGTGATCTAAACACAAGCAATAGCCGATAGCCTATAATTCCATAAATGCAATCCTTAAATATAAAACATAGACATCTAAAATGGGCCATATGAACATGATGGAGGGTTGACATGCAAACCATCCGAAAATGATGACGTTGATGTGATGGTATTTGTGATCATGATGTTTTTTTAAAAATTCCGTTAAATATTTTTTTGAAAAATAATGAATCAATGAAATTTTCATGTAATGAGATTAAATTGAAATAAAAAGTAGATTACGAGAGCTTTTTTATTTATTTAGAGTAGTTTAAACTTTAAATACAAGTGTAACTTTAACAAGAAAAACAAAATTAACCTAAGCCCTTATGAAAGTTTGAACTTAACAAGCTTTTATCAACTACTTCATTCGTATTAAAATTATCGTCCCGGACAAAAAACACACATTCTAAAATAATTAAGACAGACTATTACACTTTTTACCTAATCATATATTATCTATATTTACTAAACTCTATTTTGATTTGTCGAAATGAGAAGTGTACAATTATTTTAAGACATCTCACAGAAAAATGAACAATAACTTTGAGATCGATGGAATAAAAGTTTTGTCTAAATGATTATTTATAAACAATTGTGATATCGAGAGTTTTTGAAAGCTTGAACTTTTAAATTATGCTGACTCTTTTTAAAGCTTTTCAAACTCATAAACTCCTCTTTTAGTAGGCATTTAAAATAGTTTTTGAAAACAAGTTTCAGCTTGTGAAATGGGTAATTGCAATAACACCTTAGTAGTCAACTATAATATGTTTTACTACGTCATTTTTACCATTTTAAGTCCTAGTTTTAAGCTACCTTGCAAAATAGGCATGTCTAAAGATAAAAGCTTCATACAAATTTCATTTCCTACCAATTTTCCTAAGTACATCCATTATGAGCTTAATCTCATACAAGCTTTTAAGTATAAGCTAAACAACGGTAGCTTTAGAAAGACCTTGAACTTATTCAAATGTCAAGTACATAAACACCATTGCAGGCTTGTATCGTAAATTTATTTATATGTCTCATTTGTTATTTAATGCAAACTAATGTTATGTAATACGAAGTAATTATAAATTGTTATGCTAACTATTTAATTAAAGATATCTAAAAGTAAAAGTTGAAGCTGTTATAAGCTTTGGCCCTTATAAGCTTTAGCGAATGTTTGTTTTGAGCTTATTTATTCGACTTATGTGCTGTCACTTTTGAATAACTAATTAGCCAAAATTTTGAGCTAATAGCGTTATGGGCACGTTTTTCAAAATTAACTCGAGCTATAGCTTATTGTAAGCTGGATGATTGATGTTTTATATTCATCGAGGTGTTTAGCGAATTATTTGGATCTGGAGCTTAATATTGTATAATGACATAAAACACCTTAAATTGAGTTCATATATATGCCAAACTTTTACGTGTTTTTGTTTTTAAGGGTATTTAAGTAATTTGATTAATCATAAGTTTCAATTATTTCTAATAGCTTATCTCAATTAGCTTGAGCTTATACTAGGTTATAGCTTATGAAAGATTTCATGAGTTTGTGGGCTAGGAAAAACTTATTTATACGATAACTTATTTTAAAAGTTCAAGGAGATTTTACTCGTTGGTGTCAATTAAGCGGTCTGTGGACTTTTGTTGCTCTCCACGGTGCTTTCAGACTAATAGGTTTCATGTTACGTCAATTCGAAATTGCTCGATCTGTTCAATTGCGACCTTATAATGCAATCACATTCTCTGGTCCAATTGCTGTTTTTGTTTCTGTATTCCTGATTTATCCACTAGGTCAGTCTGGTTCCCCAAACATACTAATTTGTATGTTTGGCCTAACTAGCTAGAGCTTGTATGTGGAGTTGGAGCTGAAGCTTACCTAGAGCTTTTATTTTAGGGCAAATTATCTAAAAATGTATCAAACTTGACACTTTTTACCGTTGTATGTAGCCATGTTATTTTTTTCCTATTGTGTGACTAAACTTTCGAATTTGGTATATTATGTGTATTTTGTGACTATTCAGCCTTGTAACATGACCCTTTTACCCTTCAAAATTTGGAAAATATAAGGTTAAAATGGTCATAAAATACACACAATGTACTGAATTTGAAAGTTTAGTCACATAATAGGAAAAAAATAACATGACTACATACAATGAAAAAAAGTGTCAAGTTTGATACATTTTTAGATAATTAGCCCCTTATTTTAAAACATGTTTGGCAAAGTAGTTAGAGTTGGAAATTATAAACATAAATAGATATATAAAAACATTCAAATAAAGATATTAATATTATTTAAAAGGCGTTAGTGCCATTAACCATTTCAAAAGCTTTTATAGTTTTCAAAAGTTACTTAAGCTAGTTTTAAGAGCTTTTGAATTCTACAAACCCCTTGTTTGTTTTGTTGCTAAACAAAACTTACATTAAAGGTTAACTTATTTTAAAAGCTTAAGCTCTTATAAGTTCTTAAAAGCCACTAAACATATTTGGCGTACTAGGTGAAACTGTTAGCTGGAGGTGGTACTAGAGCTAATGAAAGTTGGAGAAGGAGATGTAGCTTTTGTTTTTAAATATGTTTGGTATAGTAGGTGTAACTGGAGCTTAAATGTTAAAATGACACTAATTTATGAACTCAATCTATAAGCTCATAAGGCTAGAAAAGTTCAAGTTACTAGCTTTTAAAAGTTAATTAAACCTATGACAAAAAAAAGTAAACTTAAGAAACACCGTAGCTTATTTTGATAAGTCATTGTTCCATCTGTGTCATAATAAGTATATGTTGTGAATGTCATACAAAGTTTAAGAAATATTGTTGTCAACTAAATATGAATTAACTTATATGCAAAACATACAAGGTTCTTTCGATTTAAGTTATATGGGGAAGATGAGTCTTTTAAATTTTAACTAAGATGTAAGCGAACTAACCGTGTCACCGTTTTCAACCCTTTCCCTTTTATTATTTGAAACGAATCAAACGGATCTAAAAGTAAACGATGTTGCTCTAATACGCTTTAGCCTCGGTATTTAAAGGATGTTCATCTAAGCTTATTTACACGACTTACATGCTATTAAAGTTTTAGTAAGCTAATAAGCCTAATCTTTTAAGCTTATCATCTTGAGCTTATGAACTCAGATAAGTTATAAGCTCAAGTTGATAAACTTGTAATAAAAAAAAATCAAATTACTTGCTTTTAAATTTTAACTAAACCTATAACACAAAAATAAACATAAACAAACAACCTAGCTAATTTTGATAAGTCATTGTTCCATCCGTTTGTAATGATCTTCTTGAATCGAGAACCTATTGGAAGAAGATCTAAGCAAGTGATTGGAAATTAAAGAGAAAAGAATGTAATTTTGGAATCAAAAGCTTCAATTGAACGAATTGGGGTTCATATGAATTACAAGAGTTGAGAGAGAATTTAGGAAATAAATCACAAATCAAAACATGAAATGAAAATAAGAACTACAATTGGCTTACATTGGAAATTCAGTTGTAATTGAATTTCTCACCAAAACCTACCCGGCTCTTGCCAAACACATGACACACTTACGACCCAATATTCACGTGACTAATCTAAAAACAGACATAACACCGTTTCATATTAAGTATCCATTATAAATGAAATACAAAGTTTTAAAAATATCTTCCTCAACTTATGAAACATTACGGGGTTGTTTCTTTTTTCCCCTTAACTAAGGGATACCATTTAATATTATTATTTTTTAGACGGGACTCATAAAAATCCCTTAAATGGTCTATATCTACAAGGCTTAATATATCATGTCTTCTCAATTAAGACCCTCATATAAAAGTGGGACCTACATAAATCCTTAGCTAAGGAAAAAAAAAGAGGTGTGCTACACCCACCTACACTTTACAAAAAATTTCCCACACGCTGACGTGGCGGAGTGTTGATTGGTTGGTTTTCTGTGGCCCACAGAAAACCAACCAATCAACACTCCGCCACGTCAGCGTGTGAGAAAAATTTTGTAAAGTGAAGGTGGATATAGTATTTTTAAAAAAAAAACACCCCCTTAATCTTTTAAAACTTTATTAGTATGACAACTTATAGAGGTACAAATGTCCAATATACAAGTGCACTTTTTACCAATTGCCATAGTGCAACAACAATCTCATAAATTCTCATCACATCTTATTAAATAAGTTGGTACAAAGCAAGAAAAAGCCTCAAAACTCACTACTACTACACTTCCCATATCCAAAACTCTCTAAAAACAAGAGTCACTCACAAACTCATGAAATGATGATCCCAAAATGGTCTCCTAATTGGGGTACTTTGATTTAAGTCAAGATTTATACAACTTGTGCTTCACTTGAAATTTTCAATTTTCTTTTGAGTGATCCAATACTAATATGGAAAGAAAAGAAATCTGCATTTAGTGTTTGGTGCTTCTTCTACTACGTGCTTGTGAGGCTAATCCATTTCCTTTCCTTTTTTTTTTACAAGACAAGAGTAAACGACAACCTTTCACTTATAACTAGGTTTGTGTTTGTTTTTTTTAACCTTATAACTCACTTTATCATGCTTTTAAATTTTTAATGTTTGTATATATAAATTATGTGTTTTTCCATATGGGTATTTCATATCTTGAATGGGTTTTGTCTTAAAAGTTATAAAGTTTGAATCTTGATTTGAATTTTGGTAATTTTAGTTGTAATTTGTGTCAAGATTTGATTTTTATGCTGTTTTCTTTAAAGGGTTTTGACTGATTTATTAAAAAAGTTAGGATTTTGGTTTTTTGGGTGAAATTTGCTGAGTTTATTAGAGTGAGATTTTGATATATTTGGTGAAAATTTGGATTAGGAAGTTGTAGTGAATTTGGAGTGATGATGGCGGTGTCATCAAGCTGCAAAGGGGGGGATACATTGGGGATGGATAATGGTAAGTATGTTCGGTACACGCCGGAGCAAGTTGAAGCTTTAGAAAGGCTGTATCATGATTGTCCGAAACCTAGCTCACTTCGTCGGCAGCAGCTTATAAGAGAATGTCCTATACTTTCCAACATTGAGCCTAAACAGATCAAAGTTTGGTTTCAGAACAGAAGGTATCATTTCAAGTTCTTGATATTGACACATCCCTTTAATATTTGCAGATTGATTATCTAATTAGGAATTATCCGGTTCTCAGATTGCATATAACTAGTTTTCAGTCAAGTGTTTGTGTAGCTGATTAGCTTTCTTGAAAACGATTATTGTGTTTTCTAATCACGTAGTCGTTTTACAAAACATAATCATGAACACCCCCTAAATTGCATAATATATCCCTTGTAGATTAAGAGAATGGGGATGTGATACCTTTTGAAGTTTTTGTGGCTTTTTTTATTTACAAAGTTTATTTTTTTATGTATAAAGATGTAGAGAAAAGCAACGAAAGGAGGCATCAAGGCTGCAAGCAGTGAACAGGAAGTTATCTGCTATGAATAAGCTGTTAATGGAAGAGAACGATCGCTTGCAGAAGCAAGTTTCTAACTTGGTGTATGAAAACGGCTACTTTCGTCAGCAGACTCAAAACGTAACAAAATTTGGCCTACTTTGAACTTGGATCTTCTTTTTATTCCCTAAATTATGTCAGTTTATTCTTGATCATCCTTTTTAACGTTTTTAATCATTTTATGCAGACGGCGCTCGTCACGACAGACACGAGTTGTGAATCAGTGGTGACGAGCGGTCAACACCATTTGAGTCCTCAACATCCACCAAGGGATGCTAGTCCTGCAGGGTAAGTTAGTTGTACACCAACCGTTAACCTGTTGTTTTACCCGTTCAATTAAAAAAAATCTTTTGCTTTATGTATTTAAATTTGAAAAACGTGTTATTTTTTGTTGTTTTTTAGGCTTTTGTCCATTGCAGAAGAGACTTTAACAGAGTTTTTATCAAAGGCAACTGGGACTGCTGTGGAGTGGGTCCAAATGCCTGGGATGAAGGTTCTTTGCACTTACTTTAATCAGTGTTTTAGGATATTTTAATGGTGTTTAATCATTCCATTATCCTTTAATTAATATTATCTCTTAATTTAATTAGAATTCTTTTTAAAGAAACCTGCTAACCTTCTATGTCACATTAGAATCTCATCATTTAAGTCACTATCCTCCACATTCAACCTTTTTCTAGATTATTATTTTCTTTTTGGTTTTTTCTTTCTGTTTTCTTTACTATTGTTTATCTTTCTAAATCTAAAAGCAAGAATATACCGTCTGCAATAATTTCTTTCAGTTTAGTCATGTTTTATTTTATACGTTTGCGTCAATGAAAGAAATGAAGTTGTGAGCATGTTTCACATTTATCGGACTCAGTATCACAAATTTATTGATTCTAGCACCATATAATTGATACTCAAAGAAAACGTAGATAATGTAAAAGAATGAGACCTAACTTTGTTAATATATTTATTCAGAATGACCCATGAAACCACTAAGTTTACTAAAAGGGTGATCTTGATTTGTCTCGAGCCTTTAAAAAAATATTTTATCATTATCTTCCATTGAAAAAAGCTTCTCTTTAATAGATAATATGTTTCTAATTTCTCCGTGTAACCAATTTTGCAGCCTGGTCCGGATTCCATTGGAATCATCGCAATTTCTCATGGTTGCACCGGTGTAGCATCACGAGCATGTGGTCTTGTCGGTCTTGAACCTACAAGAGTAAGTCCTTGCCTTCCTATGTTTTGCTACGGCATCAAATATAGTTCCTATTAGTAGAAACTTATGTGTGACAATCGACATTAAACGTACTAGTATTATCCTTTTATGGGAACTCAATAAGTAAAGATATGAATACAAAGTTGTAAAGATAATTAGTTTGCACCTTAAATAGGACCCCACAAAAGCAATACTGATAACTGAGGTTCTTATTTAGGTTGCTGAAATCCTCAAAGATCGTCCATCATGGTATCGTGATTGTCGAGCTGTGGATGTTCTTAATGTGCTCACAACTGGAACTAATGGAACCATAGAGCTGCTTTACATGCAGGTTAGCGCTCGTTTTAATACTTAATTGCATACCCAACACCCTTGATACTTGCAACAGGAACTAGGTTTTGATGGTTTCACTCTATTGTTGGTTTATTTTTTTTATAGCTTTATGCACCTACTACTTTAGCACCAGCACGCGACTTCTGGTTACTGCGTTATACATCTGCTTTGGAGGATGGTAGCCTAGTGGTACGAATAAAACAATTTCATTTCTTATTTTTTTGTTCTAAATCTTCCTTCATAGAAACATCGTGACTTTGAATTTGTTCAAATTAAGGTTTGCGAAAGTTCATTAAACAACACTCAAAATGGCCCTAGTATGCCACCAGTGCCTCATTTCGTGAGAGCCAAGATGATGCCAAGTGGGTACCTCATACGACCATGTGATGGTGGCGGCTCGATCATTCACATAGTTGACCATATTGACTTTGAGGTACAGGAAAGGGAATTACTTTATATTTTTAATAGTACTACTATATTCTGCTGAGTTATACTATGTTATTTACTTATTTTCTTCTATGTCATGTAGTCAGGAAGCATTCCAGAAGTTTTGCGCCCTTTATACGAGTCATCGACATTACTTGCTCAGAGGACCACACTCGCCGTATGATAATCTTTTGTCATCTTTTGATTTCCTTATAATATATATATACTTTCTTTTAACATTGTATTATTCTATCTTTTTGATTATAGGCTTTTCGCCAGCTGAGGCAGATTTCGCAAGAGATTACTCAACCGATGGTCACTAGTTGGGGAAGAAGACCGGCTGCTCTTCGTGCACTAGGTCAACGAATGAGCAGGTCGACTTTTTATCTATTTCAGTTTATCATTTCATGAATTTTGTATAATTTTTTATGTGCTATAAAATATTAATAGCTAATATTTTTTTTTGCAGAGGATTTAATGAAGCCATTAATGGTTTCACTGATGAGGGTTGGACTATGATGGAAAGTGATGGAATCGATGATGTTACCGTTCTTGTAAACTCGTCTCCTGATAAGGTCATGGGTGCTGCTCCGATGTATGCAGATGGATTCCCATCATCAATCAACAATGCCGTGCTTTGTGCTAAAGCTTCAATGCTCTTACAAGTAAGTTGGTCAAAGTCAAACACACCAGTTACAGAACTATAAATCTGTTTTGTATGTATCATACCTTCTATAAATGATCGTCATAACGTTAAATTTCCACGGAAAAAATCTACATGTGGAACTTACTGTATATTAAACTTTAATAGACTCCTTGTTAATTTCAGATATGATAAGTGACAGGTTTTGACCATTAAAGCTGACTGAAGGATTTGCTAATATGATTTTTTTCTGATGGCAGAATGTGCCTCCTGCAATACTTACAAGATTTTTGCGAGAACATCGATCAGAATGGGCCGATAGCAGTATCGATGGTTATTCTGCTGCTTCAGTTAAAGCTGGTCCTTGCGGTTTACCATTAGCTAGAAATGGAAGCTTCGGTGGGCAGGTTATTCTTCCATTGGCTCATACCATCGAGAATGAAGAGGCAAGTTACTTGATAAAGCTTGAAATATTTCTCTTTCTTTTCTGGATTATCAATTCAAATGTTCTCTTTACAAACAGTTTATGGAGGTTATTAAGCTCGAAAACATGGCTCATTATCGTCCGGATGACATGCTTATGCCTGCAGATATCTTCTTTTTGCAAGTAAGTAGTGGTCACTTGGCTTTTTGTTGGTTATCATCTTGTGGACTTCGAAAATAGAATCGATTTAATTTAATTTGTTTCCCAGCTTTGTAGCGGAGTTGATGAGAATGCAATCGGTACTTCTGCTGAACTTATATTTGCTCCAATCGATGCTTCTTTCACCGATGATGCTCCACTCCTACCTTCCGGTTTTCGTATAATCCCGATCAATAATGTAACGGTAAAATTTAACCCTCTATTCAGTTTAACTCTTTAAGGTAAATTAAGGGTTATTTATTTATTTTTTGTGATTTACACAGAATTCTCAGAATCCAACACGTGACCTTGCATCGACTCTCGAGGCGGGTCCACCTGGAAAACGTACAGCAGCAGATTACCTTGGTCAAAGTGGGCCCACAAAATCCGTTATGACCATAGCTTTTCAGTTTGCTTACGAGATTCATCTTCAAGAAAACATTGCAGCTATGGCTAGACAGTATGTGCGTAGCATCATAGCATCAGTCCAAAGGGTTGCATTAGCCCTCTCACCGTCACCTTTTGGCGCTCGAAGTCTACAAGCCCCATCTGGTACCCCTGAAGCTCATTTGCTTACTCGTTGGATCTGTCAAAGCTTTCGGTAATTAAGTCTTTTGATTAGTTATACTTTTTGCATCAATTATTGTGCCATGTCAAAAGTTAGTGTATGATGACAATTTTGATATTTGTATGTAGCTTCTTTCTTGGTGAAGAACTGTTCAAAAATGTTGATGAACGAAGTGATTCGATGCTCAAAACACTTTGGCATCATTCAGATGCCATAATGTGTTGCTCTCTAAAGGTACGTCTTTTCTTCATATTCCATGCTTTTTAGATCAATGCTTTGTGTTTATATAACTCAAAATATTATGATTCTGCAGGCTGTGCCAGATTTTACGTTTGCAAATCAAGCAGGGTTAGATATGCTCGAGACTACATTAGTATCACTTCAAGACATTACTCTTGACAAGATCTTCGAGGGAGGTGGTAGAACGAACAATGTTTGCGCTGAGCTCCCACAGATTCTACAACAGGTATACATAGCTTGACTTAACTGGCACTTAAAAATCAGATGTAATTTTGTATTGCATTAATTATAGTTTCTTGTTGTCGTCTTTTAGGGTTTTGCTTGTTTACCTGGCGGTGTTTGCCTGACAAGCATGGGAAGACCTGTGTCATATGAACGAGCAGTAGCTTGGAAGGTATTGAATGACGAAGAGAACCCTCATTGCATAGCCTTCGTGTTCGTCAATTGGTCTTTTGTTTAAGTCTCCGACAGTCGAAAGAAAAAACTTGCTATTTCTAGAAAGGCTAGGGTTAGAAAGCCAAACATGTTGCTATATATCTATAGAAATATTTGAAGGGCTAAGGCTTTCTTTTGTTGTCATACACTCTTGTTGTTTGGTCCTTTGAGTTTACAGGATTCTTGTGCTTATTACTTTAATTTAAAGATTATTGAATGTAGTTTTATTGTTTATTTATTCATATCCTAAATTATCTTATATGTCAAGGATGATGTTAGATGTTTATATTTGTATTTTTATATAACTGTGGTTCTCTGGGCGTACTAATAAGTCTGTAACAAAGTTGTAAAGATAGTGTTTGCGACATTTTAAATTACATTGTGTTTCATGCAAAATGAAAACCCCATGCAAACTTTGTTAACTAGTAATACAAAGAAAGTTCATCTCTATCTCTATGAAAGACAAGATAAACATTTTCCAAAGGTGAGCATGTTTGACACACAAGGTTACTAGAATATTATAAAAAATAGTAAACTACTTAAAATATAAGAAGCTTTGGTTGACATAAAACACTTATAAATGGTTTTCAAAAAGTTATCTTTTATAATAAATGCTACTTAATCAAGTTTATAAAAATAATTTATATTTTTTAGCTACTGCTTCATCTCAATCTCAAACTTCATCTAAATTTTCAGCAACAATTATTTTTGACGAACATACGTGTATGTTTAAGAAAAATTACATATATATACACTCACACACTTTACATATACAAACCATTGCAATTGGAAATTGGAAACTGATCTTGATTGGAAACTGATCTCCATGAAATTTTGGAAACTGTGTGGATGTTGTGGCCTATAAGAAGATCACACTCGAGAGTCGAGACTACATTATTGTACGTGGAAGTTAAGAGTTTGCATGGTGGCCGGGATATGGGTTTGCGGTCTTTGATATGAAGCTATTACCAAGGAAATTTATCCAAAAACTCAAACACATGATTGTGAAATAAGAGTTGGCGAGTCGCAAGTAATTAAGCACCTAAATAATGATACACTTTCTAATGTTTTACAATAATTGTTTATAGAAACATATTTTGAACACCAAATTGATATGCATGTAATGAAAATTGTTATAATTCCATTTACCAGGGTAAGAAAAACCCTTTACCCAAATTTTTTTTATAATTTCATGGACAACCTAATATAGAAATTATCGTGGAGTAGGTTTAGACTAAGAGATGCCAAAATATAATGGCTTCCAAATGCTAAATCCCAGAGGTAGAAGATAGTTTTCTTTGCTTCTTTTATTGTTAGGCACTATAACAAAGTTATACCCCCTTGGTCGCCCGGTATGAATCAGCTCAGTTAGCAGATTCATTAAAATGAGATGTCGTGCAGAACATGAATGTTAAGACGAATGTGCATGAAAAGATATTATTCTAGATAACTCCACACCCTTTTAGGAAATTGTGGCAAGATCTGTTTGTTTTGGAACACAAGACCACAAATGGCCGTTTCTAGTTAAAAATGTGTATGTACGATCTGTCCATCTCAAGCACTCAGATTACAATGAAAAATGATGATGGTTGAAGACATCGTACAATGCTTAAATTGCTACCAACTCGATATACTTTGTGCTTTTGGTAAGTATGGAATCACCGTCTTTCAATATTAAAATCTGATGCTCATCTTTGAAGTCTTTAATTAGGTGCTTATCTAAGGGTTGTGGGTGACCAGACAAGAGATGCAAACAGGCAAGGACCGAAGTGAAATAACTGATAAACGTTTCCAAAATGTAAATATGACGCGAGAAAACATTGAAACATCAGTATAATATGAAGAAGCAAAATCATATCCAGTTTTATCTTCCAATATAGTGTAAATATTTTGACATGATTTAACCAAGCGATCACATCACCCTCACTGCCGCAGAACCTTGCTGGCAATAGTAGTTACTACAGTACCAGTTTGATCCTAAGCCAAACTATTCAAACTTTGGAATACTGATTCAAAGCCAAATTTCTTTTCGGGTCTTTTCACTAAAGTTCATTAGAAATAACTTTGGATTGCATTCAAGTGGCACTGAGCGAAGATGTACTCAATCAAGAACCAACTTTTGTACGCCGGTTCTTATGTACACTATGCTTTTGCTAATTTTTCAAAAACATACAAATCATCAAATATTGCAGAACATCAAGCCAGAGGAGCGAAAAATTTCGTAAATATATATTTGGAATTTTTGCACCATTCTGATCCCAATGCTGATTCTTCACAGATTGCCACAAGATTTGAGTTGGGAAAATATGCTTGGTAACCCAACTATAAATTACAATTAGCAATTAGTACAAAAGCATATCGACAATGTTGCTAGATGATCCATACACCTCACGGATAAAACCGTCTATTAAATTACGTGTCAGCAGAATAATTGTTTAGAGGATGAGAACTGGCTTCTAATATTCTCGGCGACATACAGAGTCTCTTCAACCGAACACTTTCCTGAAGAAACAAAAAAAGGTTTTTACAAAATGTTAATGTTTTCTACATAACATACTACGAGCACTACACTTTGACAATTGTGATCAAACTTATCAGATCTGAGTTTCAAAATTGAAGAGATGAATTTGTAAACGTCACCAATGTGTCACATTTCAGTTTCAAATTTTCAGTCAATATTTACGAAAATTCAGTCTTAAAGGCAATTTTATTGCCCGTTGACCTCAAAAGTCAAACTTCACTATCATATTTCAGTTTTCGTGGCAAACAAACCCATACTTCTTGTGGGAATGAACCAAGTACATGTTGCAAGAAAAATAACACATTTTTTTTTTAGTATAAAGGTGTTCCTGTTGCATCCACTATTTGTCCACAATAGTTGATTCCAATAGGTTTCTACTACATTTTAGTGATAGTGATGGTTGTCAAACCTATAGATGTGACATGTTAGACCCAGTTACTAGTGAGTGGGTTAATTTGCATTAGGTTATCGCTAACAGGTTATCATATCGAGACAAAAATTATTAAAAATCTAAAAGTTTAGGACAAAATTGTTTTGGGCTTAACCTAAATAGAACAAAATAAACCCGTTTTGACCCATTATACACCCTGTCTATGACATGGGAAGTGTTCCAAGACCTCAAATACATTGTGTTACTTTATCTTCTTACCTCAGTTTTGTCATGCTCGTACTGAACTAAGAAAACGCATCTGCAGCCCCTTATATCATGCAACTTTCTTTGAATATCGATAACTTGTGCATCATGATATCTTGCTTGATCTGGCTTCTCCTGATGATGTACCAAATGACATCAGATATTAGCATCAGATTATAGTTAAGTATGATGACACTCGCTACCGTACAAAAATTGCAGAGCTTACTGACTTGGAAACAAAGTACAGTATCTCCAACCATGACTCTATTGCATTCCGAGTGCTCGAGTGGGACCGATCGTTCACGGACATTTTTAACATGGACCCATTCATCTTCGTCA
The DNA here is from genome assembly GCA_030686995.1 of Artemisia argyi. NCBI lineage: Eukaryota > Viridiplantae > Streptophyta > Magnoliopsida > Asterales > Asteraceae > Artemisia > Artemisia argyi. The sequence goes on from CM060692.1 coordinate 62,919,849, forward strand.
TCCCCAAAACCAACATATCTTACAAGTACTTCCTAAAATTTATAGAAAGTCAACAAATTGCGATTTTGATTTTTATATGTAACATATTACAGTAAAAAAGTTATTATATTGTATATATATTAACATGAAGGGATAATGTATCTACTTAACGATTTTTATAAATGTTAGAAAATTGAACAAATATAACCAAAGTCAGAACTGTAGTAATCAGTCAAACAAAATGAAATCAAACAGCACCTGTTTGACCTCTATTTAAAAGCATATTCATGAACTTGTTCGGAGGTAAAAGATATAAACTTACAGGTCCACCTGAACTAAGAAATCTGTGTGTAATAAAAGTCTCCACATCATACCTGCAAAGCCACAAAAGTACATATATAACATACAGATATTTTTTAAAAATCGCATACTTGCTTAGTTGCTTAAAAACCAACTCTATGCACGATATTTGTTTAAGAAGATACTCATAAAAGTTAGCCAATATGACAGATGTTACTATATGTACGCTTACCATGCATTATCATATGATGACTTTGCCTCAAATTCTAACTTTGACAGATCGATACCTTTTTCTCCTGCATAAATTTGTTGGATGTTATACAAAATGCCCATAGAAATTTTTTAGTTTCCTTTTTAACAGGTTATTAATCAAAATATGTAATAACACCTCAAATCCTCAATACCAGCAAGAAGGATAACTTAGATGATTAATATTTAATGATGTCAATACCAGCAAGAAGTAATTTGAGGCGTAAAGAACAACGTTTAGTCAGTATTTGTAAACAACAAAATCACCTTTAGACGTATCAGAAACCTCATTTCCATTTTTTAAAGCGCAAACTTCTTGGGCACCTGACAAATTGTTGGGGCCATTTAGTGATGTATCTTTTGACAGGAGACCTTCCTGCCTATCATGGAACCAACTTTGAACCTAATATTTAAGCATAAAATTCACGTGCAAATAAGTACACAAAGAACAATGATGTAGCTTTTCTTAATAGTATGTACAAGTATAGCTAAAGGGATACTAATACTTACATCGGTCCATTTAATTGCAGGTTTTCCAGCACGACCCGCAGAACGGCTGTTCACCAAATCAAAATGGCTTTAATGATTTTGTAATGATCAACAGAGCACCATATATTATATACTCCGTATATGCTATTGCAATAAAAACGATTTATGTCAAACTTGACACTTTTACATTATCACGATTACAGATAAATTGGTGGTTACAATATGGGTCTACATGATTAATCTATTTTCTATTTCTATTAACTATATGGTATTATCAAGTATTCGGCATAAAAATACCAATAAACTCATCACACTATGAAATAATTTCAACATTTTCTTTCTTACCACAAAGAGATATTACCGCAGAAGACAAAAAAACAATGTGATAAATATTACTTTTTTGACAGCGTGGGCTAAATATGGAACCACCAAGAGAAAGGAGCAGCATGATAAACTTAGGTGTGGCCATTTCAATGTATGATTAGTTTTAGACTTGCACTTATACACACGCACCCACAAATAAAGACTACAAATATGTATAATCGAAGACATATAAGCAGACAACCATTAGTTGCAGGGGTTGTGGACTTGCAAAAGTTGTAACTTGTAAACAAATTTGAAACAAAAAACCGGGAAAATATGCAAATAATTTTGAAACTGCAATCTCATAACTCACTTGAATCCTTTTGCCAAATACTTGAAGGCCTTCCGATCTAGATGTTCACCTGATTCCTTTAGTACTCTCTCCATTTTCTCCATCTGTAAAGTTCATTAACAAAGATTATGCATACTCTTTTTTCAGTTAGTCTGATAATGTTATAATATCAATTGAAAAACATGTTCTGTGTGATAACGGGTAGTCCATGGAAACTAATAGACTAAAACTACTAGAAATGAGGTTTAACACTTGCATTGAAATTCTAGCTCAATGTAGCAAAACCACATTATACATCAAAATCGAAGTTGATAACACCACAATGTCACTTCCCAACAAAGACTGAACTTTAACTTGTTACTATTTTTTTAGAAAATATCTAATTATTCGAACTATAAGGCTTCCACGCATCCGACCCTAACACAGCTCCATAAGAACCAAGTCTATATAATGAAGTTAACGATAGAGTTTTTGACAAGTTGACCTCAAACACGACTTAAGTACTTAACCAAGATTTGGCAAATCACGAACCAGAAAAAGAGTTAGCTTAACAGATTGTTCTCAAGCCAGCCAAGCTTCAAGCTTGGCTCATATAAACCTTAATCAGCTAAATGTTTGGCAAATTCTATTTAACGAATGTACATGTAAAATGATCCTATATAATCAGAATATCAAATAACTACAATCGAATTTTGTTTCAGCCACTCAAACCCGGTTTCCAACTTTTTGGCCGACTACTTTAAGGGACAAAATGGGGTAAAGCCCAGACTTATTTAAAAAACGTTGGCGTGGCCACATCGGAGTTGTTTTGCTCATAATTCCTAATATTCTAATAACATACTTCCTCTGTCCCAAATTAAAGGTCGACTTACAAAATGAAGACAGTTTAAGGGGGTGTTTGTTTCAGCTAATATAGCCGGTTTATGGCTTATTTGGTTTTGGGCTTATGTTTATTTTGAAACTTTTCTGCTTATATAAATTCATTATGACATAATAAACTTATATAAGCCGAAAAGTTTCAAAACAAGCCGCAAAAAATAGCTTATGAAACATTAAGCCCAAAATCAAATAAGTCATAAGCTGGCTATATAAGCCGAAACAAACACCCCCTAAGAAAAGTGGGACCATTACACTGTGCACTTTCATGTCGACAATTTATTTTGGGACAAGCTAAAATAGCAATGTGTACATAATTCCTAATATATATAAAAAAGAAAAAACAAGTAAAGTTAATAATAATTCCCTCCCAAGATGATACCTCGGCAGTTGAGAAGCCTGAAAAGAGCTTGTTGTTGATGGTGCGAAGAAGACGATGATCCTCCTCATCATCCATTAAGATTTCTGATAATTCTAAAAGAACCCTAAATGAATTAAAAGTAAAAATAAAAATAGATAATTCTCGAGGGAAAATAGAAAATAAATATACTAAAAAGGTTGAGCGGGAATTGGGGAAAGACTAGTATAGAAAAAGAAAACTAGTACGGTACTACTTTCAGGGTTGCAGATAGATAGGTCATCAACAATCAGTAGCAAGCAGCCCAATAACTATGAAAAAACAGCCCATATTAAGATGTGACTGATGTATATTTCAAAACATTTTTTGTTTCAAAACCAAAATGAATATCCTCGGAACTGTATACAGTGTCAAATAAGAGAGAATTGCAAAAATCGTCTCTAAAGTTGGCCAAATTGCACGTTTCGTTCCGAAAGTTTGGAAAGTGTAAGGATCGTTCATGTGGGAAACTTTTTGGGCAAAATTAGTCTATGGCCTACATCAAATGACTAAAATACCTTTTTCCTTATATTACATTTCAGTTTCTTACACAAATGGTCCCTGTATTTCGCCAAGTTTTGCAGATTTAGTCCTAACTTTTTTTTTTCAATTTATTTATTTAACTATTAATATTAGTATTATTTTTTATACCTTTACGTCCGTTTTTGTCTGTTTTTCTCACGTTTTTTTTTTCGTTTGTCGTCCGTTTTTCTTACTTTTTTTTCGTTTTTGTCCGTTTTTCTTACGTTTTTGTCCGTTCTTCTTACGTTTATTCCGTTTTCATACGTTTTTGTCCGTTTTTCTTACGTTTTTTTCCGTTATTCTTACGTTTTTTCCGTTTTCATACGGTTTTGTCTGTTTCTCTCACGTTTTTCTTACGTTTTTTCCAGTTATTCTTACGTTTTTTCCGTTTTTGTCCGTTTTCTTACGTTTTTGTCCGTTCTTCTTACGTTTTTTTCTGTTTTCATACGTTTTGTCCATTTTTCTTACGTTTTTGTCCGTTCTTCTTGCGTTTTTTTTGTTTTCATACGTTTTTGTCCGTTTTTCTTACGTTTTTTCTGTTTTCATACGCTTTTGTCCGTTTTTATACGTTTCTCTCACGTTTTTTTCCGTTTTTGTCCGCTTTTTCTTACGTTTTTGTTCGTTCTTCTTACGCTTTTTTCCGTTTTCATACGTTTTTGTCTGTTTTTCTTACGTGTTTGTCCGTTCTTCTTACAATTTTTTTCCGTTTTCATACGTTTTTCTCCGTTTTTATCCATTTCTCTCACGTTTTTTCCGTTTTGTCCGTTTTTCTTACGTTTTTGTCCGTTTTCTTACATTTTTTCCATTTTCATACGTTTTTGTCCGATTTTCTTACGTTTTTTTACCATTCTTAAGTTTTTTCAATTCTCATACGTTTTCTCCGTTTTTGTCCATTTTTCTTACGTTTTTGTCAGTTCTTCTTTCATTTTTTCCGTTTTCATACGTTTTTGTCCATTTTTCTCATGTTTTTTCCCGTTTTCAAACGTTTTTCTTCCATTTTTCCACTTTTTCGTCCGTGTTTACAATGTCCATCACTACCAAAAAATTTCCAAAAACATAATTTCAAAAAAAAATTTAGAAAAAAATAATAATAAGGTTTTCGAAAAAAAATTCGTAAAAGAGTTTTTGAATTTTAAAATTCCAAAAAACATATTTTCGAAATAAAATTTAAATAATTCGAAAATCTTTTCCATTTTTTTTAATTTCTCTATAAAAATGTTTTTAAAAAAATATGATTTCTAACAAATATTTTTCTAAAAAAATTTTATTCGAAAAAAAATGTTTATTCGATTTTTTTAAAAATATATTTTAGATTTTTTTTCTAAAAAATTCCAAAAAAGTATTTTTTATTTTTCTAATATTTTAAGAATATTTTTTTTGATAATTATTTTTTGATTTTTTTTTCAAAATTTGTTTGAAATTTTTTTCGTATGAAAACGGAAAAACGTGAGAAAAATAGACGAAAACATAAGAAAAACGGACAAAAACATATGAAAACGGAACAAACATAAGAAGAACGGAAAAAACATAAGAAAAACGGATAAAAACGTATGAAAACGGAAAAATGTGAGAAAAACGGGCGAAAATGTAAGAAAAATAGACAAAAGCGTATGAAAACGGTAAAAACGTAAGAAGAACGGAAAAAACGTAAGAAAACGGAAAAAACGTAAGAAGAACGGACAAAAATGTATGAAAACGGAAAAAAACGTAAGAAGAACGGACAAAATACGGAAAAAATGTGAGAGAAACGGATAAAAACAGACAAAAACGTATGAAAATGGAAAAAACGTAAGAAGAATGGACAAAAATGTAAGAAAAACGGACAAAAACGTATGAAAACGGAAAAAACGTAAGAAAAACGAACAAAAACGTAAGAAAAACGGACAAAACGTATGAAAACAAAAAAAAACGTAAGAAGAACTGACAAAAATGTAAAAAAACGGACAAAATGTGAGAGAAAATGATAAAAACGGAAAAAAACGTAAGAAGAACTGAAAAAACGTAAGAAAAACGGACAAAAACGGAAAAACGTAAGAAAAACGGACAAAAACAGACGAAAAACGATAAAAACGTGAAAAAAACGGCAAAAAACGTAAGAAAAAACGGACAAAACGGACGAAAAGATATAAAAAATAATTCTAATATTAATAGTTAAATAAATAAATTAAAAAAAAAATAGGACTAAATCTGCAAAACCTAGCGAAACACAAGGACCATTTGTGTAAGAAATTGAAATGTAATATAAGGACAAGGGTATTTTAGTCATTTGATGTAGGCCAGGGACTAATTTTGCCCCAAAAGTTTCTCATAGGGACGATCCTTGCACTTTTCAAACTTCCGGGACGAAATGTGCAATTTGGCTAAACTTTAGGGACGATTTTTGCAATTCTCTCGTCAAATAATTATACTTGTCAAATCGTGATTTTGTTTTGACCCTTGACGCAAAACTTACGTGTTCAATTTATAGTCTTTGCAGGAAAAGGATTTAAGTTAAACAATATTTAAAATATTAATTTAATGATATATGTTGTTATTATTTTTAATCAGATATAAAAGTTTACTAATATTACTCAATTTTAAGTTATTTTAAATTAAAAAAATGAGCATATACTCTTTATAAGTACTACATCCGTCCCATAATAATTGTCCACTTTGACTTTTTTTAGTCTCTTGTATTCAATTTTGACCATAAATTTTTTTATTTGTGTAATATAATACTTGATAAAAAATATGAATAGATTGAGTTTTAAATGTATTTTCATTTAGTATAATTTTCATCAAGTATTATATAGCATAAATAAAAATATTAATAGTCAAAGTTGAATACAAAAGACTCAAAATAGTCAAAGTGGACAATTATTATGGGACGGAGGGAGTAGTAAGGATTAGTGGTAAAAATAATTGCATATAAAAGCAGTGGTGGATCTAGCATAATTTGCAACTCGTTTCGCTTTGTGTTCTCATCTAACTTTAATACTTACTTGTTCATTTATTAGATTAAAATTTTTAGATCCTCCAGGTTGTGTTCATTAATTTTGATTTAAAATTCCGGATATTTAGAATAACTTAACAAAAGAAAAAGAGATCATACACTAGAAAAGGAGGGCTACAAACATAAACAGAAGTCCAAAACAAACGAAAGACAATACTCGAACGTTATTGTTGATGATTTTAGTATCATCAATCATTTTATACAACTGTAATTTACCCGAAGATCAAAGAGATTTCAAGTTAAACTATAATATGGGTTAAGTGGTGCAAAGTGCACTCGTTAAGTTACTATGATTTCTAGCACTACATATGGTGGTTATTTTATCAAATAGCTATGACTATTCATGAAAATGTGTGACTTTTCGTCAAGAGTCAACTTTTTTCTACAACCACTATGGAGTTTATTATATAATTTTTTTTTTTTGTTTTTCATATTAACATATTCATATCAACAACAAATTCTTTATGTTTTGCTCTCTTTCTTTTGCCTAGAATTTGAGTGGTCATTTTTGTCTTATCACTATACAAATTTCTTGTAAACCATGGTAATCAATAAGATAGAAATATTATATTAGTAAAGTGGACTTTTATACGATACAAGAATTATCCGAGCAATCTTGTAATTATCACATCATATAATACCAACAGTCATTTCATGTCGTTATACTTCGTTGAAATATATAATGTATATGCTTAAACTGTTAGACATTGTAACCCCGTAGATGTAACTTTATTATTGATCGATATTTATAAATTACAACCCTAATGGACTCTAACCTCATACCTGGCTTGGGCCATATTTATCATCTAATACTCCTATGCAGTCTAAGCGGCGAAATCGCGAAAGCTCTGATTGGAGAAGTAAACTAGAAAAGAAAAGAAAAACAAAACATTAATGTAATAAAAGCATAACTTTATTCGACTCGTAATAAAACCATATCAACTGTGGAAAACTAGAAGAGGGGGTTGAATAGTTTTAACGTCCTTTTTGATATTTTGGAAAACTTTAGTTTAGCTTTAAAACCTTGTTTACTTTTCAAACTTTGATTCAATCTTATGTGAACTCAAATCTTGAACAATATGAACTTTATCTGAGTATGAAAAATAGTAATGATGTAAGCTAAGTATATGAAATCAACACATGCATAATATAAACAGTTATAGCTATATACGAGAGATAAGAAGTAAACGTTTATTTTATAATCCTTAATTATAGTTTTGTATGAAAACTATACTTGATCGAAATAATCAATTATATGTATGTTACCTTTTTAGTTTAATTGTAAAAAACTTTGTTTAGTGAATTAAACTTTTGTTTGATCTTTATGCAAAATCAACACTAGCACTATATATATATATATATATATATATATATATATATATATATATATATATATATATATACGTCTATGTCTACGAAAGTAATAACGATATAAGCAAGATAATAAGTAAGAGATGAAAAGATCAAGCCGCGAGACAAAGCATTTATAGTGGTTCGGCTATAAGGACACCTTCCTTGCCCTACTCCACTCCCCGAGTCACCTACTCGAGAGTTTTCTTCACTATGTCAACAAAAGGCGGAGAAAATCTTACACACCAATTATCACACCACAACTTCGTCACACCTTTTTCACAACTTATACACAACTACTTCACAACTTCTTCACAACTACTTCACAACTTCTTCACATCTAAGCACGACCTAATCACACTACTTCTTCTTCACACCTATACTACTTGCACACCACAATCAATTCACAACTTCCCTACTTACACACCTTACTAGACTAACTCCTTATGCTTACTTCTATCTAACCAATATTCACAACTAATACACAAGTGGATGAATACTATACAAGTGATGACGCACAAACAACTTGGATGTGGAGGTCACAACAAGTTGTAATACTTCTTTTCTTAAAGGATTGAAGTATTCTTCTCTTGCACTTGAAAGGTTGAAGCTTGGATCACATGGAAATAAAAGCTTATGATTATATGATCAGAGGGTTTAAGAGAATGGTATAGAAGATTTAGATCAGAAAGTTTATAGTGCAAAAGGTGAGGAAAAATGCCAGATTTGAGCCCAGTATTTATAGGGAAAAAAATACTGTTCGGGAGCGTGGCCGGTCCCCTTAATTTACTAGCCGGTCCCCTTAATGATTAAGGGGGCCGCCTAACAAAAAACAAATTATTCATAATTTTTGTCTTTTTGTGGGGAAGGTTTTTCCTGAAGAATATAGCCGTTTTTTTGGGTAGAAATTTGAATTCAAAATATTTATTTTGAATAAAACATTTCTTTATAAATATAAAAACATTTTGTATAAGTTTAAAAATGTTTGTCCTACTTTATAAAAAATGTAAGGTTTGTAAAAATAAAAAATCTAGTGATTTAGAAAATGTTCCTTTGATCATAAAATGCATTAAGCATTTTGTTTATTCATACCTTAAGTGATTGATTTATTAAAATGAATATTTATCACTAAATACGTGTTTACGTCATAATTTTTAGCTCAATGGGTTTACGTTTTGTGATTATCAAAACATAAAGATATCGATAAATATTAATAATGTTTTTAGGCATTATTTATATCAACAATCTCCCCCTTTTTGATGATTACAAAACCTAAACTCATCAAATCTAAAAATTAATTTTTAGACATGTATTTAGTGAGTTTATATTCACTTCTCCCCCTTTTTGTAGAATAAAAAAGTTATGCCGACTTGCTTTATAAATGAAGTTAGACATGATAAAAGCTCCCCCTTAATTTGTGCTCCCCCTCGTTCGAGGGCACCAAGGAATCGAGCAATGGGAAACTCAGTTGCAAAAATATTAGAAGCACAAGCATACATAGAAAAATATGCAATATACAAATAACAAGCATATCAAACAAATATTAAGGATACATAACAATTAATTTAAAGTGATTATGTTAAAGATCCTAATTTGCCAAAGAGAGCCATCGGACTTGCTTGTAACAAAAGGTTGGTTGATTCTTATTTGAAAGTGAAAATCATAAGCATATATTATGCTTAGATGGTTAATGATTGAGTGTTTGGAATGAAATTGGTTAAGTTAGGGTAAAATTGTTGGATTAATGGAGGTATATGTTTGGGTGCATGAGTGTTGGAGAGTTTAGTGGTGGAGAGTTTAGAGGTGTAGAGTTAGGAGCGGAAGAGGTTGATTGAGAGTTTGGATGTGGTTCAAGTGAGGGTTTTGGATGAGATTTAGTGAGAGGATACTCAATCCAAGTGAAGTGTTCATTTAATGAAATGGTTTGTGTCACACCCCGCCACAGCGAAAACGCGTGGGGTGTAACTTCATGGATATCATCACAACACCTGGTGTCTACATAGAGAACAACTACATGCACCTAAATAGAGCAATGTACCAGCACACAGTGTTGTAACAATACACCAAAATAAATAACCAAAACAATAATCCAAAAGGTATCTTCAATAGATATGAAAGTACCAAACGAAAAACATAAATGTATCAAAACCAAATCCAAATAAAGTCAAATCCCAAAACATAAGTAAAGTCTCCATATGCAACTAAGTCTCGCCTAATTGCTGCCCTCAACTTTGGCCTTAGAATGCTCACCTGAAAATGTTGCTTAAAATGTCAACATTACGTTGGTGAGATTTATAGGTTTAAGACTCATACACGCTAGGAAACCAAAAGCACTGTGATTATAAAATATAGTTGGACAAATAATTACAGTTATCATATAAGCTACATATGTTCATAAACCAACCATCACACAAAAGGCAACCATCGGGCGTGTTAGAAACTAATAACGCTATAATAAAGATAGTTTCTAGGACCGTTTTGGCTCAAGACTGATTAGGTCTTAATCTAGAAATAATAATGTTCACATGATATAACATAGCGGAATAAGAACAATATTATAAACAAGGTTTCTCGTCATCATCTCTACTCTAACATACACCAAAGCCCCAATGCTACGTGATCAAGTGTAGCACGGTTACACTCTAACAGCGATCTAAGATTGTTGAGGCTTAACACTAATCAACTAACCTAGGCGTTTACATAAGCATACTCACGCCCTAGGTTTACACACACACCCCTTTACTAGGTTTTACATTGTGACACACATAATAAAACCTATTCCCTGTATTCTCTTTATATAATAGAGAATTAGGATTACAAGAATACTACGAAGGACTATATTGAAATATCTTCTTTGTAAAGCAAGTCCCTTGTCTTTTGCATTCTTCACTTTATCTTCTTTAGTCCTTCATCTTTCATATTTTGTCAATATCAACTCAAGTATAAATCCCAACAGGGCGGAACGTGCCCACCGATCCAAATTCACAACATCCGGGCCGGAATGTGACCCCCGCTCCAAATAATGGGTAATTAATACCCTCCGATCGGACCACACAGAATAAAAGTGAGTAGGAGTACTACTCTCCAATTAGGTCGTATACACGAGCAACAGGGTAAGCACCCTCCTAATTGGACCACACAACATCACCACATAACATTAACCACATAGCATTATCATTCACATATAGCATACATACGATAACATTATAAGTCCAAGCTCTTTAACACACACACACACACGCATAATCACAGTAATTCAAACCATTTAAGACAAGCATCATTCCCATCCCAAGTTTAAAACAAAGTAAAAATATGGGACTATGAACTCACCTCAAACCTTGCAGCTTCCACAAAAACAATTCACAATCTATAATACACAAAAAAATAATCCACATTACACAAGGTTAAGCTAAAAGCTACAACCCATGTAATACACATATGATGGATGTCTAAGACTCATATGACCCACCATGGATCTCCTAGACACCATACTAACCACTACCATAACCTAACACTCACTAAATCCCTTGCACTTTTAAAATCAGAAAACGCAGAACTTTTGGGTACATTCGCCCACATGAAATAATGACAAATAAAGCTCAACAACTCACACAAAAAAATTACCATGGTATCTCATAAGCATACAAGCTAATCCCAGAAGGCCATGGACCAATAACATACACAAGTACTCAAAAGAAAATCAAACTTGTCAACTATCCAAATTCGGATCTGAACGCACACCAAAAAGTTTTAATTAGAACAAAATACTTCCACAAGTTTTTATCGTGAATCCTTTTCGTGGTAGTCTAAGATAACCTAAGACTTAACTATTCCAGAAGGGCTAGTCCAAATACCACTTTTACAACCAAAATTCACTATCAAACTTTTACCCAAATTCTGTCCCGGTTTAACAGCTTTGACACCTTAACAAAGAAAAATCAAAAGACCAACTTCCAGACCTTGAAATCAATCGTGGCTAGACTTTTTGGAAATATCTTTCATCAAACTTCAATTTAGACCAAAAATTCGTGACCTAACTATTCACCATCTGTTATTTACACTCACATCTTTACAGCTATAGTTTTCTGTCCAAACCCTAACACGTAATCTAACGCGTTTTACACTCAATTCCCTTAACCAATTACCATATTATTAACAACTAATGATCCTAACATGTTTTACTTCATTAATTTACAGAGGTATATAACCCCTAGATTCCATCATAATAAATATTACATGAATCATAACAATAATTAATTAATTACACATAGGATTTAAGGATTTTACCTTGATTCTTGATTATTGCTTGAAAACTATAAAACCCTAATTTTCTCTCCTTGATTCTCCTTGTGATCGACCCAAAATTGCAGGAAAAAGGGTTTGGGAGTCTTGGTTTTGTATTTATATTATTAGTGGATAATTACCTTAAGTTAGAATTGTAATTGGGCCCAAATTCGTCTTCCTTTTCCCTTGTTTTAACCCATTCGGCCGAACACCCCAATACATATATATTTTTTTATTTTTTTTTTATTAAATTTATTTATTACACTCAAAACCTCATACTTTTCATATTTTATGTATTCCCATCTCGAACCCTAACGTCTTTCGCGATAAACCTTAATTTTACGACAAACCGGAAAATATCCATTTTCAAAATAAAGTTTCCAAAAATAGAATTTCACACACTCCATAAACATTTCTCATGAAAACAACATTCCCGTAACTTACTAACGCTCAAATACTTGAACGAAGACTCGTCACGCAAAACCACAAAACACCAAATATACACAAGTCATTTCTACACCACAAAGGTGATCAAAATGAACTTTCCCAAAATCAACATTTCCAAAAATCACAATGACAACCACAACGCAAAGGGATTTAGTGCTATTCTCAAGTACTAATCACACAATAACACACAATAACACACATATACCCATATATCTACCCAAACCATACCAAACAAAGTTAGATAACTCAAGACTATAAGTCTAACTAACCTGCTAAAATCACGGTTGTTACAGTTTGTTTTTGGAGAAAGATGCAACAAGGAAAATCGTTGACATGTTTTGCAACTTGTTTCAAGTTGTGGGGTGATGAAGGAGAGCTAGAGGAAAGTTGTTTCAAGTTGCATTGAACAAGGTGTAAGGCAAGAAGAGCACAAAGCTCATGGGCTTCCTTGAGTTCTTCAATGAACTTCAAGTGTTCGGAGGAAGGTGATGATGGTGGAGTGTGGTTGTTATCAGGGATGGATGATTAGACATGCAACATAGGGATAACATGTGTGTTGGTAGGAGGTGGTGGTGATACTCTTGGTGGTGGAGATATTTGTGAGTTTGGGTAATCATGAATGTATGAGAATGAAGTTGTGGAAGAATAGGATGTTTCATGAGTGGAGGATGTTTTGGATGGTGGATTGGTAGGTTGAACAAAATGTGAGGTGTTAGGAATGAGATTGGGATTGTTGTATTGAGATTGAACATGCTCTTCATATGGCTTATGTGGGTGAGATGAAGGTGTATTTTTGGGAACAAGGATAGATGTTTGGTTATTATGATGAGGTTTGTGAAAGGGTTCATTTGAGTGAACATGAGGTTTGTGTATCATGAAATATGGTTTGACCTTCATAGGTTAAGTTGTAGTGGTGATAACACACTTTGTAGAGTGTAGGGAATGGTTATATGGTTGAATCTTTTTGTAAGGATGACTAGGTGGAGTTATTGGTGAAGATGGGAAATGAGTATCAAGTGATGTGTATGGTGAGAGTGAAAGAGCGATGTTCATGGAAGGGATTTCTTGGTAGGAGGGTGTTACAGATGGTGCTTTAGGTGCACTAGGAGATGAAATTTGAGGTTGAGGTGAGTAAAGGTTATGAGGTTTGATTGTGTAAAGGTTTTGAGGTTTGAGTGTAAGGTAGAAGGATATGAGGTTTGAGTGTGTAAAGATTATGAGGTTTGATTGTAATGTAGAAGGATATGGTTGAGTAAAGGTTGTTGATATGTAATGTTGGTGGGAAGGAGAGTGAGGTGTTAGGTATGTAATGTTGAAGACATAGGAGGAGTTTGGTGTTGGATGTTTGACAACATCATTTGGTTTGACGGGCTTTTAATGGAAGTTAGGCTTTCTTCTCCAAATGGGTTTCTTGGTGGTTTTGGTTTAATGGGAGAGGACATGATGAGATGAGTGGAGATTGAGAGGAATGAGAGTGTTTATAATGTAGGATTGGTAGGATTAAAGATGTATAAGCTTTGATAGAAGGTTTAGGATAAAATAGGTTTGTGAATTTTGGGAAGTGTAGGATGAAATGGGCTAAAAAGTAGACAAAGGAAACAACACCTTAGACCATCAGATGGCCGATCCCCTTAATTGGAGGCCGGTCCCCTTAATAATTAAGGGGGCTGCCCATCTGGTGATTCCCAGATTGTCAGAAAAGGGTTTTTGGTAGTGAATTGCAGAAAGGTTGTGTTTTTGGTTTCAAACAAGTCTAAATCTTTGAGACAATTAAGCATATACTAATCATGTAGGCAATTATGTAGCCAAAGCATGTTAACCAAAGAGATTAAGTAAACAAGCAATTTCATCTAGCATGCAAACATATTCATCAAGCAAGTAAAATATAAGTGCTAGGAAACAATAAGCAACATCAAGTATTTCATAACTACATAACTAGGAGGATTAATCCTAATGTGTATCAATGTGCAATAAGTGGGTAGTTATGATATCATGGATTTCTAGACTTGTTACAAACAAAGTCTTAATAGACAAACCATGGTCCTCTTGATTTGATTTAGTTCACTTATAAGTGTCATTTATATAAATATAGATGACAAATATGAGATCACCATGCATGATTTAAAGAGACGTTTTTAGCATTATTCAACAATGTTTGTAAGTAGGTTTTCACGTAGATGTGAGAGTTATTTGAATAAAATAGATTGGGTTTTACTTCAAAATGTGTTAATGAAAGGTAAAGAAAATTTTATCAATCTTTGGTTTTGATCAAAACAAAATTGTGGATATTGATAGTGAAAACATGTTATTGAAAAGTGGGATAGTCATTTGAAAAACTATTTTCCAAAATGTGAGGTTTTTGCATATTTTTAAAGATATTAGATTTTTGACAACAAATATCATTAATCATAGATTTTAAAAGATGTTTATTAAAGATCTCATGCTCAAGAGGATTGGTTAAGCCTATTGTCATATGTTATCCTTTTCTACATAACCTATGATCTTAAGTGAGTGATAACGTAATTCTACATGCTTGATGCGAGGGTGTTGAATGAGGTATATCCTACCATCTATAGCTCATTTGTTATTGTACACTTATCTAACTTAATGCCATAGTCTACCAGAGCTTGTTTCATCCATAGTTTTCTTATGCAAGGGATCTATTCCTACTTCTATGTAAATGATTAATCCACTTAACTCATTTCACTTCATCACCATGAGTTTTCTATTAGTGGATATAGAAGATTTCCGTTTTCTATTTTGTTCGACAATGAACAATTTCATTTTATTCCTCGGAAAGTCAACTAATGATGTTTCTAGGTTATAAGTATATAAGCTATTATGTACATATATATGTATAAGTGTTACAAACAATATATATGTATAGCTAAGCATTAATCTAACTAATCATTAATCTAAGCATGCAAATTATAGCGATGAACTTAAAAGAGACGCGTACCTTTTAGTCTTCAATGGATTTTCTTCAAGCACTTCAAGTGACTATGTTGACTTATAGAAGTCATTTGTAGATGAGATTCTAACTTCTTCGAAGAATGACAACTTAGCCAGTTGGGCCCCATTGTCTCATTGGTCCAAAGTTGTTTGGTCTAAACATATTTAACATTTGGCTAGGATGCATGTATGGTGGTAATATTCCCCAAGGATTGTAACTTGGTTGATAATTCCACATTTGATGACTAGTAGTATTTTGGTTTCTTCTAGGTTGAGGGGTTTTAGACCGAGGATGAGGATTATTTGGTATATTGGGAGGTGGAGTTTTAGATCTTAATTTTGGTTTAAAAAATCCGGTTTTGGCTTTTAATGATGGTTTATAAAAACTTTTTACTTCCTCATCACTCGCAATAGGTATTTTTCTATCTTTTATAAGTATATACTTAGGTTTTGACTCTAATGGTTTTTGTTTACTAGATTCACATTCAAACTTTATATTTTTATTTTCACTAGTTGAGGTGAATCCTAGATCGGTTTTATCTCCCGAAGTTTCTTGAACACTTATTATTTTCTTAAGTGAGTTACTACCATTTTTAAACTTGTCAAGTTTGAAAATTTTATCTTTAAGTTTTTCGTTTTCATTTTTGACCTCTAAGCATGTTTTACATTCTATAAAAACTTGTTTTTCTTTTTCCAAATGTTGTAGTTTAATTTTTAATTCGAGTACTTCATTTTCTAATAGATTATTAATATGTTTTAGTGACTTATTTTTAGCTATAACCTTTTGACCTAATTTGCATAACCTATTATATTCATTATCTAGGTCTTTTTATTCTAATGATTGTTTTCATCACTAAAGTATTCGGTTTCGGAAAGTACCTCATTGGATGCTTTGGCTATAAGACATTTTTTTGTCCTTTGATACTTCTTTCTCATCTTCATCGCTATCACTCCATGCTCCTCCAACGAACGCCTTTTGATTTTGATCCCTTGACATCATTGGACATTTTCCTACTAGATGATTTGGGTAGCCGCATTTATAACACTTCCTTTCGCTATTGCCATTTTGGTCATCTTTATTTCTTTGAGATGCTTTCCTTTCATCATGCGGTTGTCTAACGAATCTTCCTCGCCTTTTTAAGAATTTCTTGAAGTTTCTTATGGCTATGGCATATTCTTCGTCATTACTTTCGGAAGTTGAGCCATCCTCGTCACTAGATTGCTTCCTAGCATTCAACGCAATTGACCTGCTTTGCTCCCTTTTTCCTTTGACCATCTCGGAGTCTTTCTTTATTATTGATTCGTAGACTTTCAAGTTTCCGATCAACTCGTCGAGTTGTAGAGTTGACAAATTATTTGATTCTTCAATCGCCGTAACTTTAGCTCGCCATTTTGGATGAAGAGCCCTAAGAAATTTCCTAACAAAATTCTTACTAGAAAAATTCTCATCAAGTGCTTTTAAACTTGTGATAATAGTGTTAAATCTAGCAAAAGCATTATCTATTGATTCCTCCTTCGGAATCGTAAATTGTTCATATTGTTGAACAAGAAGATCTATTTTGTTATCTTTAACTTGACTATTACCTTGGTGAGTGATTAGTAAAGAATCCCAAATTTCTTTTGCGGTTTTACACATAAAAATTCTTTCATATTCTTTGCATGGTAACGCATTATAAATAACCATTTTAGCCTCATTATTTTTTGCTAGTTTCTTTTTCAAATCATCATTTTGTTTTTCAAAAGATACGATTTCATCCTTTTTAGTTTCAAAATTATATTGAATAGGGGGAAAATCACCAAAGGTAATAACTGTTGGTCCCGTTTACTAAGTTAAAAGTTAACTAAAGAGTTAACCTAACCATGTTTCATGGCTTTTTAGCTCAGATATAAAAGATTAACAACATATATAAACGTAAAGAAAAAGAGAGACAATATTTTCAACGTTTAATTCTTATTAGAAGTTAATCAAAAGAATTATACCCAAGTGTTTGCGGAATAACACTTGGAATTGAAATGACAAGTATGGTATAGACTCCTCACTAAACTCAAACTAAGTTGAGTGACAACTAAAAGGTCACACTGAGCTATCTCAGGGACTGCGTTGTTCTTTGGAGGAGTAAAAGTGGTTTGTGAATGCTTAGCATTAAATGCCCAAACTTGTCAACTTTTACTCCTCACTTATGCTACCTATTTATACACAAGTAAATTACAACGTTACTGATAAAGACAAAAAGATGACCTAACTAGTAGAGACAAAATACTTACATATTTTGTCTCGGTTACGATAGACTATATTGGGTAAAAGACAATGTGCCTTTCTGATGCACAGTAATGACACCATCCTGACGTTATGCCATTCAGGGAAAGTTTGACTTTAGGTTGATAAAGACACCTGTTGATACGTTCAAACTTTCTCGCCTTGTCCCGCCTATACTTCAGTCTTCAGGTCTTTAGTATTCAGTACTTTAATAGTTGTTGAGAAGTCTTGGGGTTCAGTGAGTTATTGTCATCCTCGCTGAACCCATCACCTTCTTTTTGGCTTAGATGACACTCACTGAGTTCCGCCTCACTGAATGATGAACCTTTCTTCATAGACTCGTTCTAAGCATCCTGAAGATAACTCACTGAGATACTGTTCACTCAGTGACTTGTTTGTGTTTACGACACGTAGGTTATTTTATGTTCAAATCTTAGTTAGAGGAGGATTGGGGAATTCAGTGACCCAACAGTCTCCCCCTATTTAGATATACAAATAGCCTAAGTGTCCCATGATTCAGTGTGAGTTGGCATGGGTCTTCATCTCTCACTGAGTGTTAATGTAATTAGAGTAGGACACTGATAACTTAAAAGAACTTCAATGTTTATTAATAGTTATTATAGATCCTACTGATAATATAAAAACAACAAAAAGATAGTTGGTTGCAGATTCAGATATTCAGTTGATAACCAAGTGCATCAAGCTTTGCCTTCTTGGATCTCAGGAGGAGTTTCTCAGGGTGCTCCTCAATCTTAGCTTTAAGGTCTTGGCAGAACCTCACGTTTTCAGCGCACCTAACAGGAGAAGCCAGCATCAGGTACACAAGCATCGCCTTAATCCCTGTCATGTCAATGTCTAACCATCTTTGGAAAGCAGGGTTTCCATACTCATTAGTAAAGCAAAGACCTCTTTCAGGGACTTCAAACACTACATTGTCCATAAAGGTGATTCCTTCAGGAAGAGACCTGTCACACTCCAATCCTGGGACCTTGATCTTAGGCTCCAACTCAATTTGCTTCCTCTTCCTTTTGGAGACCTTTGGTGGAGCAGTTTGAGTAGATGGAGCTGGAAGCAGAGAGGGAATGCCAAGAGCTTCAGGCATTTCCATTAGTCTTTCATACCTGAGCTTTAGTGATTTCAAGAGACTAGGAACCACCACATTCGACTTCTTGGAGATGATTGGTCGGAGCTCATCCAACTCAGAGATTCCAAAATCAGCGAACCTGAATGGACCATGGATGTCCATTACTCTTTGGTCTGGCCAGTGACAATTGCAGGCTTGGTGTTGCGATGGATTTTGATGTCAGTGATGGTTTCTGGTTTCAGTTTTTCTTTCATCACCCAAGTGTACCTTTTAATCCTGGTCTTTCTGATCTGAGCGTCCTTCCTGAGGTTTTCCTCTCTTTGCCTTTTCAGGGCACTCATCTCTTTATCCTGAGCCTTTTTGAAGGCAACACCAGCTTGTCCAGTAGCCAGTTGCTCAGTATCCAACCCAATTTTCTCAGCTTCTTCATGAACAACCTTTATGAGTTCAGGTTTGCTCATCCTTTCTTCAACAGCCACCATTTTAAGTATCTCATCTCTCTCCAAGTAGGCCTGAATTTGAGCATCAGTGAGGTGATGGACAACCCCATTGATCTCAAATGGAACTGTGATTGGTTCATCAGGATCCTGTCTGAAAATGGTGGAGGCAGGCTTCAGCACAATTTCAGGTTCAGGTGTTGTAGCAATGCTTTTTCCTTTATCCTGCTGACGAGATGAAGAGACTGTTTCTTCTTGTGGTTGAACTGATGAGATTAGAGTGGCCTCAGTGACATGGTCCCCCTTAGTGTGAGAGGGCTGTCCTCTTGAAGCAACATCGATAGCTTCATCTTGGGCTTCAGTATGAGGGGCATCAGTGACATTCTCCCCCTCAACTGTTACCTGAGCTGCAGTGATGGCAAGAGTTGGAGTGACTGATGCAGAGGTAGAGGAACCCCTGAAGGCCTGATAGATCTCAGTCATCATGTACTTAATGTCTGAGGTGTCCTTCTGAATTGTTGAGACTTTGGCTTCAAGGGATGCATGAGTATTCTCCATTACTGTCAAACGAGAACCAAAACTCCAAGCAATAGAGGCTGACTTTTGAGACCGAGCTGCCACTGAGAGATCCAAGGCAGCAAGGGAGGTTTTGACCGACTCCACTGAGCTACTAAGAGCCTGAAGATTGAAGGATTTCAGCAGGTTGAGTAGCTCAATGAGATGCACGGAATTGAGCTGATAGGTCTCTGATGCCTGAAGAAGCTTCTTGGTGAGTTCAGGATCATCCTTAACTAATTATTGAATGGATTGAACCCCTGTATTTAGCTTGGTGAGGGATTCAAGAACTTGTTAAGGTGGGAGACCATCTGTGTCAGGGAGAAGGAAACTGAGTCATTTTGTTCCCTGACATCGTCATTAAATTCTTCAACAGCATCTTTGAGGTTGAAGTAATGAACCACCTGCTCAGTGTGCATGTCAATGACATGATCAGTGACTCCCCTAAATAAGGCATTGGTCGCCCTCTTGATGAACTTAGTAAAGAACTTCCCAGTGAGAGGAGCTTGATCGTCTCCTGAGGATTCTGATTCGGAGTGAGTTTCAGCAGCTTCATGGTCAAAGGATTGAGGAGACTGAGGGATTGGTTCAGGGACTGTCTCCTCAGCCACCATATCATCCCCGGATTTAAAAACCTCCTCATCACTGTGGAAGTCATCATCTGAGAACAAGGCTGCCTGAACATCAGCCATAGACTGAATCTGTAAAATAAGGTTATCCGGCTCCTCTTCATAAGAAGACTTGCCTTCGTTTTGGCTAGGTCCTGACCCCTCTAATCCAGTAGATTGGGTTTTATCTACCTGGTCCTTAGAGCCAGTTTCCAAGTTGTGGACACCTCCGGGAGTGGGTTTGGGTTCCATATCAGCGGGTGACCTTTTTCCCTCTGAATCTTTATCCCCCGTGACCCCTTCAGACACTGATGGGTGTTTCCCAGTGTCATCCTTAGGAATCGTGATTGTTGTATCCCTATCAGCGGGTTTTATGAGTCCCTCTGAGTCTTTGGGAAGAGTTGTTGAGCCCTTAGACAAAAGCTTTGATTTGCGAATGTCCTTATCAGGCACCTGAGTGGGTTTGCCCCCTTTCCAACAGGCTTGCGCTAGCCTGCTGAAGATTTAGGGGCGATAACTCCCTGATGCTTGGGTTGTGATTTACCCAAGCCTTTAGCAGGATGTGAAGTGGTGTGGGTCCCCTTCTCAGTGGAGAGTGCTGCCCCACCGAGAATTTAGGACCCCTTGCTCCCTGAGACCCTGGTTGTGGTTTGCCAGAGCCTTTAACATGATGTGGAGGTTGGGTTGATTCCAACTCCACTAACTTGTTTATGTCAGCAGAGCCTTTGGGAATGGGTTTGCCCAAGGACACTGAGTGTGATGTCTCAGTGCCCTCCATTGGCCTTTGTTTTGGGGTCAATGATTTGGTTATGATCCTGAGGGTGTCAGCAGTCAGGGTCTGTTGTTGTTTCCCCCTTGTGTCAGGCTTGGGGACAGAGGTCTCAGTGGCGAGTGACTTGGGTTGAACCACCTTCCTGGACCCATGTCCCTTCTTCCTCTTCACCTTCTTGGTGGGAGAGGGAACTGGTGAGATCTTGTTGTCACCCTGGATAGCAGTAAGCATATACGTGGTCAGGGCGACATGTGTAACCTCAGCAGGGTCACGAGAATAATTAGCCTTGTGTAAGACATCAGGCTCAAAGCCTACTGCATCAGGCTTAACATACTCGGACCCCAGTAAGTCTTGCAGGGGCAGGAAATGAATCTAGGGTATGACATAAGTTTTTGCCTAGACTTCCCACCCAACTTTGCAATGAGGTCCTGAAGATAATGTCTCCAAGGTCAATTTTTGTACCCTCTATGAGACAATACACTATCATTGCTTGAGTAGTGTTTAGTTGCTCAGTGGAGGATTTATTTCCCACAAGGACCTGAATGACAAAGGTCATCAGGATCCTCCAGGGGGCAGGGAACCAGGTTTTGATGATTGAGGCTTTGGATAGGAGGCCCCTGGAGTCACCTCAGGGTGATTTTTGTCATAGGGCCCAAGTTCCAGCAAAATGGCCTTCACATCCTCTTCAGTGGGTTGGGCAGCAAAGGTCTTAGCATAGTCAAGGCTAGTGGCTTTGACAAAGGTCTTGTAGTTAAGAGTTAGGAACTTAGTCCCATTCTTTACTGAGAACCTTATGGTGGCCTCCTTTGGTGCATCAGGGTTTTCAACCACCACTGTGCACCAAAATTCTCTCAAATAGTCATGATAGATGACAGAGGGGGTTTTTGTGAATGTGGTGGTGAGAAAACAGTTTTGAAGAAACTTCACCACATCCATGTATTCAGGGAACCCTTGAGGGTAGGCAAAGTTTCCCACCATATTGTTTTTGGTCAGGTCTACGCTCTCCATTTGGAAATCCACATTGGGAGCATATTTGATGACTTTAGAAGAAGCCATTGTGTTGAGAAATGGTATGGTTTTGAGAAAAAATTAGTATCAAATATGGAACACACACAGTTTGAAAAATAGATTTGTTCTTGAAATAATTTTGCATGAATTTTGATATGTTTTGAAAGCGTGTGTGTGTTTTTCTTTGTGGGGGGTATTTATAGGGAATGAATTAGGGTTATGCTGTTGCGGATATCAAACGTTTTGTTATTAATCGAAAATGGTGTAATAAAGTATGTTTGATATCTGCATTAAATAGCACGATTCCCATTACCCCATTTTTCTCGCAACATGATTAGAGGAACAGTTGCATGGCTCTGCAAAAAACACTTTTGCAGAGTGATGTTATCTCACAAGTATTTGTGTGAGAGAGAGAGCATTTAATGCTCAGTGGTTTTGGTGAGGTAGGTGTAGGGGCCCAAGATGTGGATGCCAGTTGTGTAAACAACATATATTCCTATATTAAATAGGAATCAGCTACCTACCTGGGACATTTACTAACTAAGTACTTAGAGCATTTAGTTAGGGTATTCAATGCATATTATATCTTGAGCCCCCCTGAATGAATTATCATTCAGTGAGTTGATGATCAGTGATGAGGTGCATATCACTGAGAAAAGGGTTTCTTCAGGGACCTAGGAGAATTTACATCAGGTTGGAATAAATTTCATCAGTTGCCTGATTCAATGTCCAACATGCCCAACTCAGCTTTTAGTCTGGTGAAAGTGGGTTCATCCAGGGGTTTGGTAAAAATATCAGCTAGCTGATACTCAGTGGAAATGAAATGTAATTCAATTTCTCCATTCATGATGTGGTCCCTGATGAAATGGTACCTAATGTCAATGTGTTTGGTTCTTTGATGAAGTACTGGGTTATTGGAGATGGCTATGGCACTGGTGTTGTCACAAAAGATGGGTACCATCTTGTACTGAATGCCATAGTCACTCAGTTGGCTCTTCATCCAAAGTATATTTGCACAACACCCTGCAGCAGCTACATATTCAGCTTCATCTGAGGACATGGCTACTGACTGTTGTTTCTTTGTACTCCAATACACACCTTTGCCACCAAGGAATTTCTAGGATCCTGAAGTAATTTTTCTATCCATATTGCAGCCTGCATAGTCTGAATCAGTGTATCCCTTGAGATCAAACCCTGAACATTTGGGGTAATACAAACCAAGGTTGGGTGTACCCTTCAGGTATCTGATGATTCTATTTACAGCAGTCAGATGAGACTCTTTTGGTTCAGACTGATATCTAGCACAAAGGCAGACTGAGAATTGGATGTCAGGTCTTGAGGCAAGTAAGTACATTAGTGACCCTATCATTCCTCTATAAAGGGTTTGATTCACTGATTTACCAGTGAGGTCAGGACCAAGGTTGTTTGGAGGAACCATGGGGGTTTTCACTGAAGAGCAATCAGAGAGCTCATACTTCTTCAGTATGTTCCTAATGTATTTTTCTTGACAAATGGATATGCCTTTGTCAGTCTGTTTGATTTGAAGTCCAAGGAAGTAAGTGAGTTCACCCATCATGCTCATTTCAAACTTTGTGGTCATCAGTTTTTCAAACTGTTTGCAAAGTTTGTAGCTTGTTGAGCCAAAGATGATGTCATCAACATACACTTGGACAAGGATGACATCACTTTTTGTTCTACAGATGAACAGGGTGTTGTCAATCTTTCCTCTAACAAACTTGTTTCGGATCAGGAAGGCAGAAAATGTTTCATACCATGCCCTGGGTGCTTGTTTTAGTCCATAAAGGGTTTTGTTAAGCTAGTAGACATGGTTAGGAAATTCACTACTTTCAAAGCCAGGAGGTTGTTGCACATTCACATCTTCTTTAATTTCACCATTCAGGAATGCACTTTTTACATCCATTTGGTAAACTTTAAAGTTCATGTATGTTGCATAGGCTAGGAAGATCCTGATGGCTTCCATTCTAGCAACAGGTGCAAAGGTTTCCTCATGATCAATACCTTCCTGTTGGTTATACCCTTTTGCAACAAGTCTAGCCTTATTTTTGATGACTGTTCCATTTTCATCAGTCTTGTTCTTGTAGACCCATTTCATTCGAATGATTAGAACACCATTAGGGCATTCAACAAGGGTCATGACATTGTTCATGTCAAATTGTTCCAACTCTTCTCTCATGGCCTGAACCCAACTTTCATAAGTTAAAGCTTCTTTAACCTTTTTGGGCTCTATGTCAGAAAGAAAATCCACATAGAGACAAACATTGGCTGAGGCTGCCTTGAGTTTGGCAACCATGCTTCTTGTAAGCATACCTTCAGTGGGCTCACCAATGATGTTTACAAGCTCAATTGTTTTGGATTTTGTCCAGCTATCCTGAGGTCTAGGATAGGAGTTAGAGCTTATAGAAGCCTGAATTGTTGGAGTGGGTTCAGTCACAGGAACCTGAGGTAACTCAAGATTTTGGTCTTCAGTGACCTCAGTGTGAATGGCTTGGTTTGAGGGTTCCTGAACAATTGGTTCAGTGGAAGTGGTCTCATTGGAGACTTGTGTTTCAATGACTTCACTGATGGTTGGTTGGGGTAGATTGTGAGGGATGATGTAGTATGAGACATCAGCATTAGCTTGGTATTGAGTTGAAGTATGATTCTCAGGGAGATACTCATCAGGAGGATACCTTGAAGAATCATCAATACCAATCTCTTCAACTGAGGAACTGGAGAACCTGATGGATTCAGTGCTCTCATCAACTGTTATATGATAAGTTTCCTCAGTTTGTTCTCTCCTTGTGTTAAACACCCTGAAGGCTTTGGAGACCAGAGAATATCCCAAGAAGTATCCATCATCAGCTTTGGCATCAAATTTACCCAAGTGATCCTTGTGATTACGAATAAACACAGGACACCCAAATACATGAAAGTAGCTGATGTCAGGGATCTTTCCTTTGAATATCTCATAAGGAGTCTTATTGTGCCTTTTCACAATGATGGACCTATTTTGAGTGTATGGTGCGTAGGGATTGCACCAGGCTTTACCTCTCGAGGGATCTCGAGAAGCTTACAACCCCCACCAGGCAGCGTACCTGATCGTTGTAGTATAGTATAGTGACAAGTACCGGGGGATTGATCATTCAGCTAGGAATAGTGTCGCTAGGATTAGAAAACCTAAATACTAGATCTAGAGATGAGGGATGATTCTTTTTGTATTTTTATATTTTTATGAAAGCTAGTAAAAATCTCGGGTTTGAAGGATTTGGGCGGAATTAGTTGCTAGTCAACTAACCCAATACTAAAGATGCAATCAAAATAAAATACTAAAAATGAAAATAAACTAAATTAAACTAAGGTTGTGAGCAATAAGTGGAGAAATGTGTTTACTTAGATTTCACTACTCCCTAGATATTTTTTACACATTAATTACTTGTTATAGTTGCGTGGATGACGGATTGTATTCCTTAATACCATTCATGGGGTGGCGTACTTAACTCCCCAATCCTATGAGTGCCTACTTCACTCCTATGTCGAGCCGGCTAAGAAGCTCCTAACATGGGATCATTAGAATTTACTCATGTATTAAATACAACCAATAAAACCTAGTACACATCGGTTCATGTTTCCTAAGACGTTCAAGCATGTTACCATTTGGAGATCTGCCAGTTTTCTTAAGCCTAACATTGAAATAATTCATCCAATACAACCATAAACAAGTAATCAACACATAATCAACATCTAGGTTTCATTAGATCTAAAGCAAACACAAGATAAATCTAGCCTAGCATGGTGGAATCAAGACAAGCACAAGATATAGACAACCAACACATAGATATATTGATTGAATTAAAAGAATACTTATCTCAATAACACATGTAAGGGTTCAAGGGCTGAAAACCCTTGAAAAAGCTGTAAAATACGTATATGGTTCGGCCTTAGGGTTTCTCCAAACTTGTTCCACTTAATGAATGAAAATTAGAAAAATATATATAGAAAATAGAGGCTGATGGCGTCAAGAACAACCTTGTGACGCCGTCATCTCGCCGCCAAAATAATCCTCGGACTGCCTTGATCTACATCTGACGCCGTCATGTATTCCATTTTTGCAGGCCGTCACACATTTAACTCTTGACGCTCTTCTTTGTGACGCCTTCATTTCTGTACTGGTTCGTCATGATATTTACTCTTGACGCCGTCAACTTCTTACTCTTGACGCCGTCACACACTGTTCCAAGCTTGGAAAATTAAGTCTTTGGCGTTTTCTTCATTTTTATGCTCCAAAAACGTCTGAATTGCTTCCTTTTCCAGATTTCACTCCCAAAGTACCTAAAATCACAAAAGGAACGATTGAGGGCAATATTTGATCAAATAAATTCAATTCTGGGCTTAAATGACCCCCTAAAAGTAGTTCATTTTTCGCCTCATCATATACCCTTACACTTGAGATTTGCTTGTCCTCAAGCAAATGCGCTTTTATTCTAGTAAAAATACAAGTTAGGGGTCATTTAACACTAATATAAAAGTAATTACAACAAATAATCGTTCCACTAAAGACCAAAGACAAGCACGGAGGTCATACACAAGCACCTCACAAATAGTGTTTAGATACTCACATCTCTCGGGTGTAATAAAGTATAAATTACAATATGGAAACGGAAGATATCTCTCACTACCTGTCATAGCAAAATAGATTGCCATAGGCTTGGGAAAGGATCAAACCTCCACCACATGGCGTAAGCACCTAGGATAAACTATCAAAGAGGTCTTTTAAAGGGTTGTAACGTTAGGTGTAGGGATATGAAATACACGATTTTGTTGGATATAGGCAGTCTTTACTGGTGGCGAGTTAACAATCTTGGTTAATTACATGTACAATATAGCGTTGCTAAGCCAAGACTAGACTCGACTTAAGCTAATAAATGAAAAATAACAAAGACATAAAATAAACATAGAATGAAAAGGGATGGTAGTCCGTATGTTTTTTCTCTTTTTTCTTTTTCTTGATTTTTTCGATTTTTTTGATTTTTGATTTTTTATTATTTTTTTATTTTTTATTTTTTTTTGTGCATACACTCTTACCCTACTATCCAAAATAATACATCATAGGGAATGAACATTTCCCTTACACTTGAATTTTTACATACTTTAAAATAAACTAATCTATCGACTCGAATTAAGAAAATCAAAACACTTGGAGTACTTTTAAGATTAACACACATACGGGGGTAATAAATGATGTTCTTCCCCATTACTCCATAAAATAAGTACTTTACCCATTAGTCCCAATCGTCCCAAAACAATATGTACAAGGATATGACTCGACTTAGCAACCATGTAATCAATTAGATAGTTAACTTAGGGTTTAACAAATAACAATAATGCACTATAGATGAGTGCGTACACGGAAGGCTAAAGCGATTTGGGTGTACATTTAAGTGGGGTGTAACAAATTCTTCCTTTAAGTAAAATGCTTAAAGTTAGAAACGAAAAGATAGGCTCGGAGGGGTGTACTAGGGGTTTCGTGTACTAAAAATGAGTACAACGCTAAGGTGTGGGAAAAATTAGTTGACTTAACTAGCCAAGTAATATGACTTAAATGGAAGTAATTATAATACGGGTTTAACACAAGGGTGATCCTAATGCCTCTTATCATGTAGTAAATCCTACTACACGAATGTAGTCTCACTAGCGGTCTCGTGATGCATCACTAACGCAAGTTCTAGAATCTAAATGCTACCGGTACACTCATAAGCACTAATAGTAAATGCTTTTCCTATCAAATATAAAGGCCTCACATATTTGGATGGAAAAATTTTCTGAAAGTACGGTTATGTGCTAGTCATACAATCTCCTATCCATGATACGCTTGCTATGGCTAAAGTTTCACTCCTAAATGTTGTAAAAAAATTTAAATTTGGCACTAAAATTGCACTAACAAGTATTTCTCATAGTTTTATTACACATCTACTAACAAACAAACAAACTCAAGCGAAAGTGTATTTGTAAGGTATCATCATTTTACCCTCCCCTTACACTTAAGATGAACATTGTCCCCAATGTTCAAGTAAAGAATGTAAAAGTGAAATAAGTAAAAAGAATGAAATCAAATACTCCCCTGATTCGCTCGGTATGGATAATAAGGTAGCCAGGTTAGATCTTACTCCAAGAAAATGAACAATCAAAGCTTCCCTTCCAGAATAATAAGTCATCTTCTTGTCATACATAACCTGTAAATCCTGAGAAAACAGACAAGGCAACCTCGCATAAAATCGGCGGCAATCTACATAAGTTACTAAATCCTAGAAAACAAAATAAGATATAATGCTTGTGGAATGAAGTTTGCAGATTTCCTGGAGATTATAAAACTTAATAATTCAACAAAAACTTTAAAACTCCGTTAGAAAAACAAAACTGGTAAAATTTCCAGATTTTTACACGTGACGCCGTCAAGAGCAAGCTCATGACGCCGTCAGAAGTGACCTGCAGAAATTCTTATGTTAAGTTTCTGGAAAATTTCTGGAAAAACTTGGTCCTACTTCCTGGAAAATCCTGCAAAACTTCATTGTGACTTGATACAAGCATTTGACTTTAACAAATACAAATATACATGTTCACTTAATATTGTGGAGAATCATGATCGGTTTGTTTCTTAAAAACATATTTGGGGTTTCCCCTTACACTTATCTTTTGCAAAAATACCTTTAGGTGAAGTTAAGACTAGGCCAAACAACAAAGTAAAGTATTTCCACTATTTAGTTTAGAAACATGATCTACCAACAATAAAAATAAAGCATGAATACGGAATCAAATAACAATCAAACAAAATAAAATCACACAAAATCATGGGTTGCCTCCCAAGAAGCGCTTTTCTTTATTTACGAGTCTTGTAGCTAGACTCAAGGTCATGGGTTACTACGTGACCTCATCGTTGGTTTCACTCTCCGATTGTAAATGTTCTTTGTAGAAACCAATCACCTTTTTCTCAATCGCTCCTATAATCCTATGGGCAAATTCCTTATCGACTTTATACTTTGGTCCTAGAGTCAAGCAATCTTTGTAGAAGAGACTCCTCTTTTCCCATACATAATCCATGCCCTTTTTCTTATCCTCTTCATTGATGTCCTCAAAAGCACCAGCGTTATCCTTATCAAATCGGGATATAAAGCAAAATTCTTTCATTCTATTAGGCATCCTATAAGTGATCCTATCGGTGTTACTTGCAAATCGAATTGTCCCTTCTATCTCATCATATTCTAACTTGGATTTCTCAACAAACGGTTTACCAAACACAACATTGGATAATCGACAATCAATAACATTAGCAAGATCTTCTACAATCATAAAGTCGGTGACAAAAGTGAAATTCCCAACAAAGACATGTAGATCTTTAACTCTCCCGACAAAGTTACAAACTCCACCGGGGTATTTGGGATCTCTCCTAGGTTCAAGTCTTGTTTTCACTATATCATTATAAACACTTGAGGACATAATGTTGATTGGGGACTTGAAGTTAATGTAAGCATTGTCAACGTGTCTATACCCAATCATACATGGTATCTTAGCATTCTTAGGATCGCCTCTCTTTATCTTAGGTTCGATTCTAGTAAAAGGAGATCGAGGGTCATCAATAAGATTATTATAATATACAATCTCCTCCTTAGTGGGGTATAGATTAAAGTAATCATTTAGCTTTGGATCTATTTCCTCCTCTTCTAGTTCCTCAATAGTATTCACAAAATCATTGGGCCCTAGGTCCTCATTTGAATACAAGGCAGTCGCTAGGTCACTAAATGCATGGTCGAGCTCAACCTTAATCAACCTATTAAGCTCCCTAAGTTCCCTAATCTCACTCTCAATTTATTCACGTAACACAGCCACTTCTCTAGGGGAAAGGGGTGGATTCGTGTTTTCCATAATGGTCAACGGAATAGTCAATGAATCTAATTTACTAACAAAAGTACGAAGAAAAAGATAGACTAAAGAGAACCTAAAAATAAAAATAAAATCTTACTAGAAAGGAATCTAGCAAGTAGACCTAATAAAAAGAGATTCTAACCTAGACAATAACTATTCCCCGGGCAACGGCGCCAAAAACTTGGTGCGTAGGGATTGCACCAGGCTTTACCTCTCGAGGGATCTCGAGAAGCTTACAACCCCCACCAGGCAGCGTACCTGATCGTTGTAGTATAGTATAGTGACAAGTACAGGGGGATTGATCGTTCAGCTAGGAATAGTGTCGCTAGGATTAGAAAACCTAAATACTAGATCTAGAGATGAGGGATGATTCTTTTTGTATTTTTATATTTTTATGAAAGCAAGTAAAAATCTCGGGTTTGAAGGATTTGGGCGGAATTAGTTGCTAGTCAACTAACCCAATACTAAAGATGCAATCAAAATAAAATACTAAAAATGAAAATAAACTAAATTAAACTAAGGTTGTGAGCAATAAGTGGAGAAATGTGTTTACTTAGATTTCACTACTCCCTAGATATCTTTTACACATTAATTACTTGTTATAGTTGCGTGGATGACGGATTGTATTCCTTAATACCATTCATGGGGTGGCGTACTTAACTCCCCAATCCTATGAGTGCCTACTTCACTCCTATGTCGAGCCGGCTAAGAAGCTCCTAACATGGGATCATTAGAATTTACTCATGTATTAAATGCAACCAATAAAACCTAGTACACATCGGTTCATGTTTCCTAAGACGTTCAAGCATGTTACCATTTGGAGATCTGCCAGTTTTCTTAAGCCTAACATTGAAATAATTCATCCAATACAACCATAAACAAGTAATCAACACATAATCAACATCTAGGTTTCATTAGATCTAAGCAAACACAAGATAAATCTAGCCTAGCATGGTGGAATCAAGACAAGCACAAGATATAGACAACCAACACATAGACATATTGATTGAATTAAAAGAATACTTATCTCAATAACACATGTAAGGGTTCAAGGGCTGAAAACCCTTGAAAAAGCTGTAAAATATGTATATGGTTCGGCCTTAGGGTTTCTCCAAACTTGTTCCACTTAATGAATGAAAATTAGAAAACTATATATAGAAAATAGAGGCTGACGGCATCAAGAATAACCTTGTGACGCCGTCATCTCGCCGCCAAAATAATCCTCGGACTGCCTTGATCTACATCTGACGCCGTCATGTATTCCATTTTTGCAGGCCGTCATACATTTAACTCTTGACGCTCTCTTTGTGACGCCTTCATTTCTATACTGGTTCGTCATGATATTTACTCTTGACGCCGTCAACTTCTTACTCTTGATGCCGTCACACACTGTTCCCAGCTTGGAAAATTAAGTCTTTGGCGTTTTCTTCACTTTTATGCTCCAAAAACGTCCGAATTGCTTCCTTTTCCAGATTTCACTCCCAAAGTACCTAAAATCACAAAAGGAACGATTTAGGGCAATATTTGATCAAATAAATTCAATTCCGAGCTTAAATGACCCCTAAAAGTGTTTCATTTTTCGCCTCATCAGTATAGCAGGCTGTTCTAACTGCCTCAGTCCAGAAGTGTTTTGAGAGGACTGAGCCATTTAACATTGTCCTTGCTGCCTCAATGAGTGTTCTATTTCTCCTTTCAGCTACTCCATTTTGTTCAGGAGTATAGGGAGAAGTGAAATTCTGAGAAATCCCTTTCTGATCACAAAAACACTCAAGGTCATGGTTTTTGAATTCAGTGCCATTGTCAGTTCTAATTTGTTTAACTTTGAAATCATTTTGATTTTCAATGTTCCTGACAAATGACATGATTGTTTCAGCTGCCTGACTCTTTTTGGTCAGGAAGTAAACCCAAGTGTATCTTGAGTATTCATCCACAATAACCAGAGTATACTTCTCATGGTGAATGGACATGGGACTAACAGGTCCAAACAAGTCCATATGGAGAAGATGTAGGCAGATTTTGATAGAGAATGATTGTTTGGTTTTGAATGATGCCCTGTGTGTTTTCCTTTTTCACAAGCAGAACAAGGCTTGTCTTTGGTATACACCAAGGATGGAAGGCCAAGAACACTGTTCTGTTTGGCCAGGTTGCTGATGTTTTTGAAATTGATATGAGAGAGTCTCCTATGCCAAAGTCAGTTGATTGTCTCACTTGCCTTAGAGAAGAGGTAAGTCCCATTTTGAGTGAGGGATGACATTTCTAGTACATAAATATCATCCCTCCTGGGAGCAATCAACACAACTTCCTTGTTGGCATTGAAGATGGTACCTCTCTTATCATCAAACTGAACTATGTATTTTGCATCACATAGTTGACTCACACTTATCAGATTGTACTTGAGACCAGTGACATAAGCTATTCTTGTAAAAACTATACCGATAAGGCGAAAAGTGTACCACTTTTGGGGGGTCATTTAAGCCCAAAGTCGAGATTATTTGATCAAATATTGCCCTAAATCGTTCATTTTGTCATTTTTGGTACTTGGGACGTGATTTCTTGAATATGAAGCATTTTGGAGCTTTTTGGACATTTTTATGCTCAAGAATGAAGAAAACGAGAAAATCAAGAATCCATGCTGGAAACAGTACCTGACGGCGTCAAGCTCTACAAGGTGACGCCATCACTCATTGAAGAAGAGGTGGATACTTTTACACTTGACGGGCCAGAAAGTTTTCAACACATTTACACGTGACGGCGTCACGTGTAATTTCACCAAGGCCGTTACGTTATAAGACAACAAGAGACGTCCCAGAAAACTTTTGAAGGTGACGGCGTCAGGATTTAACCTGACGACGTCAGATGTTACAAAGTGACTACGTCAGGAAGAAGGCTTACATAAGAAGAAACCTTAGTGAAACCGTCACAAGATAATCAAGACAATCACAACTTGCGCGTGGAGTAGCTGATATTGTTTTGGTCATAACTTTTGCATACGAACTCAGATTTAGGCGATTCAAAAGCCCATGCGAAGAGGAAGAAGAGATATACAATTTGATGAAGAAACTTTGGTCTTGACACCGTCAAGGATCGGACTGAGGCTGTCAAGATGGGCTGGGCGGAAAAGTGCCTATAAATACAACATCACAACTTCATTATTTGTAAGCCCTAAACCCTAAGGTCGATTCCTGGGTGTAGGTAGGTGTTTTTCCAGCAACTTAGAGGGTTTCAATCACTCCATAAACATCATATATTGGTTTGTTGATTCTATCTTAATTATGTTTTCCATTATCATTGTTGCTTGCTCTTCTTTGATGATGTTTTGCTAATTCACCTTGTGTCTACTTATGATTGTGTGAAACTTGTATATAATTGATTAGATCTTATTGATTCCTTGTTGATATTTGTGTCTATCTTCATCAATTAGGGTGTGACACTTCGATAGGTCTAATTGGTTTAGCTTGTAATTCTTGTTTCCTATTGTCTCTTGTTTAATTGAATGATATCGATGTTAGGCTTAAGAAAACTGGAAAACTTCCAATTGGTAACTTGCTTGAACGTCTTAAGAAACATGATCGGAGGTGTACTACGATTATATGGTTGTATTTAATGCATAAGCGAATTCTAGTGATCCCATGTTAGGAGCTTTTAGTTGGCTCGACATAGGAGTGAAGTAGGAGCTTATAGAGTTAGGTAAGATCGTACACGGCCCTACGAATAGTATTAAGGAATACAACCTGTCAATTAAAACAAGGATGTGACAATTCAATATGTAGAATTGGATAGCTAGCAAGGAGTAATACATCATAGGTAGATACGCTTCACTTCCCTTGTAGAATCTTAATTTACTTTTCTTGCACATTAGTTTAGTTAGTAGCGTTTGGTTTAGTTGATTAGCAACTAATTCCGCCCACTCTTCCAATACCTGAGATTTTTACCTGCTTTTCATAAAATATAAAAACACAAAAAGAATCATCCTTCACCTTTAGACCTAGTTAGATTAATTTCAATCCTAACGAACACTATTCTTTGAGTTGAACGATCAATCCCCCGGTACTTGTCACTATACTATACTACAACGATCAGGTACACTACCTGGTGGGGATTCCAAGCTTCTCAAGATCCCTTGAGAGGTAAAACCTTTTGCGAGGGTGCAATTCCACGCATCATATACCATTGCAGTTTACTGAACCATAACCTTCAGTGGGAGCTGATGAGTTATAACCAAATACAACTTTGGGTCCTGGTTCTTCTACATATTTGTGCAGATAACTCTTCAAACCAGTCATACTTCTTGAGCATCCACCGTCGAGGTGCCAAGCAGGATCCCTGATGTGTTTTTGCACAAATAATAAACTAGGTTAGTTTTTCTTGTTACCCCACCTCCTAGTGGGCTTAATCCTCAGGGACTTTTTGAACATAGCTAAAGAGTCATGGTTTGAAGTAGAGTGAACTGAGCTTCCACATGTTTTACACTTTGTGGTAGTTGAAGACTCAGTTGACTGAGAAGTGCTAATGGAGGTGTTTCTTCTGGATTGAATGATCTTGTCATGTCCCTTGTCATCATGTGTGGGGTCTCCACAGATGTTACAACAGTTTTTCATCATACAATCATCAGGTAGATGATCATTGAACCCACAGTGAGGACATGGCAAGAAAGGGTTAGCCTTTTGTCTTTGTTTGGAAGATGAGGCATACTGATAGTCTTGTGTTCTGTAATGACCTTGTGCTTTCAGGGAAGCAGTGTGAGAGTTGTGATCAGAAGCCCTGTGGTCTTCTTGTTTGCATATTGATGAGGCGAAAAATGATCCGTTTTTAAGGGGTCATTTAAGCCCGGAATTGAATTTATTTGATCAAATATTGCCCTAAATCGTTCCTTTTGTGATTTTAGGTACTTTTGTAATGAATTCTGGAAAAGGAAGCATTTCGGACGTTTTTGGAGCATAAAAGTGAAGAAAACGGCAAAGTCTTAATTTTCCTTGCTGGGAACAGTACCCGACGGCGTCACAAGTTTCTTAATGACGGCGTCAAGAGGAAAAACAAGAGGTGAAGAGTATGGAGTCCATGACGGTCCAGAACACTTTTGCACTAGGGCGTGATGGCGTCACCAAGGCCGTCACGACCCCTTAACACATGACGGCCCAAAGGAGAAATACTCTTGACGGCGTCAGATCTGGATCTAGGCAATCTGATTTTATTATGGGCGGTGGGTTGACGGCGTCAGAATTTTGTTCTTGACACCGTCACCTTAGAAAATCTATATATAGTCTTTGTAATTTTCATTCAAAAGAGAGGAGAATTTTAGGGACGACTTGAATAAACCCTAGCTCGACTTTTATAGTATTTTCAAGGGTTTTCACCCCTTGAAACCTTTCATGTTCAATTAAGATAAGTATCCTTTCAATTCATTCAATGTCTATGTGTTGTTTGAATATATCTTACGCTTGTCTTGATTTTAACATGCTAGGCTAGATCTCTTGTGTGTTTGCTTAGATGTAATGAAACCTAGATGTTGATTATAGGTTGATTGCTTGTTTATAGTTGTAATGGATGAATGATTTCGATGTTAGGCTTAAGAAAACTGGCAGAGTTCCACAGTGTAACTTGCTTGAACGTCTTAAGAAACATGAACCAATGCGTACTAGGTTTTTCTGGTTGTATTTAATGCATGAGCGAATTCTAGTGATCCCATGTTAGGAGCTTCTTGCAGGCTCGACATAGGAGTGAAGTAGGAGCTTATAGAGTTGGGGAAGTACGTACGCCACCCCATGATTGGTATTAAGGAATATAACCCGTCATCCACGCAACTGTAACAAACTATCAACCTGTAAAAGATATCTAGGGAGTAATGAAATCTAAGTAAACATAATTTTCCCATTTATTGTTCACACCACTAGTTTAATTAGCTTTATTTACATTTTTGTTATTTTATTTTGATTGCATCTTTAGTTATTGGGTTAGTTGACTAGCAACTAATTCCGCCCACTCTTCCAAAACCTGAGATTTTATCTGCTTTCATAAAATATAAAAATACAAAAAGAATCATCCCTCACCTCTAAACCTAGTTTTTAGGCTTTCTAATCCTAGCGACACTATTCCTGAGTTGAACGATCAATCCCCCGGTACTTGTCACTATACTATACTACAACGATCAGGTACACTGCCTGGTGGGAGTTGTAAGCTTCTCGAGATCCCTTGAGAGGTAAAGCCTAGTGCAATTCCCACGCATCAAGTTTTTGGCGCCGCAGCCCGGGTAATAGTTATTGTCTAGGTTAGGATTTCTTTTTATTAGGTCTACTTGCTAGATTCCTTTCTTGTAAGATTTTATTTTTATTTTTTAGGTTTTCTTTAGTCTATCTATTTCTTCGTGCCTTTGTTAGTAAAATAAATTCATTGACTATTCCGTTGACCATTATGGAAAACGCGAATCCACCCTGTTGGATCGTGAACACCTTGAACTTGTGTTGATAATGATACTTTGAGTGATATCACTAAGTATGCGGAATCTACTTAATGATACTTAGAAGATTGATTGTAAGTGAAACAGTTTTATGTATGAACAATGAATGTAACAAAACAACTAGCTCCAATATTATTAATAATAATAATACGAGTGATCTGAGATATCACTAGGGTTACACCTTGAAGCTCTAGAAAACGTATTAGAAAAGATATTCTAACTATAACCTAGGATCTCCTTTTATACAACAAGTAGTCCTCTTGTACAAGATAAGTATAATACTAATAGAATAAGATATACACAATATCTTTTCTATGTTTATCTAAGCGCGTTTCTCTAACAGTTATCATGCAAGCAGTGGTAATATTTGTTCTTGCAGTGGTAATGAGTTTCCACTGCAAGTACAATCTTCTGCAGTTGTAATATCTTCACTAGCCGTGGTAACTGATAGAATAATTCCCAACAATCCTCCCCTAAACTTATGATTTATGTGTAAATCAATAAGTTTCTTCAAGTATACAATAAACCTGAGGATATGGGAATTCTTCCAAACACTTATCTTGTTTTTCTTAATCCTTTATCAGCTTTTGCATATTGATCTTTAATCTTCTGAATCAAGGCTCTAATCTTTTCATTATCTGCATACACACTTAACTTTGACATGCCGAGAGCAAACCTCCCCTGAATCTGATCATATTAATAATTCGTATCCTCCCCTGTTTGGGAGAATCTCCACCAAAAACAGCACAATCAGACAAAATTCAGAAGACCTTCCATCAATTAATATCCACCTGTTAAGAGTATGTGGTACACAGTTCCATCAATTCCTTTTGTAACATACTGCCTTTAGCACTTCCAGATGTATTACCTTCTGAGAGAGGTGCATCATAAGACATAGATTCAATTTCTTACCTAGTGAAACTAGATAGTACTACTGAACCACCCATATGTTGAAATTTGGCAAGGGATTTCACAACTTGTATCTAATCCTTGAGAATCAGACACATGAAGTGTTGCCATGGTAGAGCTATGAATGATAATGTCATGTCTTGCATCTACACATATCAAAGAAAAAGTTTACACTGTCAGTGGGAACTGT
Source organism: Artemisia argyi (assembly GCA_030686995.1). Classification (NCBI taxonomy): domain Eukaryota; kingdom Viridiplantae; phylum Streptophyta; class Magnoliopsida; order Asterales; family Asteraceae; genus Artemisia; species Artemisia argyi. The sequence goes on from CM060692.1 coordinate 62,957,532, forward strand.
GAACCTGCAGTGGTAAAAATCAATAGAATTTTCAAAGAGCAATGATAAGTAAAACATGTAAAATTTTCTGCTCTAATCATAGTTTTTAGCAAACTATCAGCTATCAACGGATTTGATATGTCTTTACCATGAGCCGTTTGCTATGGACTAGCCAACTCTTGATCACAAGGATGTATGGTGAGTTGATAACCTAGGTTTTGGTAAACTATCAACCATGAACGGATTTGATGTGTCTTTACCTGTAGCCGTTTGCTCAGGACTAGTTGATTCTTATGTGGATTAGACATGGTGAATCAATAACCATTTGTTATGTGTCTTAAGATACACATCTTATAACTCCATGCACATTAAACATCCAATCTTAACCAATAATAGTTAACCCAAGTAACTTTAACCAAGTTACTATTTATACATTTATTGCTCCAAAGTCAACTTGATATCTTCCATAATTACTTCTTCGAACTACCAAAACAGATAGAAGTAAATAATCTTCATAAATAATCCATAAGCCTTGACTCTGCATATAAATAGGGTTCTCAAAACACATTGATCAGCAGCCACAAAACCATCACATTAACAAACCCTAATCTCAAATATGAGTTTCCCAATCGTGTACATCTCCTCTGACAGCTCTTCTGATGAAGAAATCAGCTATGTTTCAGATTCTGAGGAGCATTCTACTGGATGGAGTGGATACTTTCCACCAAGAACTGCATCAGCTCCATCTGTTGATGTTGATTCAGAGAAAGATGATCCAACTTTCAACCTTTCTGAGGAACTACCAAAAGCACTTACAACTGCCCTGAAGACTGCCATAAACAACATGAAGTGGCCAGAGTCATCAAAGCCTGCAAAAGATCTGAAACCTCCACCACAAGTGCTTGGGCTTGCTTGTCCAAGTAAACAGCTATCCTTTGATGAGAAGAAGAACAAGCCAGCTAAGAGCAAGCATGCATACAAGGGCAAAGGAAAGAAGCCTATGTAGTATCTGAAGATCTTAGGTTATTAGGTTGTGAATTGTTTACATGTGTTTTGAACTTTTCTTAGTGAAAGAATGTACTCTGCAACCGTTTGAAGTGATAAATAAATGATCTTCTCTGTTTCCTTATTACCACTGTGAGAGCAAATCTTTCCACTGTGTGATGCATAGTTTCCACTGAGCTTGTTTCTCCTTCATAAGTGTTAGTGAAAAACCATACAAACATATACAAACAATAATAGTACATTAAAAGCTATCCTGCTACACCAAAAAGTATTAGACATCAAGAGTTTATGGATTAAGCATTCCAATACCTGTTACCAAGTACTGAAACCTACCCACATCAAGCCCTTTTGTTAATAAATCATCATAATTGTCATCAGTATGAATCTTGACAACATTAATGAGCTTTTTCTCAAAACAATCTCTAATAAAATGATGTCTAATTTCAATATGTTTAGTTTTAGTGTGTTGCACAGGATTCTTAATAATGCAAATTGTACTACTATTGTCTATATAGATGATGGTGTTCATGAAATTGTACCCATAATCCAAGAGTTGATTCTGAAGCCAAAGGATCTGAGCACAACAACTAGCAGCTGCAACATATTCTGCTTCAGTGGTTGAAGTAGCAATCATTGTCTGTTTCTTGCACTGCCATGACACCAATCTACATCCAAGAAATTGACATCCTCCTGTGGTTGACCTTCTATCCAAGCTTGCACCAGCATAGTCACTATCTGAGTAGGTAATCAACTCCATAGGAGATTCCCTTGGATACCACAATCCTAGATTAGGATAAGTCTTCAAGTATCTAAAAATCTTTTCCACTGCTGTCATATGAGATGTCTTTGGAGTCACTTGAAATCTTGCACAGGCACACACAGCAAACATAATGTCTGGCCTTGATGAAGTAAGATACATCAAAGAGCCAATCATTGACCTGTAAGTATGTACATCAACATTTACACCACTAGCATTCTTTAACAATAAGTGAGTGGTCTTGTCAGCAGGGGTATTGGAAGATTTTGCATCAGTGAACTTGAACTTCTTAATTATCTCAGCCACATACTTGTCTTGACTGATAAAAATTCCTTCTTTACTCTGTTGAACTTGCAGCCCTAAAAAGAATGTGAGTTCCCCCATAGAACTCATCTGAAATTCATCTTTCATCAGCTTCTCAAACTCTTTACACATCTCTGGTTTAGTTGATCCAAAGATAATATCATCAACATATACTTGCACAAGTAGAATATCACCCTTGTCTTTCTTGATAAACAAAGTTTGATCAATCTTGCCCCTATGAAACCCATTATTCATTAAATAAGTAGCTAATGTTTCATACCACTTCCTTGGAGCCTGATGTAGACCATAAAGAGCCTTAACTACTTTATAAACTTTGTTGGGGTGATGTGGATCTTCAAAGCCTGGAGGTTGAGCAACATATACCTCCTCATCAATAGTACCATACAGAAAGGCACTCTTAACATCCATTTGATAGACAGTAAAGCCCATGAATGATGCATAGGCTAGAAATAGTCTAATAGCCTCAATCCTTGCAACAGGAGCAAAAACTTCTTCATAATCAATACCCTCCTCTTGAGTGTATCCTTGGGCAACTAATCTAGCTTTGTTCCTGATGACAATACCTCTTTCATCTTTCTTATTCCTGAACACCCATTTAGTACCAATCACTTTCATACCATCAGGCAAATCACAAAGAACCCAAACCTTTTGAAGCTTAAACTGCAACAATTCATCCTGCATAGCTTCCACCCAGCTTGATTCTCCTAAAGCCATAGAAACATTTTTAGGCTCCATTTGTGATAGAAAGCAGAAGAATAAGCATTCATTCTTAGTAATGTGCTTCTTGGACTCATAGACTTCACTTATGAACCCATGAACATCTGTCATCCTTGTTTGCCTTCTTGTCTTCACACCTGAATTAATTTCACCAATAACATTCTTAATTGGGTGAGCTTTATGAATTGTAGACTGTGATGTGTTAGGAATATCATATGATGATGGCATATTAGTGATTTCAACATCATCAATTGATGTCTCCTGAGCTATATTTTCCACATCTGGACCTTCAGTGGAAACATCATGTGTTACAGTGGTAGTAGGATTACCACTGTCTTCAGGAATATCATCATGCAGAACATCAAAATTCACAAATTCATCTTCCTGACTAGTATTCTTTGAAGGTTGTGAGTCTGCATTAGCATCAAATTCCCAAATTGGCATAACAAATTGATCTTTATCATCTTCATCATCTTGGCAAGATTCATCTTCATCAATAAACTCTTCTGAGTCTTCAAGATCAACATCACTTGAATCTGAAGGAATAGGAACATAATTCATAGTATTTGATAAAGTCTCAAGATCAAATAACCATTCAGGTCCTGAACCTGCTATGTTAGCTTTGTTTTCAAGAAACTGAACATGCAAATTCTCTTCTATCTTTCTTGTTCTTAAGTTGTAGACTCTAAAAGCCTTACTAACCATGGAATAACCAACAAAGAAACCTTCATCTGCCTTTTCTTCAAACTTTCCCAAATGATCAATGGTATTGAGAATTGTGACATGACATCCAAATGGCTTCAAGAAATCCAAAAGTGGGGGTCTTCCTCTGAAAAGCTCATAAGGTGTCTTGTTCTTTGATTTGACCACTAATACCCTGTTTTGTATATAGCAAGCAGTGTTAACTGCTTCAGCCCAAAATGTCACTGGAAGCTTTGAATCAGCTATCATGGTTCTGGCAGCCTCAATTAGTGTTCTATTTCTTCTTTCAGCAACACCATTTTGCTGAGGTGTTCTTGCAACACTAAATTCTCTTTTAATACCTTTGTCTTTGCAGAAGTCATCCATTACTCTATTCTTGAACTCTGTCCCATTGTCACATCTGATGATCTTTATCTTCTTTTCAGCTTGATTTTCAACTTCAGTGATGAAAGTCTTGAGAATGTCTGTGGTTTCATCCTTGGTATTCAAGAAGAAAACCCATGTAAATCTGCTAAAATCATCAGTCACGACAAGGCAATACTTCTTCAAATTGATGCTGCTAACAGAAGTAGGACCAAACAAGTCCATATGCAGCATGTAGAGTGGATGATCAATAGTATTAACTGCCTTGGTCTTGCAAGAAGCTCTGTGTTGTTTACCTTTAAGACAAGCAACACATGTTTGATCATTTTCAAATCTCTTCTCAGGTAAACCTATGACTAGACCATCTTTTACAATCTTATTGATGGTCTTGAAATTAACATGACCAAGTCTTCTGTGCCAAAGCATAGATTCCTCCAAAGTGGCTTTTGCAAGTAAACAAGTAACATCATCTTTAGCCACTATCTTCTTCATGTCAATGCTATACAGATTACCTTTTCTAGGGATTTTAAGCAAAATGTCTTTTTCTTCAGGTAGCTCATAATCCTTAGATAAGATAAAGCATTCATCTTCTGAGAATAGAACTCTGTGTTTCTTGTCACACATTTGTGACACACTGAAGAGGTTGTACTTGAGTTCTGGTACATAGTATACATTCTCAAAATCCAAGTTTCCAGCCTTGATAGTACCTTTGCCAGAAACTTTGCCACCAATTCCTCCTCCAAAACTGACAGCTTGCCCATCAAGTGATTTGAAATTTGAAAGATAGGACTTGTTGCCAGTCATATACCTGGAACACCCACTATCTGAATAACCTTGATCCTCTTTTGTCTTTGAATGTCCCTGCACACAACATAAAGGAATTAGTACCTTTTGGGGACCCAAGCCACAAATGACTTGGATCTGCCTCGTGTATCAATATAATTGTATCTATCAAAGGTCATTGATACACCATTGGGATTGTTTGTTGTTCCTTTTGGTTTCCATTCCCAACGAGCTGAGGCCTTAACAGCTTTTCCCAAGTTTAACCTTTTCTTATGAACATCAGTGGAAACATTTGGTCTTGCAGTGGTAACTGCATGCCTAGCAGTGGAAACTGCTGGATTAGAAAGGTTAGGTCTCCACATGTGATTCTTGTGATCATTCTTTTCAAAATAAGTCTTTTTCCCTGTTTGATAAGATTTAACAAAAGAAGTGACAGGGGACTTAGGATAAACTCTGTTATTACTTCTGGCAGTGGTAACTGCTGGTCTAGCAGTGGAAACATGTTTAATGCCAGTGGTAAGCATAACAGACCTGGGAACCATCTTGCTTAGGGGGTTTGGTTGAGTCAATTTATTAAAATTAGATCCATTCACCCTTGTAAAAACTTCCCTTCTTCCCATGTGGTAGGTACAGTCTTTAGCTAAATGGTCAAAGCTACTACATATATGACAAGCCTTATTGTTGAACACAAAGTCACTACCAAACTGCCTAGTTTTAACATGATTCCAACTTCTCATGTTCCCTCTAGGAGATTTAGGCCTATCCCTGTACATTTTTGCATACCTAGTAGTAGACCTAGTGAAATTTGACTGTGTCCGAGGCTTCTCTTTGACTTCTACAGGAATACTTTTTCTTTCCTCAACTTTAACATCTTCAGTAACACTAGTTTTAGACTCAACATTCAAACATTCATCTTTAAGAGATGAGTCACTAGCACTATCAAAAGTCTCAACCTCAACCTGAACCTTTTCAATTTCAACTGGTTTAACAAATTTTGGTCCATAGGTCATGGGTGGATCCTGAAACTCTTCTAAGCCTGTGTGAGCTAGATCAATGCCAGGTGGTGCTGGAACACCCCTTAGAGGTGGTGGAACAGATTTGTATCCAAGACCTGATTTAGCTTTGCTCACAACTTGGGCTTCCCAAATTTTGTCAATGCTCTTGGATTGATGGTCTAGTGTTTGCTTAGTTATCTGAATGTTCTCACTAGCCTTTTTAACTTTTTCCATTTCTTCCCTAAGAGCTTTATTTACTTCAAGATAAAAATCTAAGTCTCTTTTTAAAACAGCAATATCATCACTGAACTTAGATTCATTAGCCCTATAATGCTCTATCTGTTTTTCTAAAACACCTAGACCTCTTTTATGATTTGCTAAATTATAATTAGTGTGATGTAGATCTAGCATCAGTTCTTCATATTTAGCTTTAGAGATCTCTAACTCTTTTACAGCCTTACAGTTTTTAGAACAAGCATTATCAGTATGTACCTCAGAGTCAGAGAAAGCCATGAGTGCATGCTCAGTGGCTATCATTGCAGATTCTGAATCATCTTCTCCATTCTGAGACATAAAGCTCCAATCAAAGCTCACTCCATCAATAGCCAATAGCACCTTTGGCTCTTCTGTTGTAGATTCTTTGTTCTTCTTGTACCAAGTTGACTTATTGTCAGATTTCCTTGGTTTTCTGCATTCTCTTGCAAAGTGCCCCTTCTTGTGACAATTATAGCACTCCACCTTCTTTTTATCAAAACCTACAGTCTCATCACCACTTATATGTATCTTTCTCCCTGTCTTCTTCCAGAACTTCTTTGATCTTAAGCTGAGTAATGCTACCTGCCATTTGATGTCCATCTCCTCCATATCATCTTCATCAATTTGATCCAAGTCCTCATGATTGAGGATTGAACCACCCACATGGCTTGATATAAAGGCATAGAAAGTAGCATCACTTAGTCCTGCAATCTGTTTCTTTGAGCTCTTAGTGGAAACATTTCCATTACCAGTGGAAACAATCATGTTACCACTGTCATCATCACTATCACTTTCATCATCTGAACTATCATTACCTGATGATGATATGAGTGCTACACTTGCAGAACTTGTTTTTAACTTGCCAGCTTTCTTTAATCTTTGTTCAATAACTTTGAAGTTATTGTACACATCATTAAGCTTCATGGTCTCAAGATCTGACTTATCTTCGCATACAGCAACATTGGTATCAAACTCAGCAGGTAAACTTCTTAGAAATTTAAGATTGAGGTCTTCTTTTTCCACCTCAATTCCAAAGGCAGTCAGCTGAGTAACAATCTTTTGTAGCCTTGTGAATATGCTATCAAGAGATTCATTGCCTGTTGAACCAAAATTCTCATAGGTCTGCTTTAGTAAAGTCTTTTGAGTCTTCTTGGTAGAGTCATTACCACCAAACACTTCACAGATCTCATCAAAGAGGGTCTTTGCAGACTTGTATTTGGTAAAAGCCAGAACTTGATCTCTGGGTAGAGCCATCAATAACAAACCTCTAGCCTTCAAATCATTCTTTAATTGGTTTCTTTCTTCATTAGTAACAGGACCAGTGTTTACTTTTGTTACTGGCTTGTCACCAACCATCTCTACAGTTGTACCAGGTTTGAATGAATTTCCACACATTATTATCTCCCATAATGTGTAGTCTTGAACCATAAAGAATTGTTCAATCATAAGCCTCCACATCTCAAAGTCATTAATTTTAAGCTTGGGAAGCTTTGCAGCAATGTTTGATTGGCTTGTTTCTGTCTCCATTGTTTCTTTTGAATCTGCCATAGGATCTTCTAAATCAAAATATCAAAGCCTTGCTCTGATACCACTTGTTGGATCGTGAACACCTTGAACTTGTGTTGATAATGATACTTTGAGTGATATCACTAAGTATGCGGAATCTACTTAATGATACTTAGAAGATTGATTGTAAGTGAAACAGTTTTATGTATGAACAATGAATGTAACAAAACAACTAGCTCCAATATTATTAATAATAATAATACGAGTGATCTGAGATATCACTAGGGTTACACCTTGAAGCTCTAGAAAACGTATTAGAAAAGATATTCTAACTATAACCTAGGATCTCCTTTTATACAACAAGGAGTCCTCTTGTACAAGATAAGTATAATACTAATAGAATAAGATATACACAATATCTTTTCTATGTTTATCTAAGCGCGTTTCTCTAACAGTTATCATGTAAGCAGTGGTAATATTTGTTCTTGCAGTGGTAATGAGTTTCCACTGCAAGTACAATCTTCTGCAGTTGTAATATCTTCACTAGCCGTGGTAACTGATAGAATAATTCCCAACACACCCCTTTCTCCTAGAGAAGTGGCTTTGTTACGTGAACAAATTGAGAGTGAGATTAGGGAACTTAGGGAGCTTAATAGGTTGATTAATGTTGAGCTCGACCATGCATTTAGTGACCTAGCGACCGCCTTGTATTCAAATAAGGACCTAGGAACTAAAGATTTTGAGGATGTTATTGAGGAACTTGAAGAAGGGGAGATTGATCCAAAGCTAGATGATTATTTTAATCTTTACCCCACTAAGGAAGAGATTGCGTACTATAATAATCTTATTGATAATCCTCGACCTCCTTTCACTAGAATCGAACCTAGGATAAAGAAAGGCGATCCCAAGAATGCTAAGATACCATGAATGATTGGGTATAAACACGTTGACAATGCTTACATTGATTTTAAATCCTCAATCAACATTATGTCCTCAAGTGTCTATAATGATATTGTGAAAACAAGACTTGGACCTAGAAGAGATCCCAAATACCCCGGTGGAGTTTGTAACATTGTCGGGAGAATTAAAGGTCTACATGTCTTTGTTGGGAACTTTACCTATATCACTGACTTTATGGTTGTTGAAGACCTAGCTAGTGTTATTGATTGTCACTTATCCCATGTTGTGTTTGGTAAACCATTTGTTGAGGAGTCCAAGTTAGAATATGATGAAATAAAAGGGACAATCCGATTTGCTAGTGACACCGATAGGATCACTTATAGGATGCCTAATAGAATGAAAGAATTTCGTTTTGTGCCCCGATTTGACATGGATAACATTGGTGCTTTCGAGGACATCAATGAAGAGGATAAGAAAAAGGGCATGGATTATGTATGGGAGAAGAAGAGCATTTTCTATAAGGATTGCTTGACTCTAGGACCAAAATATAGAGTTGATAAGGAATTTGCCAATAGAATCATATGAGCAATTAAAAATAAGGTGGTTGGTCTCTATAAAGAGCATTTACAATCGGTGAGTGAGACCAAGGATGAGTTCACGTAATTGCCCATGACCTTGAGTCTAGCTACAAGACTCGTAAATAAAGAAAAGCGCTTCTTGGGAGGCAACCCATGCTTTATGTGATTTTTATTTGTTTCCGTATGCATGCTTTATTTTTATTGTTGGTAGATCATGTTTCAAAACTAAAATGGTGAAAATACTTTATTTTGTCGTTTGGCTTTGTCTTAACTTCATCCAAAGGTATTTCGCAAAAGATAAGTGTAAGGGGAAACCCCAAATATGTTTTTAAGAAACAAAATTGATCATGATTATCCACAATATTAAATGGACATGTATATTCGTATTTGTTAGCGTCAAATGCTTGTATCGTGTCATAATAATGTTTTGCAGGATTTTCCAGGAAGTAGGACATAAGTTTTCCAGAAATTTTCCGGAAACTTAACGTAAGAATTTCTGCAGATCACTTCTGACGGTGTCAGGAAGAAATTCCTGACGGCGTCATGTGTAAAATTCTGGAAATTTTGCTAGTTTTGTTTTTCTAACGGAGTCTTAAAGTTTTTGTTAATTCTTTAGTTTTATAAACTCCATGAAATCTGCAAACATTCATTCCACAAGCATTATATCTTACATCACTTTCTAGGATTTGTTAGCATATATAGATTGCCGCTGATTTTACACGAGGTTGCCTTGTTTGTTTTCTCAGGTTTAACAGGTTACATATGACAAGAAGATGATTTATATTCTGGAAGGGAAGCTTTGATTGTTCATTTTCTTGGAGGAAGATCTAACCTTGTTACCGCACTATCCATACAGAGCGAATCAGGGGAGTGATAAGTGCTCAAACACTCATCGTTTTTGATATATTTAAACTGCCAAAACGCACAAAAACAATCAAAAAGATATCAAAATACTTAAATTATCCCAGGGATTGTGTTTTATGTGTTTTAAAAGCAAAATGTGCAAAAACAAAGAAAAAACGTACAAAGTTTGCAGTATTGGCAGTTTCAGTCCCCCAAGTTTCAAAACTTGTCAAATTTAGTCCCTAAGCATTTATTTTGAAAGAAAAAGTCAACCCAAGGTTTTGAAAGTCAATTTCATAAAATATTACATTTGGGTTGCAAGTTTTCCAAAATTACATATTTAGTCCCTGAAAAATCCGAAAATGGCAAAAGTGGTCCCTGGGAAGTTTTGGAATTTTGAAAATTGGAAAATTATAAAAATGATTCTTGGAATTATGGTTATTGGCAATATTGATCCTTATGGTTACTTTGGAGGAATTACCATTTCAGCCCTTCACTTTTTCCAAATCCAGGCCCCATTATCTCCCCCCCCCCCCCCCCCCTCAAACCTTTTCACCAACTCAGCCCCCACAATCAATGCTTACACCTAACATATCCACCACCATTAATGCCCTCACCAACACCCACCAGAACCACTCACTTAACCCCGTACCCATTTTGGCGCAAAAATCATGATCAAGGGTTAGAAATGGTCTCATAGCAATTCAATGGATGGGATTTGGTCAGAAGGTCAACAAAAAGACATTGGGACTCTCAGATTTCAAATTGGAGCCATGTGGGATGATTTAGGGTTCAATATAGCTCGTTATATATAGTTTTGGCTCATAGAAGCTTATGTGTGTAATTCTCTTAGTTTTTATGTAGTTTTAGTCTATTTTCAATGTATTGTAACTGATTTTATTAATGAAAGTTCAGCTTAAAGTCTAATTCTCAATTTCTCTTTTCAAAGTCTTATTTCAAATTATCAAGTTCTAATTAAGTTATCTAGGGTGTGTTTAATCTACTCACAAGCTATCACAAACTCAGAAACAAGATTTTAATACCTTGACAAACTTGTGTGAACCACTCTTAATTCAGTTTTAAATATTTACTAAAAAAAACTAAGAAAAATTAAAAATAAATAAAAATTTGGTGATCACATACTGAATGAGCATTGGAGCAGGTTGAATAATGGATGGACCTGGGTTAGGATTCCATGGGGAATGATAGGTTTGGTACTTGTTCTAGTTCTCAGCTTGGATAAGCACTCTTGTAAGGATTTTTGTTACTTTTCTAGTTCTACTGTTCATGTGCTTTTATTGTGCTGATTTGTAATTGTTGTTGCTTATTTCATATAATCTAGGTGTAATTTAGTTTGAAAAGTAGTAGTTGTTCATTAGTTTCAGTTACTACTAAATTTTCCTTAAAATAGCTCATATAGTCAAATCTAGTATAAGTGATTAGTTGCTGTAAAATCTAGTTTAGTTTCATGTTTAGTTGTCTAATAGATTATAAAAATCAGTTGGAAACCAATTTTATGGATTAGAAATTTGATTTGCTTTGGAAAAGTTCAATATAGATGGCTAAGAGGGTGTTTGGTTTAGACTGCTAAATAAGTCCTTGTTGGTTTATGTTGGTAATATTGATTGATACATGTTCACTAACTCACATTAGCTCAGTATAATCAATAAATATAGGGGCAAAACAAGAAAAAGTCAAAAAATTGGTTAATCACCCCTCACAGCTAACTGTGAAGGATTTTAGGTTCATAAACCCATCATTTAGCTTATAAGACATAACTCTAGCTTAATTTAGGTTAAATATAGCTTCTAGTAACTTATTAAATCAGTATTAGTGATTAGAATCTCATATAAGTCAAACTAGCAAGTTTTCCTAAAAAGTCAATTGTGCATTCTCAGATTTTGATCAAACTTTGGCGGTCTGTAACTTGTTTGGTATAAGGTTTTAGGGTCTGAGATTTTACAAGATTAATCTTTACCACCTTGTTGATTTTTAAGATTTTTTCCAGATTTTATGGATTTTGTTTAGTGGGTCTCACCAGGCCTCAAAGTGAGTTGCAGGGCAAGATACTTGCCCTGTCTCAGCAGCTCAGCTGCACACCACCACCTTTTGTGGTGGTTTGTGGCCACTACAGTGGTCCAAGGCCATTGTTTTTGGTTCCCCTCAACCCCCTCCTACTAGGGAGTGATTTTGAACTCTTTGTTTGACCCCTAAGCCTGTGGACCCCACATGTTTTTGGCCCTAAACTTTGTCCCACAACTGCATCAGAATACCAATAAGCAAAGTGCTTATTTGAGCTTTTTGGCTTATTCAGGCCACATTGTTGTTTGATATCTGCTTATTATTGTTCATTGAACTCAGAGAAACCAAAATCAATCATTGTGGACCCCACTCCTCACCATTTGAGCTAAAAATACTCCACAGTCAACAAAAGTCAACTGTGGGTGTAATAAGCACTTCAAGTGCTTATTCCTTGGGTTAAAATAAAAGTGTCTTTATTAAAAGTAGTTGTTTTTAGTTTATAATTAGTTTAGAAAAAGAAAAAAAAAATCCAAAAAACCAATTTTAAAAATAGTGATAGCTTCTATTTAATAGGATTTATCAATTTATTTTTCTTTTTAATTTATTTTTAAGTAATATATCACTTTTATATTTTTAGAAATTCTATTTTAGGTTAAAATAATTTTATAAATTTTTCCAGATTTTTATTTTGTCTTTTAGTGGGTTTTCTAATTAATTTTAGTTTAATTTAGTTTTAATTAATATTAATCAATTAAATAGCATAATTAGTTTTTATATAGTATAACCTAGTTTTTATGATTTTTCTAGCTTTTATTTTAGTTAAAACATTTTTATAAATTTTTCTAGAATTTTTACTGTTCATTTTCTATTTTTTTATAATATAATTAGTTTAATTAGAAATTAATAAGTAATTAGATTAATAATTAGTTAATTAGCTTAAAAATACATAAAATTAGTTTTTTATAATTTTTTAGGATTCCTATGATGGTTAATTAGATTTATAAAATTTTTCTTAATTTTCTAAGCCTTTTTAGTATTTTTAATAATTCTAATTAATTTAATTAGTAATAAATAGATAATTAGTAATTAATTAATAATAAATAATTAAATAGTGTAAAAATAGTTTTTAATTTCCTTAAAATTTTCTTTAATTAATAGGATTGTAAAAATACCAATTTTACACTTTTAACCCTCCCAGTCCATCAGTTGTACTTTTTTGTTTTGTTCGTTTGTATACGTTTTTAATAAAAACGTAAGTTTTTAGGTTTTAGCTCAAATCTTCGTACTCCAAATTCCCGTAATCAATCACATAGCTTTCCTAAGCTATATTTGTTAATAATTTCCAAATAATTTTGATCATAACCCTTTTCTGTGAATAACACCCGATTACGAATACGCTAAAGTCACAATTCACACCTCGTCGGGACATAACGACCCGGGGAAACCTTATACTTCCGCGGAGCATTGATCTAGGCTATTTGGCTTTATTGACCATTCCTTGGTCAATATAAGTTAGGTGGTTTTGGCTTCAATCAGGGAGTATTTGATTTCATTCTTTTACCTATTTCACTTTTACATTCTTTAATTGAACATTGGGGACAATGTTCATCCTAAGTGTAAGGGGAGGGTAAATGATGATACCTTATATGATACACTTTCACTTGAGTTGTTTGTTTGATGGTAGGTGTGTAATAAAACTATGAGAAATACTTGTTAGTGTAATTTTAGCGCCAAATTTAAATTTTTTTACAACATTTAGGAGAGAAACTTTAGCCTTAGCAAGCGTCTCATGGATAGGAGTCGTATGACTAGCACAAAACCGTACCATTCAGAAAAATTTTCCACCCAAATATGTGAGGTTCGCCTTTAGATTTGATAGGAAAAGCATTTACTATTAGTGCTTATGAGTGTACCGGTAGCATTTAGATTCTAGAACTTGCGTTAGTGATGCATCCCGAAACCGCTAGTGAGACTACATTTGTGTGGTAGGATTTACTACATGATAAGAGGCATTAGGATCACCCTTGTGTTAAACCCGTATCATAATTACTTGACCATCTAAGTCATATTACTTGGCTAGTTAAGTCAATTAATCTTTCCCACACCTTAGCGTTGTACTCATTTTTAGTACACGAAACCCCTAGTACACCCCTCCGAGCCTATCTTTTCGTTTCTAACTTTAAGCATCTTACTTAAAGGAAGAATTTGTTACAACCCCCTTAAATATACACCCAAATCGCCTTAGCCTTCAGTGTATGCACTCATCTTTAGTGCATTATTGTTATTTGTTTAAACCCTTAGTTAATTATCTAATTGATTACATGGTTGCTAAGTCGAGACATATTTGTACACATTGTTTTGGGATGATTGGTACTCATGGGTAAAGTACTTGTGTTATGGAGTAATTGGGAAGAACATCATTTATTACCCCCATATGTGCGTTAATCTTAAAAGTACTCCAAGTGTTTTGATTATCTTGATTTGAGTCATTAGATTAGTTTATTGTAAAGTATGTAAAAATTCAAGTGTAAGGAGAATGTTCATTCCCTATGATGTATTATTTTGGATGGTAGGGTAAGAGTGTATGCATAAAAAAAAAAAAAAAAAAAAAAAAAAAAAAAAAAAAAAAAAAAAAAATCGAAAAATCAAGAAAAAGAAAAAAAATATATAGAAAAAGAAAAGAGAAAAAACATACGGACTACCATCCCGTTTCATTCTATGTTTTTATTATTTTTCATTCATTAGCTTAAGTCGAGTCTAGTCTTGGCTTAGCAATGCCATATTGTACATGTAATTAACCAAGATTATTAACTCGCCACCAGTAAAGATTGCTTTTATCCAACAAAACCGTGTATTCCATATCCCTACACCTAACGTTATAACCCTTTAAAAGACCTCTTTGATAGTTTATCCTAGGTGCTTACGCCATGTTGTGGAGGTTTGATCCTTTCTCAAGCCTATGGTAATCTATTTTGCTATGACAGGTGGTGAGAGATGTTTTCCATTTCTATATTGTGATATATACTTTATTACACCCGAGAGATGTGAGTATCTAAACACTATTTGTGAGGTGCTATTGTATGACCTCCGTGCTTGTCTTTGGTCTTTAGTGAAATGATTATTTGTTGTAATTACTTTTATATTAGTGTTAAATAACCCCTAACTTGTATTCTGATTAGAATAAAAACGCATTTGCTTGAGGACAAGCAAATCTCAAGTGTAAGGGTATATGATGAGGCGAAAAATGATCCGTTTTTGAGGGGTCATTTAAGCCCGGAATTGAATTTATTTGATTAAATATTGCCCTAAATCGTTCCTTTTGTGATTTTAGGTACTTTTGGAGTGAATTCTGGAAAAGGAAGCATTTCGGACGTTTTTGGAGCATAAATGTGAAGAAAACGGCAAAGTCTTAATTTTCCTTGCTGGGAACAGTACCTGAGGGCGTCACAAGATTCTTAATAACGGCGTCAAAAGCAAAAACAAGAGGTGAAGAGTATGGAGTCCATGATGGTCCAGAACACTTTTACACTAGGGCGTGACGGCGTCACCAAGGCCGTCACGACCCCTTAACACATGACGGCCCAGAGGAGAAATGCTCTTGACGGTGTCAGATCTGGATCTAGGCAATCTGATTTTATTATGGGCGGCGGGTTGACGGCGTCAGAATTTTGTTCTTGACGCCGTCACCTTAGAAAATCTATATATAGTCTTTGTAATTTTCATTCAATAGAGAGGAGAATTTTAGGGACGACTTGAATAAACCCTAGCTCGACTTTTACAGTATTTTCAAGGGTTTTCACCCCTTGAAACCTTTCATGTTCAATTAAGATAAGTATCATTTCAATTCATTCAATATGTCTATGTGTTGTTTGAATATATCTTATGCTTATCTTGATATTAACATGCTAGGCTAGATCTCTTGTGTGTTTGCTTAGATGTAATGAAACCTAGATGTTGATTATAGGTTGATTGCTTGTTTATAGTTGTAATGGATGAATGATTTCGATGTTAGGCTTAAGAAAACTGGCAGACTTCCATAGTGTAACTTGCTTGAACGTCTTAAGAAACATGAACCAATGCGTACTAGGTTTTTATGGTTGTATTTAATGCATGAGCGAATTCTAGTGATCCCATGTTAGGAGCTTCTTGCAGGCTCGACATAGGAGTGAAGTAGGAGCTTATAGAGTTGGGGAAGTACGTACGCCACCCCACGATTGGTATTAAGGAATATAACCCGTCATCCACACAACTGCAACAAACTGTCAACATGTAAAAGATATCTAGGGAGTAATGAAATCTAAGTAAACACAATTTTCCCATTTATTGTTCACACCACTAGTTTAATTAGCTTTATTTACATTTTTGTTATTTTATTTTGATTGCATCTTTAGTTATTGGGTTAGTTGACTAGCAACTAATTCCGCCCACTCTTCCAAAACCCGAGATTTTATCTGCTTTCATAAATTATAAAAATACAAAAAGAATCATCCCTCACCTCTAGACCTAGTTTTTAGGCTTTCTAATCCTAGCGACTCTATTCCTGAGTTGAACGATCCCCCGGTACTTGTCACTATACTAAACTACAACGATCAGGTACACTGCCTGGTGGGGGTTGTAAGCTTCTCGAGATCCCTTGAGAGGTAAAGCCTGGTGCAATTCCCACGCATCACATATCATGCAGAACAGGATTCTGAAGCAATTATCAGTGGAATGGCCTAGATGATTGCAATGTTCACATCTCACTGAAGGTCTGGATGAGGGTTTTGGTTTGGAGGAACTTGAGGAAGTTGCTGGTTTAGATTTTGAGTCAAAGTGTTTCTCAGTGGACTCAATCTTTTCACTCAACTTCCTGACAAGTTCAGCTAACTAATCAAACAGTGAATCAGTGCTTTCAGGTTTAGTTTCAGTGGATACTGAGGGTGTGTGGTTTTCAGGAAGTACAGAGGTAGGTCTCTTCAGGATGGTTATTCCTGGATTTGTTTTCTCCTTAGGAGAGTGAGATTGATAAACTGGTGGTGCAAGGTCTGAACTAGGTGCAGCTCCCTGAAGTTTTTTCAATGGAGGGAGTGGTGATTGTGAATCTGACTTAGACTCATTGATGGACTAAGTATGACTGGGTTCATCAGTGACTCCTAACAACTCCTTAATAGCCTGACTTTCAGGCTCTAGAATTCTTCCAGTGTTAAAGTTTGGCAGTTTACTGTCAGGATTGACTCTTTCAATCCAATCACTGGGTTTAGGAGCAAGTTCTTTGCTAGAGAGTATGTTTGCTGACAGAAAGGCTATTGAATGGCTACTCTCCCCATACATTTCAGTGAGTTGATCTTCACCTAGAGCAGCCTTTTTGGTGCTAGGTGTGAGACTCAGTGTGTCAAAAAGTTTGGGGTTCTTCTGAGTCCATTTCCAAATTACAGCATTTTCTTTCTTAAGTTCTTCTTGAAGAGCTTGATTTTGTTTTACAAGTTCAGAATTTTGAATTTGAAGTGTGACACTTTCAAGTTTAGCTTGTTTTAAAGCAAGAAGTTCATATCTACATTTATTTAATTCAAAACTCAGTTTGTTAAATTTTGAAAACAAGTTTAGTCTCTGCTCTTCAACATACTTAAGATCAACATTAATATAATCTAAGTAAGATTTCCAATCAGCATTGATTGAGCCCGAACCACCTAACTTATATTGACCAAGGAATGGTCAACAAAGTCAAATAGCCTAGATCAATGCTCCGCGGAAGTATAAGGTTTCCCCGGGTCGTATGTCCCGACGAGGTGTGAATTGTAAACAAACGGTTTCGTGATCGGGTGAATTTGGATGGAAAGAGGTTTTGAGTTTAGTTTAACTAAGGAATCTACAATGAAATAGCTTAAACAAGCTATCTAAACAAGACTGGAAAGTTTGAAAACCCAGAAACGTTTAAAACTTAAAAACGCGTACGTTACGTTTAAATAAAACGTAAACGTACGAAATAAAACGCGAGTTTTAACAAAATAAAATACTTACAAAAGTGAAAATCACATTTTTACAATCCTAATAATAAAAGAAACTTTTTAGAAAATTAAAATTACTTTTTACACTATTTAATTAATTACTATTAATTAAAAACTATTTAATACTTATTATTAATACTTAAATAACTAAAATACAATATAATATTATTTAAATACTAAAAAGGTGAAAATAAAATTTCTAAAATTATAAAATAACTAAAAACAAGTTTTAAAAATAAAAATAAGTGCTTTTGTCTTTTGTGCTTTTTATATTAATTAATTACTTATTAATTACTAATTATCTAATTAACTATTTTAAATTAGGAAAAATACCAAATGAACAGTAAAAATGCTAAGAAAATTTCTAAAATTACTTTATAACATATAAAAGCTATAAAAAATATAAAAACTAAGTTTTACTTAATAAAAACTAGATATGCTATTTTAAACTAATTATTAACTAATAATTAATAAAACTAAAATTAATTCTAATTAATACTAAATTGAAAGATAAAAATCTGAAAAAAATATTATAACTAATTTAATATATGAGGAATTTAATAAAAATATAAAAAGGCTAAGTACTTAATTAAAATTTAAAAATGAAAATTAAAATTAAATTACATTAAATAGAAACTATCACTTAAAAATTACTTTTGATTTTCTGGATTTTTCTTTTAGAAACCTACTTTACATCTAAAAACATAAACTTTTTATAAAAACAAACTTTTTAGAACTTAATAATAAGCAAAATATAAGCAAAAAGGGTCAACAGTTGACTTTGTTTGACTTAAATGGAAAATAAGCTAAAATGGCTTTGAGTGGGACCCACAATGGGTAAAACTGATCCAAATAACTTAGGTGAGCATGTTTAAGCAGAAAGAAACGAAAAATCTCCACAAAATAAGCAATAAGTTACAAATAAGCACATGTAAACTTGGTTGAAGACTGAAAAGTGGGACAGATTTCTGTGGTGATTTCAAGTGGGGTCCACAGGCCTTGAGGTCAAAGATTGGGTCAAAACCACAAGTATACCAGGAGGGGGGTTGAGGGAAGCAATATGTGAAGGTGGTGGACCACCATGGTGGGCAGAAAACCACCACCAATGGTGGTGTTGTGGTCTGCTGAGCAGCTGCACAGAGCAAGGTGTGCCCTGCAAGTCACTTTGTGGCTTTGTGGGGCCCACAAGAAAAATAGCAAAAATGTAATGATGCAAGGAAATCAAATACTAACTGGTGGAGAACAAGTTTCAACAAGTTTCATGCCATGAAGATAACCACAAAATTCACTAATATTCCTAGAACTTTTGCAAAAATCTGAAAATGGGCAAATTGACTTTTGAAGAAAACCTAGAACTTTGACTTTGGCCAATTTTGATTGATCCTAATTAACTTATTAAGTTATGTTAAGCTATGAAAAGACTACCCTAAGCTAAGATTATGAATTATGAGCAAATATGGGGGGTTTGAGGTCTCAACTGTCCAACAGTGGTCAGTTGGGAGGGAATCCTTGGTATTATTGACTTCTGGGCTAATGAGGTACCAGTTTAAATGCTTACTAAACCTATTTAAACCTAATGTGATTAGATACAACTAAAAACAACACCATTTCTGCCTTAGTGAGACCTAAACTAGCATAAGCCAAACACCCCTTCCAAATCTGTTTTGAAGTTTTTGTGAGACAAAATCACAACCTAAACCTTAACTATGAAATCAAAGTTTCTATTAATACAAAATTAGCATAAATGAACTGAACTGAGTGCTAAATTACCTAAGCTACAGTAATTTATAAAGAATTATGAAATTGCTTACAGTGGATTATGTGAACTTAGAATCAAGAACAATTACTCAAACCAAACCAACAGCCTCCCTAAGGCTTCTATTACCCTTTGAACCATATATCTACCCTGCTTCCATTCTGAATCAACTCATTCACCATTTTTTTTTTTATTTTTTTCTTTGTTTTTCTTAGATTTTTGAGTATTTTTCTGATTTTTAATTTAACTACTTCAAACTCCTTGAAAACTTTAAAGACTTAGACTTGAACTGAATCAAACTCAAACCAACAACAAGCAATAATTTTTAAACACTGGAAAATTAAAATAGAGATTTTCAAGAAATTAAAGCATAAACTGAATTTTTACTTAGAACTGAAATTAAAGGCTGAAACAGGTTTGAAATATACTAACAACACCTAATACAACATTTGTGAGCTACATATTACACTGAAATTGGAAAGTTAAAGAAATTCGACTTTGCTAAAAATAAAACTAAACTACTCTACACTACTACTACACTCACTACTCTATCTCTTCTTTTCTTTTTCTTTTTATAAGCCCTGGAGTCCACAAGGATTTTCCCACCAACTTCTGAGCCGTAGGATTGCTTCCATTAATCTAGGCCGTTTAATTTTCTTTGGCGGGAAAACTAGTTTTTGGCAGCTAGGGGATTGCTTGGAGGGATTTGGGGAAATTAAATGGCTTTGGAGTTATTGGTGAGCTGGAGGGGGACAAAGTATGGGATTGGTAGCAGAGGAGGGGGGAGGTGACTTGTGGAAGTGGTGTTTGCAGGTAACTAGCCAAGTGGGGGGAAGAAGGTCTTGTTTGACCTGGCGTTGACTGGGGGTGGATAATACGGGGTGTTTGTTTGTTTTTGATTTGGTGGGCTTGGGTAGTAAAATGGGCTTGGGGGCTGTTGGATCAGGTTTAGGGTTTATTTTGGGATGTTGGGTTTGTGTTTTGGTTTTAGGTGGGTTAAATAATAGTTAAGGTCCGTTTGGTTTTGTATTAAATCACAAGGACCACACATGTAATTAACTAAAACTTAAGGGACCGAAAATGTATAATTTTCAAACTTGTTTCACGGACCCAAGTTGCCAAACTCCAATTATACAAGAACCACAAAAGTTAATTTTCATAATATTAAATCCCGAGGACCAAAAATGACAAGTTTCCAAACTTGAGGGACCAATATTGTAAATTACCAAAAGTTGGAGGACTGAAATTGTAAATGTTTTAAAGTTATCACAAGGATGAAAATTGACAACTTTAATAACCCAGGGATCCAAAATGTGTTTTTTCAATATTAAATTTCCCGGGGACCATTTTTGCAAAATTTCCAAACTCCGAGGACCAAAAGTGTAAATTCACAAAACTTTTTACCCAAGTGTTATTTTTGATAACTTTTTATTTTAAAAGGACTTGGGTTGAGTTTTCTTGCAAAATAAATGCACAGGGACTACTTTTGTTAATTTTTTGAAAGTCGGGGGACTGAAACTGCCAATTATGCAAACTTTGTACGTTTTTTTATTTGTTTTTGCTCGTTTTGCATCTAAAACATATAAAACACAATTTTGAAATATTTTCAGTATTTTGATGCATTACTGAGTGTTTTTGTATGTTTTGCAGTTCAGATTAGACCAAAAATGATGAGTGTTTGAGCACTCATCAATCCCCCACACTAAACTATTGCTAGTCCCTAGCAATACTGTTTTGAAAACTTGATGGATTTGAAAAACTCTTTACCAAAAGCCATCACTTCTGGAGTAGCCAGGTGTAAGAACTGTGGCACACCTGATAACCGTGTGATTTTGAGCAAACCACCAGCTTTCAACGGATTTGAGTAGTCTTTACCAAAAGCCGTTTGCTTCTGGACTAGCCAGCTCTTGATGGAATAGTCAACATCTTGGTGAGCTGATTACCAATTATGGATTTTCCACGGCCTTTACCACAAGCCATAATCTTGCGGGCTAGCCAACTCATTTGTTTTCGGGGAGTTGAGGAACCATACAATTTTGGGCAAATTTCCAGCCGTCAACAGATTTGATATGTCTTTACCAAGAGCCGTTTGCTCCTGGACTAGCCAATCCCTTTTGTCACTTAGATAAGGCGGACTGATTACCACAAAAAATTTTGAAGCACCAGTGAAAAATTTTTGAAAATTTTGAAATTTTGGCAAAAACGGGGGTATTATATAGTAAAATGTGATAAAATTCGCTAGAATAGCGAATACCCCCCCACACTAAGCATGAATATTGTCCTCAATATTCAAAATCCCGGCTATTATGCCGACATTTTGAACGTAAAAGGGCAACATTACAAGCTAAGCGTGGAAAACACCATTTTGTATTTTCACTTATTTGTAATCATAGCATGGGGGACTCCCCCACACTTAGGGTGAAAACCCTATATGCCTGCTACTGTTTTTGTTTACCGAGTCGCTAGCTTGACTCGACCCCGAATTCATTTGTCCTTGGGGAAGCATGATGTGGAAGGAACAATCTCAATCGGACTTTCATTCAAAATGTTTGGACAAACATATGAAGCACGTGAAAGTTCCACACCGATGAGATAAGTATCCGGCTCAAGATAATGATACATGAAAATGCCGGGATCAAATATAGTGTCCTCACTCCCGAAGGAGTGAAGGAGAGAAGAAGTCACCCTGTAGGTGAAGAAAAGGAAGAAAACCATGATAAAAAGCATGATTTGATCTTCTTCCTCAAGAGGAGGCTCAATAGCCTGAGTTTGGATTACAAAGGGTAAGCTCGTAAACAACCCGGGAGGGTGGGTGGGAATTTGCAAGTTCTCATAATTGAGAGCATCTCCCCCCGGGATATCAAACTGATGAACGAGTTCACCGGAGAACTCCTCATGAAGAGAATCATTCACAAGATGTGAATCTGTGGACTCATGTTCCATTGTGGACTCATCACAATCCTCGTCAAAGATTGGATTATTAGAAATCATAGTGAATTCAGAATCGAATTCAAATAGAGGATTGGTGAGAGTCGTATCGAATGTTTCGGGAACAAAGTGAATATTATTCTCTGTTGGACTGCTGGGATCAGAAGTGAGTGACGGATCATGATAAAGGAGACTTTCAATTTCTCCCAGATCGGCTTGGAAGTCAAGGAGACCATCATCACTTTCCAATGAAAGTGGATTGATGTGAGCAAGTTCATTAGCGAACTCCTCAAGAAGATGATCAGCATCAGAATGTGGAACTGACGCCTCAACATACTCGATGTCTCCATAAGATGTACTATCATTGCTACAATCGGAGAAAGTCTCAAATTGATCTTTAGGACACTCAATAGATGAAGGAATATCACATACATGATCCAAAGTTCCCTGTGACTCTCTCGGGATTGGGACAAGGATCTCAACACTAGACTTTATTAATTCGTCCGATTCCTTATCAGGAACAGTGCTAAGATGCTCATCCCCCATGATCAGAGAGTGAGTGTGAACTTCGGGTGTGATATCAATAGACTGAGGGAGATGAGAGGAGCTAGCATTCATGGATTGTACGAATTCCATTTGATCTTCTGCTAGTAAGTTCTCCGTCTCATTATTTTCTCCCTGATTTTCAATGGGAGGAATCACAAATGATGAATCTGACGAACCCTTATAAAATTGAAGGATATCAAGGGTTTCTTCATTATCACTATCATCATCACAGTCTAGAAGAGCAGCTTGACAAAATTTGACACGTGTTATAGCTGCTTGTTCTAAGACAAGTAATTCCTCCATACTCAATTCGTTTCTAGCCTCTCGTTCTTCAGCAAGTAATTCTGCCATAGATTTCTCACGAGATTCATGAAACGGTGTAGTAACCAACTCCTCCTTAAGTTCTTTTAAAATATCAAGAGCCTTTAGTAAAAGGTCTTGCTCAGTATCATGAAGAGTTGTGTGAATCATATCGTACTGTGGAGGTGGGTCTGAAAACGAATAGTCGTAATTGTTACAAGGAAATGGATTCCTTGTTTGACAATCCGAGCTAGAGTGTGGACCTCTACAATAATCACAACAGTAAAACTGATGTGGCTGTGGGTGATAAGTGCTAGAGTTATAATCGTTACTAGGAAATTGCTCATAAACAAGCATGTTTCCCGATTGACAATCAGAACTGTAATGTGAACCACCACAGTACTCACAACAGTAACACTGTTGAGTCTCATGGTGTGGTAACTGATGGAATGAATCAGTCGTGCCATTGTAGGAATAGGGATTCTGGTTATAGACAGACCCGTTTCCTGACTCTACCATGCCACAACTGGGGCAATTGCCAACATTATAAGGATTACCACACCAATGGCAAACCAGAAGGTGTGGGTGAGACATAGAAAGAATCAAATGGTTTGGGAGGGGTAGCGATGAAGAATCAAAGATGTGAGAGGGTAAAGGTGAATATTTTTGGGTTTTTGGATAAACATTTTGTACAAATACGAAAGAAAATGTTTTTGTGTTTTTGTGTTCGTTGAAAACTGATTTTAAAATGTTTTCGGGAACGGTTTTGTTTTGAAAATAAAAAAATATGAACAAAGGATGGATAAATGTACAATGGAACGAATTCCAAAGTCACTAATCAAAAAAACCGTCTAATAGCGTGCACACCTCCCCGGCAGCGGCGCCAAAAGTTGATTGAGCCCGAACCACCTAACTTATATTGACCAAGAAATGGTCAACAAAGTCAAATAGCCTAGATCAATGCTCCGCGGAAGTATAAGGTTTCCCCGGGTCGTATGTCCCGACGAGGTATGAATTGTAAACAAACGGTTTCGTGATCGGGTGAATTTGGATGGAAAGAGGTTTTGAGTTTGGTTTAACTAAGGAATCTACAATGAAATAGCTTAAACAAGCTATCTAAACAAGACTGGAAAGTTTGAAAACCCAGAAACGTTTAAAACTTAAAAACGCGTACGTTACGTTTAAATAAAACGTAAACGTACGAAATAAAACGCGAGTTTTAACAAAATAAAATACTTACAAAAGTGAAAATCACATTTTTACAATCCTAATAATAAAAGAAACTTTTTAGAAAATTAAAATTACTTTTTACACTATTTAATTAATTACTATTAATTAAAAACTATTTAATACTTATTATTAATACTTAAATAACTAAAATACAATATAATATTATTTAAATACTAAAAAGGTGAAAATAAAATTTCTAAAATTATAAAATAACTAAAAACAAGTTTTAAAAATAAAAATAAGTGCTTTTGTCTTTTGTGCTTTTTATATTAATTAATTACTTATTAATTACTAATTATCTAATTAACTATTTTAAATTAGGAAAAATACCAAATGAACAGTAAAAATGCTAAGAAAATTTCTAAAATTACTTTATAACATATAAAAGCTATAAAAAATATAAAAACTAAGTTTTACTTAATAAAAACTAGATATGCTATTTTAAACTAATTATTAACTAATAATTAATAAAACTAAAATTAATTCTAATTAATACTAAATTGAAAGATAAAAATCTGAAAAAAATATTATAACTAATTTAATATATGAGGAATTTAATAAAAATATAAAAAGGCTAAGTACTTAATTAAAATTTAAAAATGAAAATTAAAATTAAATTACATTAAATAGAAACTATCACTTAAAAATTACTTTTGATTTTCTGGATTTTTCTTTTAGAAACCTACTTTACATCTAAAAACATAAACTTTTTATAAAAACAAACTTTTTAGAACTTAATAATAAGCAAAATATAAGCAAAAAGGGTCAACAGTTGACTTTGTTTGACTTAAATGGAAAATAAGCTAAAATGGCTTTGAGTGGGACCCACAATGGGTAAAACTGATCCAAATAACTTAGGTGAGCATGTTTAAGCAGAAAGAAACGAAAAATCTCCACAAAATAAGCAATAAGTTACAAATAAGCACATGTAAACTTGGTTGAAGACTGAAAAGTGGGACAGATTTCTGTGGTGATTTCAAGTGGGGTCCACAGGCCTTGAGGTCAAAGATTGGGTCAAAACCACAAGTATACCAGGAGGGGGGTTGAGGGAAGCAATATGTGAAGGTGGTGGACCACCATGGTGGGCAGAAAACCACCACCAATGGTGGTGTTGTGGTCTGCTGAGCAGCTACACAGAGCAAGGTGTGCCCTGCAAGTCACTTTGTGGCTTTGTGGGGCCCACAAGAAAAATAGCAAAAATGTAATGATGCAAGGAAATCAAATACTAACTGGTGGAGAACAAGTTTCAACAAGTTTCATGCCATGAAGATAACCACAAAATTCACTAATATTCCTAGAACTTTTGCAAAAATCTGAAAATGGGCAAATTGACTTTTGAAGAAAACCTAGAACTTTGACTTTGGCCAATTTTGATTGATCCTAATTAACTTATTAAGTTATGTTAAGCTATGAAAAGACTACCCTAAGCTAAGATTATGAATTATGAGCAAATATGGGGGGTTTGAGGTCTCAACTGTCCAACAGTGGTCAGTTGGGAGGGAATCCTTGGTATTATTGACTTCTGGGCTAATGAGGTACCAGTTTAAATGCTTACTAAACCTATTTAAACCTAATGTGATTAGATACAACTAAAAACAACACCATTTCTGCCTTAGTGAGACCTGAACTAGCATAAGCCAAACACCCCTTCCAAATCTGTTTTGAAGTTTTTGTGAGACAAAATCACAACCTAAACCTTAACTATGAAATCAAGGTTTCTATTAATACAAAATTAGCATAAATGAACTGAACTGAGTGCTAAATTACCTAAGCTACAATAATTTATAAAGAATTATGAAATTGCTTACAGTGGATTATGTGAACTTAGAATCAAGAACAATTACTCAAACCAAACCAACAGCCTCCCTGAGGCTTCTATTACCCTTTGAACCATATATCTACCCTGCTTCCATTCTGAATCAACTCATTCACCATTTGTTTTTTCTTTGTTTTTCTTAGATTTTTGAGTATTTTTCTGATTTTTAATTTAACTACTTCAAACTCCTTGAAAACTTTAAAGACTTAGACTTGAACTGAATCAAACTCAAACCAACAACAAGCAATAATTTTTAAACACTGGAAAATTAAAATAGAGATTTTCAAGAAATTAAAGCATAAACTGAATTTTTACTTAGAACTGAAATTAAAGGCTGAAACAGGTTTGAAATATACTAACAACACCTAATACAACATTTGTGAGCTACATATTACACTGAAATTGGAAAGTTAAAGAAATTCGACTTTGCTAAAAATAAAACTAAACTACTCTACACTACTACTACACTCACTACTCTATCTCTTCTTTTCTTTTTCTTTTTATAAGCCCTGGAGTCCACAAGGATTTTCCCACCAACTTCTGAGCCGTAGGATTGCTTCCATTAATCTAGGCCGTTTAATTTTCTTTGGCGGGAAAACTAGTTTTTGGCAGCTAGGGGATTGCTTGGAGGGATTTGGGGAAATTAAATGGCTTTGGAGTTATTGGTGAGCTGGAGGGGGACAAAGTATGGGATTGGTAGCAGAGGAGGGGGGAGGTGACTTGTGGAAGTGGTGTTTGCAGGTAACTAGCCAAGTGGGGGGAAGAAGGTCTTGTTTGACCTGGCGTTGACTGGGGGTGGATAATACGGGGTGTTTGTTTGTTTTTGATTTGGTGGGCTTGGGTAGTAAAATGGGCTTGGGGGCTGTTGGATCAGGTTTAGGGTTTATTTTGGGATGTTGGGTTTGTGTTTTGGTTTTAGGTGGGTTAAATAATAGTTAAGGTCCGTTTGGTTTTGTATTAAATCACAAGGACCACACATGTAATTAACTAAAACTTAAGGGACCGAAAATGTATAATTTTCAAACTTGTTTCACGGACCCAAGTTGCCAAACTCCAATTATACAAGAACCACAAAAGTTAATTTTCATAATATTAAATCCCGAGGACCAAAAATGACAAGTTTCCAAACTTGAGGGACCAATATTGTAAATTACCAAAAGTTGGAGGACTGAAATTGTAAATGTTTTAAAGTTATCACAAGGATGAAAATTGACAACTTTAATAACCCAGGGATCCAAAATGTGTTTTTTCAATATTAAATTTCCCGAGGACCATTTTTGCAAAATTTCCAAACTCCGAGGACCAAAAGTGTAAATTCACAAAACTTTTTACCCAAGTGTTATTTTTGATAACTTTTTATTTTAAAAGGACTTGGGTTGAGTTTTCTTGCAAAATAAATGCACAGGGACTAGTTTTGTTAATTTTTTGAAAGTCGGGGGACTGAAACTGCCAATTATGCAAACTTTGTACGTTTTTTTATTTGTTTTTGCTCGTTTTGCATCTAAAACATATAAAACACAATTTTGAAATATTTTCAGTATTTTGATGCATTACTGAGTGTTTTTGTATGTTTTGCAGTTCAGATTAGACCAAAAATGATGAGTGTTTGAGCACTCATCAAGCATCATCATCCATAGAAAGTAAGATGTTTACCTTTCTCATTGTGATGTTCACCCATTCTCCATTCCTGGCATGACCTTTTCCTACAGCAAGCTTGTTGTCTTCTGAGAGAGCCATCAGGGGACTGACATGAACTTCTTCATCATCAGAAGACACTTTAACCTCATCCCAGTCATATGTTTCAGCAACTAGCCCCTTGTTTTTAGCCTGAGCTTGTTTAGGAGCCTGAGGTGGCTGAGTGACTGAGGAAGCAGACTCAAGAAGAGCAAGTTTGGCCTTGGCCTTTTCATATTTGGCTTCAAAATCTTTTTGAGGAATTTTTTCAATTTTGTTTTGAACAGACTGATTTGATTGAAGCAACTTAGGTTGATACTTGCTAGTTCCTAAAGAGAAATTGTTTCCTGAGAATTTAAAAGATGGTTCTGAAGTTGTCTTTGAGAAACAATCGTTTGCAAAATGACCCTTTTTGCCACATTTAAAACATTCATAATTGTCATTTGCCTTTGAGTTAGAAAATTTTTTGTTTCTTTTAATGAACCTTCTTGAGTTTGCAAGGAGTGCCCTTTCATGAAGTTCAATTTGTAAATCATTCAGGTACTCCTCACAGGTTCTTTCATCAACCTCATCATCAGATCCTTCTTGAAAATCCTGCACAACACCATTTGAATAGAAAGCAGTGGATATGGGTGAGGAGGTCAGAGTCTTTTTGGTCTCCTGAGCTTTACCAGGGTATCTCCTGGTAATAAGATTGTCTTCATAGACAAACTTCCCATAAATTTCAGGGAGCTCAAGATTCTGGATATGGTTTGCATTTCTCAATCCCTGAGAGAAGTTTAACCATTTCTCAGGGAGACTATTGACAAAGCCAACATTGATCTCATGCTTTGACAGGGTGACACCATCATTGGTCAGCTCATTCAGGAGGGTCTTATACCTGGTATAGGTCTCTGAGAGACTTTCAGAGTCTTTGGCCCTGAAAGTATTGTACTCAAGTTTCAGGTCCATGATCCTGTTTTCCTTGGTATCTGAGGGACCCTCATAGCTGTGAACCAAGTCAGTCCATGTCTGCTTAGCAATAGGACAATTGATGACTGATTCCATTATATCGTCAGGAAGACAAGATATAATGATGCTTTTCAGGCGTTGGCCTGATTAACCACCCTCCTCTCATCAGGTGTCCACTGAGCTTCAGATTTGACTAAACCTTGGGCAGTTGTTGGGACATATGGACCATCATTAATTAATTTAATGTAATATGGTTCCATCCCAGTTAAGTAGCAAAGCATTCGCTTTTTCCACTTATTGAATTTTCCA
The DNA here is from genome assembly GCA_030686995.1 of Artemisia argyi. Classification (NCBI taxonomy): domain Eukaryota; kingdom Viridiplantae; phylum Streptophyta; class Magnoliopsida; order Asterales; family Asteraceae; genus Artemisia; species Artemisia argyi. The sequence continues at coordinate 62,986,755 of CM060692.1, forward strand.
ACCTCAAGTCGAGGGGCAGTTGCTGAATAACTTCCACCCTTTTGATCGACAAGTTGGGGAACATCTGAGTCATCCATGGTGGGATCTTGATTTTAAAAACTTTTGAGCACTCTTTTGTTTTGAAAAAAGATTTAGAAAAGTTTTACAAATCAGATGCTCTGATACCACTTGTTGGTCCCGTTTACTAAGTTAAAAGTTAACTAAAGAGTTAACCTAACCAAGTTTCATGGCTTTTTAGCTCACATATAAAAGATTAACAACATAGATAAACGTAAAGAAAAAGAGAGACAATATTTTCAACGTTTAATTCTTATTAGAAGTTAATCAAAAGAATTATACCCAAGTGTTTGCGGAATAACACTTGGGATTGAAATGACAAGTATGGTATGGACTCCTCACTAAACTCAAACTAAGTTGAGTGACAACTAAAAGGTCACACTGAGCTATCTCAGGGACTGCGTTGTTCTTTGGAGGAGTAAAAGTGGTTTGTGAATGCTTAGCATTAAATGCACAAACTTGTCAACTTTTACTCCTCACTTATGCTACCTATTTATACACAAGTAAATTACAACGTTACTGATAAAGACAAAAAGATGACCTAACTAGTAGAGACAAAATACTTACATATTTTTGTCTCTGTTACAATAGACTATATTGGGTAAAAGACAATGTGCCTTTCTTATGCACAGTAATGACACCATCCCGACGTTATGCCATTCAGGGAAAGTTTGACTTCAGGTTGATAAAGACACCTGTTGATACGTTCAAACTTTCTCGCCTTGTCTCGCCCATACTTCAGTCTTCAGTACTTTAATAGTTGTTGAGGAGTCTTGGGGTTCAGTGAGTTATTGTCATCCTCACTGAACCCATCACCTTCTTTTTGGCTTAGATGACACTCACTGAGTTCCGCCTCACTGAATGGTGAACCTTTCTTCATAGACTCGTTCTAAGCATGTTGGGAATAAAATGCACAAAGTAAAGAGTCTGCCAGAAGAGCCTGCTAGTGGATAGTTAAGCCTGCCTCTTCAGTTTTGCTGATGTTGAAGATATACTGCTAGTTAAAGAAGGTCCTGCCAGTATTCACAACAAGTTGTTATATTTTATTTAGAGATATTTAGTTGTATTATTAGTCTTTGTACAAAGTTATACGTTAAGAAGAAGTAGTACAGAAGTCTCAGTAGATATAATGGAGTGTTTTACCTTGAAAGGTGTAATATTAGGATAAGATAAGTCTCTAATATATTATATTAAGCAACTTGACCACTTGTAATAAGGGCTCCTTATACTATAAAAGGAACCCTTAAGACACCTTCTTATATATAGCTTTCTCATCTTTCCCATGCATAACTTCTATCTTTAAACCCTTTCACATATCAAAGATTCAAGGTTACACTTGTAATCCTGGTGATAGTTTAGATCACCCGTAATATTTCATCAATAATATTGAATCGTTTTGTGTTATTCATGTTGTGTTCATTCTCATTTACTTATTCACCACCTTTGTTCCTTTAGTGTGTTTTAGTAAACTCCGCGTGCTAAAATCACATTCATTCATAAATATCCCAAACACATTACTAATATTAACATCCCAAGTGTTTGAACGAATCCTTTCACAAAGCATCCTGAAGATAACTCACTGAGATACTGTTCACTCAGTGACTTGTTTGTGTTTACGACACTTAGGTTATTTTATGTTCAAATCCTAGTTAGAGGAGGATTGGGGAATTCAGTGACCCAACAGTCTCCCCCTATTTGGATATACAAATAGCCTAAGTGTCTCATGATTCAGTGTGAGTTGGCATGGGTCTTCATCTCTCACTGAGTGTTAATGGAATTAGAGTAGGACACACTGATAACTTAAAAGAACTTCAATGTTTGTTAATAGTAATTACAGATCCTAATGATAATACAAAAAAAAAAAAAAAAAAAAAAAAAAAGATAGTTGGTTACAGATTCAGATATTCAGTTGATAACCAAGTGCATCAAGCTTTTCCTTCTTGGATCTCAGGAGGTGTTTCTCAGGGTGCTCCTCAATCTTAGCTTTAAGGTCCTGGCAGAACCTCACGTTTTCAGCACACCTGTTCTAACAGGAGAAGCCAGTATCATGTACACAAGCATCGCCTTAATCCCTGCCATGTCAATGTCTGACCATCTTTCCAAACTCATTAGTAAAGCACAGACCTCTTTCAGGGACTTCAAACACTACATTGTCATAAAGGTGATTCCTTCAGGAAGAGACCTGTCACACTCTAATCCTGGGAGCTTGATCTCAGGCTCCAACTCAATTTGTTTCCTCTTCCTTTTGGAGACCTTTGGTGGAGCAGTTTGAGTAGATGGATCTGGAAGCAGAGAGGGAATGCCAAGAGCTTTAGGCATTTCCATCAGTCTTTCATACCTGAGCTTCACTGATTTCAAGAGACTAGGAACCACCACATTCGACTTCTTGGAGATGATTGGTCGGAGCTCATCCAGCTCAGAGATTCCAAAGTCAGCGAACCTGAATGGATCATGGATGTCCATTACTCTTTGGTCTGGCCAGAGACAATTGCAGGCTTGGTGTTGCGATGGATTTTGATGTCAGTGATACCAATTGTGGAAAACTAGAAGGGGGGGGGGTTGAATAGTTTTAACATCCTTTTTGATATTTTGGAAAACTTTAGTTTAACTTTAAAACCTTGTTTACTTTTCAAACTTTGATTCGATCTTATGTGAACTCAAATCTTGAACAATATGAACAACTTTATCTAAGTATGAATAATAGTAATGATGTAAGCTAAGTATATGAAATCAACACATGTATAATATAAACAATTATAGCTATATACGAGAGATAAGAAGTAAACGTTTATTTTATAATTCTTAATTATAGTTTTGTATGAAAACTATACTTGATCGAAATGATCAATTATATGTATGTTACTGATGCGTGGGAATCGCAACAGGCTTTACCTCTCGAGGGATCTCGAGAAGCTTACAACCCCCACCAGGCAGTGTACCTGATCGTTGTAGTATAGTATAGTGACAAGTACCGGGGGATTGATCGTTCAGCTTAGGAATAGTGTCTCTAGGATTAGAAAACCTAAATACTAGTTCTAAAGGTGAGGGATGATTATTTTTGTATTTTTATATTTTTATGACGCCTTCATGAACTCTCGGATTTTATTATTGAGGTTTGACGCCGTCAGGAAATTACTCTTGACGCCGTCACCTACTGTTCCCAGCATGGAAAATTGAGACTTTGCCGTTTTCTTCACTTTTATGCTCCAAAAACGTCCAAAATGGCTTCTTTTCCAGAATTCACTCTCCAAGTACCTAAAATCACAAAAGGAACGATTTAGGGCAATATTTGATCAAATAAATTCGGATTCGGGCTTAAATGACCCCCTAAAAGTGGTTCATTTTTCGCCTTATCATATACCCTTACACTTGAGATTTGCTTGTCCTCCAGCAAATGCGCTTTTATTCTAGTCAAAAGACAAGTTAGGGGTCATTTAACACTAATATAAAAGTAATTACAACAAATAATCGTTCCACTAAAGACCAATAGACAAGCTCGGAGGTCATACACTAGCACCTCACAAATAGTGTTTAGATACTCACATCTCTCGGGTGTAATAAAGTAATATAACATTATAGAAATGGAAGATATCTCTCACTACCTGTCATAGGAAAATAGATTACCATAGGCTTGGGAAAGGATCAAACCTCCACCACATGGCGTAAGCACCTAGGATAAACTATCAAAGAAGTCTTTTAAAGGGTTGTAACGTTAGGTATAGGGATATGAATTACACGATTTTGTTGGATAAAGGAAGTGTTTACTGGTGGCGAGCTAACAATCTTGGTTAATTACATGTACAATATGGAGTTGCTAAGCCAAGACTAGACTCGACTTAAGCTAATAAATGAGAAATAACAAAAACATAAAATGAACATAGAATAAAAAGGGATGGTAGTCCGTATGTTTTTTCTCTTTTTCCTTTTTCTATATTTTTTTTTTCTTTTTCTTGATTTTTCGATTTTTTTTTTTTTTTTGCATACACTCTTACCCTACCATCCAAAATAATACATCATAGGGAATGAACATTTCCCTTACACTTGAATTTTTACATACTTTACAATAAACTAATCTAATGACTCGAATTAAGAAAATTAAAACACTTGGAGCACTTTTAAGATTAACGCACAAATGGGGGTAATAAATGATGTTCTTCCCCATTACTCCATAAAATAAGTACTTACCCATGAGTCCCAATCGTCCCAAAACAATATGTACAAGGATATGACTCGACTTAGCAACCATGTAATCAATTAGAAAGTTAACTTAGGGTTTAACAAATAACAATAATGCACTAAAGATGAGCGCATACACGGAAGGCTAAGGCGATTTGGGTGTACATTTAAGTGGGGTGTAACAAATTCTTCCTTTAAGTAAAATGCTTAAAGTTAGAAACGAAAAGATAGGCTCGGAGGGGTGTACTAGGGGTTTCGTGTACTAAAAATGAGTACAACGCTAAGGGTGTGGGAAAAATTAGTTGACTTAACTAGTCAAGTAATATGACTTAAATGGTCAAGTAATTATAATACGGGTTTAACACAAGGGTGATCCTAATGCCTCTTATCATGTAGTAAATCCTACTACACGAATGTAGTCTCACTAGCGGTCTCGGGATGCATCACTAACGCAAGTTCTAGAATCTAAATGCTACCGGTACACTCATAAGCACTAATAATGAATGTTTTTCCTATCAAATCTAAAGGCGAACCTCACATATTTGGGTGGAAAATTTTTCTGAATATACGGTTATGTGCTAGTCATACAATCTCCTATCCATGAGACGCTTGCTATGGCTAAAGTTTCACTCCTAAATGTTGTAAAAAAATTTAAATTTGGCGCTAAAATTGCACTAACAAGTATTTTTCATAGTTTTATTACACATCTACCATCAAACAAAACAAACTCAAGCGAAAGTGCATATGTAAGGTATCATCTTTTTACCCTCCCCTTACACTTAAGATGAACATTGTCCCCAATGTTCAAGTAAAGAATGTAAAAGTGAAAAAGTAAAGAGAATGAAATCAAATACTCCCCTGATTCGCTCGGTATGGATAATAAGGTGGCCAGGTTAAATCTTCCTCCAAGAAAATGAACAATAAAGTTTCCCTTCCAGAATATAAATCATCTCCTTGTCGAACATAACATGTAAATCCTGACAAAAATAGACAAGACAACCTCGCGTAAAATCGGCGGCATCCTATATAAGTTACTAAATCCTAGAAAACAAAGTAAGATATAATGCTTGTGGAATGAAGTTTGCAGATTTCCTGGAGATTATAAAACTTAATAATTCACAAAAACCATAAGACTCCGTTAGAAAAACAAAACCGGTAAAATTTCCAGATTTTTTTACTCCTGACGCCGTCAAGAGTAAACTCATGACGCCGTCAGAATGGACCTGCAGAAATTGTTATGTTAAGTTTCCGGAAAATTTCTGGAAAAACTTGGTCCTACTTCCTGGAAAATCCTGCAAAACTTCATTATTACTCAATACAAGCATTTGACTCTAACAAATACGAATATACATGCTCACTTAAAATTGTGGAGAATCATGATCGTGTGTTTCTTGAAAACATATTTGGGGTTTCCCCTTACACTTATCTTTTGCAAAAATACTTTTAGGTTGGAGTTAAGACTAGGCCAAACAACATAGTAAAGTATTTCCACATTTTAATTTAGAGACATGATCTACCAACAATAAAAATAAAACATGCATACGGAAACAAATAACAAACAAATAAAATGGAAATCACACAAAGCATGGGTTGCCTCCCAAGAAGCGCTTTTCTTTATTTACGAGTCTTGTAGCTAGACTCAAGGTCATGGGTTACTACGTGATTTCATCATTGGTTCCACTCTCTAGGTCGTCTTCTAAACCAGTTTTGTATTCCGGACCTAGTTGCAAGCATTCTTTGTAGAAACCAAGCATCCTATTTCTAACATACTCTACTCCTCTACGTCTATCTTCCTCATTCCTATAATAAGCTGCTTGCTTGTGTTCCTTTTCGAAATTAGAGAGAAGGCGGTATTGCTCAATCTTGTAGGGCATTTGATAAGCAACCTCATCATTCTCTTTCTTGAATCTAACTATCCCTAAAGTCGGATCATAACTCATCCTAGTGGCCTCAATAAATGGTTTTTCGAATATTACTTGGCTTAGGCAAGCATCTATCACCGGACGAGTGTCCTCAACTATCATAAAATCGATCTCATAGGTGAGATTCCCTATAATCACATGCAATCCTTTCACTCTTCCCGCAAAATTACTTATCAGGTTCATATTAGGCATCATCCTAAAATTAAGTTGCTTCTTCATCACCCAATTGTAATAAGTCCTAGTCATGATGTTCACGGGGGATCTAGGGTCGATGTAAGCTTTCCATATATGTATGTGCCCGATATTGCATGGGATGTTAATGTTAGAGGGGTCTCCCATTTTGATAAGGGGGTCGCCAAAGATATATGTTCTCTCGGGACTATCGAATAAATCTTTATGGTATTCCCGTTCTTCCTTGGTTGGCAACTTATCAAAGTATTCTTCTATAGGCTCTACCTCCTCTAATTCCTCTCTACTATCAACCTCAACTTCCCTATTCTCATCCTTAGTCTCTGCTTCTATCCTAACTTCATTCTTGTCACTCTCTTCTATCTCCTTATCTATCGGCTTAATAGTGACAACATTAACAAAGTGGACCTGTTTAGATGATGAGGGATCCTTAATTTGGTTTCCGTTATTGGTGTCCCTAGTGTCCTTCCTAGGTGTGACTAATGCTTGATTGTTGAGGGCTTTCAACAAGTTGTCAATCTTGTTGGTCATCTCCGTTTGTTGTTGGTTGAATTCGGTTTCAAACCTAGCTGTGCGAGCCTCTTGAGATGCCATAAACTTTGACATCAATCCTTCAAGATTGTTGGTACTACCATAGTTGTTAGAAGGATTGTTGTTGAAAGTACGGTTGGATGGTGGACCGGTTGGTTGGTAACGATTAGGCGGATTGGAAGAATTGGGTTGATTTTGTTTCCACCTAAGGTTTGGGTGATTTTTCCATGAGGGGTTGTATGAATCACCGTATGTGTTTGGCTCGGGCTTGAAAGTGTACCACTTATCTCCCGCTTCTTCGGTACGCATGGATGCGTAGTCCGCAAAAGCTGTTCCGGGGAGTTCCACACAATCACGAGTGTCGTGGGGACCACTACATAATTCGCATGAAGAAGTGATTTTGTTCACTTGGCTTGAAGGCTTAGGAGCTTCGTAAGATTTCATGAGAAACTTGACTTGGTCCTCAAGTTCCATGATCCTACGGTCGGGAGTGCTGGAATTGTTCGAAGGCAAAGATATTGCCTTGACCGTTTTTTTCAAGTCACGGGGATCATTCCAACTTTCGTTGTCATAGAGAGCAAGATCTTCTATGAGTTCCCATGATTGTTCCGCACTAAGATCACGTAGCTTACCACCGGCCGATTGGTCAATGGCTCGCCTCGTGGAGATGTCGATATGGTCATAAAAGATTTGGACTTGGAGCCAAAGATCTATGCCATGATGAGGGACTTTTTGGAGTAAGTCCTTGAAACGAGTCCATGCTTCATAAAGAGATTCATTTTGACGTTGTTGGAACATCAAGATGTCATTCCTAAGCTTAGTAGTTCTCCCCGGTGGGAAAAATTGAGCAAGGAAACGAGTGGTGAGATCATCCCATGTGGTGATGGATCCCGCGGGTAAACGCTCAAGCCATTGACTAGCTTGATCCCGTAGAGAGAATTAGAATATGCGTAAACGGGTTGTCTCTCTAGTTGCAACATCTAGGTCTATGGAATCTACGATTTTGAGGAAGTCCTTAAGATGTTGATTTGTATCTTCGGAACGAAGTCCATGGAATGCACATCCGCTTTGCACCAACCGGATGGTGTCGGATCGCAAGGGGGTCACATTGGCTCCGGTGAGCTCAATGGTGTTTCGGTAGCCTTGGTGGCTAGGTCGGGAATACTCTCCTAAGGTTCGGGGCCTAAGGGGTTCTAGTGGTGGGTTTTGTTGTGGTGGGATGACGGGTTCAAAGATGTTACCACCTTCCATGATGTCGGATGGTAAAGAGTTACGAACAAAAGCACGAAGAAATAAGATAGACTAAAGAAGACCTAAAAATAAAAATAAAATCTTACTAGAAAGGAATCTAGCAAGTAGACCTAATAAAAAGAAATCCTAACCTAGACAATAACTATTCCCCGGGCTGCGGCGCCAAAAACTTGATGCGTGGGAATCACAACAGGCTTTACCTCTCGAGGGATCTCGAGAAGCTTACAACCCCCACCAGGCAGTGTACCTGATCGTTGTAGTATAGTATAGTGACAAGTACCGGGGGATTGATTGTTCAGCTTAGGAATAGTGTCGCTAGGATTAGAAAGCCTAAATACTAGTTCTAAAGGTGAGGGATGATTATTTTTGTATTTTTATATTTTTATGAAAGCAAGTAAAATTTCGGGTTTTGGAAGAGTGGGCGGAATTAGTTGCTATTCAACTAACCCAATACTAAGATGCAATCAAAATAAAATAATAAAAATGAAAATAAACTAATTAAATTAAAGTTGTGAGCAGTAATTGGAGAAAATGTGTTTACTTAGATTTCACTACTCCCTAGATATCTTTTACACGTTAATTACTTGTTATAATTGCATGGATGACGGATCGTATTCCTTAATACCATTCATGGGGTGGCACACATAACTCCCCAATTCTATGAGCTCTTATCTCCTCCTACATCATGCCCAGCACAACTATAGGGATTGTAAACAGTGGCTCATGCATTAAATACAACCAATAAAGACCTAGTGTGCCTCGGTTCATGTTTCTTAAGACGTTCAAGCATGTTACCATTTGGAGATCTGCCAGTTTTCTTAAGCCTAACATATAAATCATTCATCCAAGACAAGAATAAACAAGTAATCAACACATAATCAATATCTAGGTTTCATTAGATCTAAGCAAACACAAGAGAGATCTAGCCTAGCATGATAGAATTAAGACAAGAACACGATATAGACAACCAACACATAGACATATTGATTGAATTAGAAGAACACTTATCTTGATTAATCATGCAAGGTATCAAGGGGTTGGAACCCTTGAAAAACCTGTAAAATTACACCAAAATCGTCTTTAGGGTTTCTCCCAAAATCTCTTCTCTTTTAATGTGAAAAACTAGAAAACTATATATAGGAAAATAGGGATGACGGCGTCAAGAACAAAGGTGTGACGCCGTCATCTCGCCGCCAAATACTTCCTCGGACGGCCTTGATCTACTTCTGACGCCGTCAAGGCCTAGGCCGTCACAAAAATTACTCTTGACGCCCTGTGTGTGACGCCGTCATTAACTACGGATTTTAATTCTTGGGGTTTTGACGCCGTCAGGACAACTCTTGACGCCTTCATGAACTCTCGGATTTTATTATTGAGGTTTGACGCCGTCAGGAAATTACTCTTGACGCCGTCACCTACTGTTCCCAGCATGGAAAATTGAGACTTTGCCGTTTTCTTCACTTTTATGCTCCAAAAACGTCCAAAATGGCTTCTTTTCCAGAATTCACTCTCCAAGTACCTAAAATCACAAAAGGAACGATTTAGGGCAATATTTGATCAAATAAATTCGGATTCGGGCTTAAATGACCCCCTAAAAGTGGTTCATTTTTCGCCTTATCAGTTACCTTCTTAGTTTGATTGTAAAAAACTTTGTTTAGTGAATGAAACTTTTGTTTGATCTTTATGCAAAATCAACACTAGCACTATATGAGCAACTATATATATATATATATATATATATATATATATATATATATATATATATATATATATATATATATATATATATATATATATATACACACACGTCTATGTCTACGAAAGTAATAACGATATAAGCAAGATAATCAGTAAGAGATGAAAAGATCAAACCTCGAGACAAAGCATTTATAGTGGTTCGGCTACAAGGACACCTTCCTTGCCCTACTCCACTCCCGAGTCACTTACTCGAGAGTTTTCTTCACTATGTTAACAGGCTCCCTTATGGCGGAGAAAACCTTACACACCAATTATCACACCACAACTTCGTCACACCTTTTTCATAACTTATACACAACTAATTCACAACTTCTTCACACCTAAGCACTACCTAATCATACTACTTCTTCTTCACACCTATACTACTTGTTAATACAAATATCGCCTAAAAACGTTATTTATATTTTACGATCTTTGCTAAATTTTGTTAATGACAAAGTATGAACTTTAGCTAAGAGTAGATCATCACTTTAGTGTTTAAGTCTTGTTTAAACTAAGGTTTACATTTCCTTTTAAACAAAACATTGTTTTTATTTCTTTAATTAGAAAGTGTCTTGTCACATCTAGAGATGGCAAAAAAATCCGAATCCGACGGAGAATCCGATACCCGACCCCGATTTGATCGGGGAATCCCCGAGTTGACCGGGTATGGGGATGGGGATGGGGAATCCCCATTACTCAAAAGCGGGTATGGAGGCGGGGATGGTAATACCCTCGGGTCCCCGTACCCGTCCCCGAATATCTTTTATACATGAATAAAATTATATATGTATATAATATTTAAAATCTTCTCAATTAATAGCTAATATACTCTTGTTAATGGTCGTTGTACCTTTGCATGTTAGATTAGTTCGCGTTTTTGTTTCCAATTGTAGTCGTTTTCGTACTTACGATAAGTCGTACTCTTTACTATGTTTTGTTGAATGCTTGAACTTAATCTAATGAATGAATTTTGTTTGCTTTTATTATGGTTGCACTATTTAAAATGTTAATTATGTAATGGGGAAAAATCCCCGATTCCCCATTGGGGATCCCCGTTCCCCATTGGGGATGGGGATGGGGATGCAATAGTGACCACCGACGGGGATGGGAACCGGGATGGGGATAACTATCTAACTTCGGGGATGGGGATGGTATCAACCATTCCCCACATACCCGGCCCCGTTGCCATCTCTAGTCACATCATTCATTTATGGCAAGCTTGTGTATTTGACTTGCCATAACATCTTACACACTTTTGGAAGCTTTCCAAATTGGATTAAATATGTTTGACTAGTTGTTGTTGATGTGACTTTGGTTGGTTTGAAGTATTTATGGTAAAACCTACTGCAAGCCTGGCGGAACCCTGGGGGTACACGGGCGGAACCCATCTGAGGGTTCCGCCGTATCCGCCAGACCTGCAGTTTGTTTTACTATAAGTACCAAGCCACTTGTTTGTTTTGAGTCATCACTTTAGGACATATATTTTCATATACTCTCTCAACTAACTCAGTAACATTTGACTTGTGTGATCCTCTTATTTAGCAAGGGACTTCACAAGATCATTCATGAAGTTACAAGCTTCAACTTTAAAGTTGCAAGTCTTGTTAGCTTTGTTATGTATAAGCTTTGGTAGTTTATACTTCATTTGTATCATGTGTGTAGAAGTGATCGGTTAGTATTTTAGGCCTCAAAATACATAGTGTGTCGGGAGTTGTTGTACCCTTGTAAAAGAACTAACGGGAGTGGTTGTACCCTTGGTAAAGAACTCGACATCAAGCTTAGTGTCGGTAAAAGTGTAAGCGACGATGGGAGTGGTTGTACCCGTGTAAAAGAACTCGACATCTAGCTTAGTGTCGGTAAAAGTGTAAGCGACGTTGTAAAGGTTTCTCCACCGAGAAAGGAGCTTGTTGATTAGTGCTTATAACTCTCGAGTTGGAAACTAGGGGCGTGGATGTAGGGCAAGGAAAAAGAGTCCTTGTAGCCGAACCACGATAAACAATCGTGTTGTGGTTTGATCGTTTCTTTCTTTATCTTTGCTTATTACATATTGTCTTTAGTTAGAATTGCTAATCACGCGTAAAGCTTTTCAAAGAATTAAACAAGTAAAGTTGTGTTTATATCTTTAAACAAACGTAAAGCTTTTGAAAGAACTAAACAAGTAAAGTTAGGATTGTTATTCACACGTAAAGCTTTTCAAAGAATTGAACATGCAAAGTTGTGTTTATATCTTTAAACAAACGTAAAGTTTTAAAGATAATCAAATTAAAAAGCGGTAAACTATTCAACCCCTCTTCTAGTTTTCCATACTACTTGCACACCACAATCAATTCACAACTTCCCTACTTACACACCTTACTAGCCTAATTCCTTATGCTTACTTCTATCTAACCAATATTCACAACTAATACACAAATGGATGAATACTATACAAGTGATGATGCACAAACAACTTGGATGTGGAGGTCACAACAAGTTGTAATACTTCTTGTCTTGAAGGATTGAAGTATTCTTCTCTTGCACTTGAAATGTTGAAGCTTGGATCACTTGGAAACAAAAACTTATGATTATATGATCAAAGGGTTTAAGAGAATGATATACAAGATTTAGATCAGAAAGTTTATAGTGCAAAAGGTGAGGAAAAATGCCAGATTTGAACCAGTATTTATAGGGAAAAAAATATTGTTCGGGAGCGTAGCCAGTTCCCTTAATTTACTAGCCGGTCCCCTTAATGATTAAGGGGGCCGCCTAACAAAAAAAAATTATTCAGAATTTTTGTCTTTTTGTGGGGAAGGTTTTTCCTGAAGAATATAGCCGTTTTTTTTGTAGAAATTTGAATTCAAAATATTTATTTTGAATAAAACATTTCTTTATAAATATAAAAACATTTTGTATAAGTTTAAAAATATTTGTCTCACTTTATAAAAAATGTAAGGTTTGTAAAAATAAAAAATCTAGTGATTTAGAAAATGTTCATTTGATCATAAAATGCATTAGGCATTTTGTTTATTCATGCCTTAAGTGATTGATTTGTTAAAATGAATATTTATTACTAAATACTTGTTTACGTCATAATTTTTAGCTCAATAGGTTTACGTTTTGTGATTATCAAAACATAGATATATAGATAAATGTTAATAATGTTTTTAAGCATTATTTATATCAACATCAACGATCGACTTTAGTCGACTGGTACCAACGGTCGGCTAAGTCGACTGATAACAAACCGTACCAACGGTCGACTTTAGGGACTGGTACCAACAGTCAACTTTAGTTGACTGGTAACAAAGCTGTACGAACAATCGACTGACAAAAAAAATTATAAAACAACTATAATTTTTTTTTCTTTTTTTCTTTTATAAACAAAATAATAAATGATTCATCATAAAAGATCTCATGATAATTCCAAACAGGACAACATGACAATGGCAGATACATGCACAAAACCATCTGTAGTTAAATAATAATAATCATCACCAGCAACCAATAGTAGAAACATTCAATAACAGATCATCACATCATCAACAAACATAACTTTTTTTTAATGGATAAATGGTGGCGGCGAGGGTTTGACGGGGTGACATATAAGAGGAGGCTCAGCTTAGTCAGCTCAAATACCATGAGAAACCGGTATATGTAACTTTATTATTGATCGATATTTATAAGTTACAATCCCAATAGACCCTAACCCTATACGAGGCTTGGGCCCATATTGATAGTTCATAGTTGCATCTTTTTTTACCTAGACCGATGATGATGTGTTTCATAGTTGATGATGCTTTTTCATAGTTGATGGATACACAACATAAAATGATAATCAAGATGCATAATCATTTAAAAAATATATATATAAAAAATAATGGAGTTTGATGAAAAGTTATGTCATATTGTTTGTATTTTTAATTTTTTTTATGCATGATAATAAAGTTATGTCATGAATAAGGAAATGAAAGATTTATTACTTGAATTGAAAAAAAAAATGTGTTTTCTTGTTAAAAGGGTGTTTGACTAAACTTATTAGTTGGGCTTATTGCTTATTTTATATAAGCGGCATATTGCTTATATGTCATAAGCTTGTAAACTCATGCTTAGTGTTTGAATTAGCTTAGGTTTAATAAGCTTATAAGCTCAAGTGTTTGACATGGCTTATGTTAGTAAATGATCAAAAAGAACATGATTTGATACGCTCATAAGCTACATGTAAATGTTTGAACAATAAAGGTTACCAAAAAATTAGCCAATAATGAGTAGATACAACATTTGATCTACTTAATGACCGGACTATTTAATTTAATTAATCTATATACTACTTATAAAGCATTTCTCATTTCTTCAAAACTTAATAGTTTTTAAAAAAGACTAAAGTTAATTGTCTAATTTACCCTCTTTAATACCATTGATTAATACTTTGAAATGGAAATTAGAAACTACTATAAATGAAATAGAAACTAATAGAAATTAATACGTCAAAGCACACGGTTGGAAACTATAAACCAATAAATGAAATGAAAACTCGAATTCATTAGACATACACGGCTTGCTAAGTACAAATGAAAAATTAGACAAATACAAATTAAACATACATGGTCTAAAAAACTTATACATACACCAAAAACTTATATTTAATACTTTCAAATAATTATCATTATCTCTATTATACAAACACCATAACGTTTTTGTTACTTTTAGGGTAACTTGATGAGTACCCGTGCATAACAACGAGATTTTATAGCGGCGTATAGTTATAATGATATTTTGGTTAAGTGTTTTGTTTAACCAAAATATCACTATAACTATTTGCCACTATAAAATCTCGTTGTTATGCCCTGGTACTTGTCTAGTAACTAATAATGAATCAATATAAGAAGCGTTCCTTTTTTATTTAATATAATTTCAATTAGACGAATTTAGTGTAATTAATAACAGTGATGTTGTTACATAGAGAAGCAAAGATGGAGGCGTAGAGTGTGTTAAAAAAAATAATAAATAAAACATTAGATTAGGTCAAATGAGAGCAAAAATATAATTTGAAATTGAGTTTAATGTGTTATATAAGTCCAGTCTCTCACAAAAAGTCACACTTTTGTGGCTTATCAAAACACTTACGTATAAGCTTATAAGTCCATTCATATAAGTTTAGAAAAATACTTAATTTGAGCTTATACGAGTTAAGCTCAATTATACAAGCTTAAACAAATACCCTTAATATCTATCATTCAAAAGAGGAGAAATCAAAATCTTTAAATTGAAATTTGAATAACGTACCCAAAATACCCTTAATCACCTTGAGACTTGTCACACTCTTGATGTGTCCTTACATTTTTAAGTTTAGGGTGCTAGTTTATAGGAACTCATCCCTTATTTCATGGCCCCTCTTTTTAACTAATTAAAAATGAGTGAAAAATACATGGTAGATATTGTAATCTATCTATAATCTATACTACTATATAATGCGTTTAAAACTATTATATAATTAAAAAAACTTAAAATTTAGAATTTTACTTGCTTATTATGGAAAGAATTCAAAATTAATTGGTTAGGAAGTTAGTTAGAAAGTAAGTTGGGTAGGAATTTTGTTAGGAAGCAGGTTGGTTGTTCAAACTAAAATTATTTGGCTTAACATCTCTACTTATAAAGCATAAATACAACTAAATGTGTAACCGAATAACGCAAAATATAGTCACAGGTACCCGCCGCCGCATTGCCCGGGTACCGTTCTAGTACATTATAATGTATTTGAGACTATTATATAATTAGAAAGACTTAAAATTCAGACATTTTTCTTGTTTATTATGGAAAAAATTTAAAATTAATTTATTAGGAAGCAAGTTGTTAGAAAACGGTTGTTTGTTCAAACTAAAATTATTTGGCTTAACAATCTCTAATATATCTACTTATAAAGCATTAAGGCAAATAAACATATAACTAAATAACGTAAAATATAATCACACGATACCCGCCGCCGCATTGCACAATTATCGTTCTAGTATATCAAAAAAAGAACAAAAACACAAAGCCCATTTCGACAAAACACAACTTATATATACCACAATATTGCATACCACTTCACAACCCACATTAGTACAACATATTACTCAAAGTCAAAATATGGGTTTCACGTTTTTTTTCCTTATCATAACTATAACCACCGTGGTTGCATCTCCAAATCCGTTCAACCAAATCCACGTACTCATGCCGCATTCGGGCTCAGCGGGCCACAACCAATCCGGCCTCGACTGCTTGAGCTGGCGGCTAGCAGTCGAGACCAACAATATCCAGAAATGGAAACAAGTTCCTGAAGAATGTGAAACTTACATTGGTCACTACATGCTTGGAGAACAATATCGTAAAGATGTTGAACTTGTCACGGAAGAAGCGTATGAGTATGCAAAAGAACTTAACGTTACTAAAGATGGCAAGGATGTTTGGGTTTTCGATATCGATGAAACCACACTCTCTAATCTCCCATATTATGCTAGTGACGCAGTTGCTTTCGGGTAAAAACTAACATATATTTTGTAACAACATTAGTACAAATGACATAATCACCCATTATTCCATAATTAGCTTAAAATCATGTTAAAAGTTGTTACACGTTAATATCATATCTATAATATATAGGTTTATTTCTCATGTATTTTCAGGGCGATACCATATAATGCAACGTTGTTTAATGCTTGGGTCGGAGAAGCAGTCGCGCCAGCTATACCAGGGGCTCTTAAACTATACAAACAACTAATAGAACTCGGATTCAAGATCGTGTTTCTCACCGCGACACAGGAAGCTTACGCAGAAGCTCGTACAAAAAATATGAAGGATGTTGGATATACTACATGGGAGAAGCTTATCTATAAAGTTGTTACTTGTAACTTTTGCTTTAAGTTGTACCTATAATACTTTATGGTTGTGAAATGTGTATAATTATTGCTGATAAACGTATGACAGGGGAGTTCGGATGGAAGTGGAGTGATGTACAAATCAGCCAAAAGAAAAGCATTGGAAGAGAGTGGATATCATATTAGAGGCAATATGGGCGATCAATGGAGCGATTTACTTGGAAGCAACCCCGGTGATCGAGTCTTTAAAATGCCCGATCCAATGTACTACATCGGTTAATGCGCAATGAAGTGAATTGACCGATGTAATGGTATATTCTGTATAAATAAGAGTTTGTTGTAAAAACACATTTTGATTTTTATCTTTACTCCTACCATTGTAATAATTATAGTTAAATAATGTTTAGATTACGTTAAACATAAGTACAGCAAAAAATAGTTTACAAGACACGCTTAAAGTACTGTGGGAGGGATATTGTTTGATAAAATGAGACATAAGTATCCTAAGGTATTGTTCATTTCGAAATATTAGTCTAAAGTCTCGTTTGTCATATTTTTCGATCTAAAAGATAATTAACTGGTTCTTGTATCGACGTGAAGTAACTTGTGACATTAGTTGTTTGCACCTAACATGTGATGGGCTCATATGATAGTTTTACCAACCAAATCTCAACAAATTAACACATATTACTTGTGTTAAAAGTTTGCCATAAAAAATGATTGATTTCTGTGATAGGGATTGTTACCTGTTATTATCAATGTAACACTAATACCCACGTTTCAAACAAGGCTTTGGATTTATTTAAATGAGCCACAATATTTACATTGGACAACATGGTGAGTTGTGACACGTTCGGGTGCTTTTTGTGATGGTAACTTTGTTTATATATATATATATATATATAAAGGGTCCCGTTATTGTGGTATACACTTTAAAGTGAGATATAATAGGTACAGTTGTGGACCGTTTGATCAAGTATTTTTATATCAAGATGAAATATCATTGATAAGTGGCTCATTTTTAATTAAATAGAAAACAAGGGCAACATGTATCAATTTTAATTAAAAAAAATAGTGGGATTCATTCTCCAAGAAAATCGTCCCCAATATATCATATCTGATCATAAACAAAAAAACCTATTCTGGTGCATATTCAAAAAATAAGCTCATATCCCTAAATTTAAGCTATCCCGTGATTCATTCTCCAGAATATCATCCCCAAATTGTATATAAAGTTAGGGTTCGTACGCTGCATATATTATTAACAATTATAGGTGTTTTTTTTTCAAAATACCTAAAAGTAACAGTAGTTAATCTTCTGAGATGATGTTTGGTAAGTAACACATTGTTCTTTATATTCGATTTGTATTTAGGTATTGTTAATTTTGTAAGTGACACATTGTTGTTATTGTTGACTTTTATGTAGTCCGAAGAAGTGGCCGTTTGTCTAACAGAATAAGGAGGATTCAGGGGAATGATGAGGATGAAGTTATCGACCTAACAACACCAGAATGGAATAATGTAGAAGAAGGTATAAATTAATCGAATTTGAGTCGTATATCAACTAATAAATTAGGGCGTGAAAAATTATGTTGTGAACAATTATGGTTTGTTTGACTGATACAACATTGAAAAATTAGGGATTTAAAGATTGGTATTTTTTTTTTTTTTTTAAAATCTAATTTAGAAACTTAAAAATTACGGATTGAAAAATTGGGGGTTTTTCTGGCCTAGCTGATACCGATTTGAAAAATTGGTTGTTATTTGGTTTGGTTGATACAAATTTGATTTTTTTTTTTTTTTTTTTTTTTTTTTTTTTTTTTTAAATAGAGGTTGTGTTATTTTGTATGATACAGTAATAAAACAAGTGGTTGTGATATTGTGTATGATACATTAAAACAATAATGGATGTCAGTATATGTGCGATACGTATATGTGTGAGTTTGAAGGAATTTTAGGGCTTTGATTAGGTATTAATATGATACATTTTGTAGTTTATTTCTGTTGGCTTTTGTGTGATACAATAAAGAAATTAAGGATTGTGGTATAAGTGGTGTGATATAGTCCATAAGTTAATGATTTCGGCTTTTGTGTGATACAATAATGAAATTAGGGATTTTTGTATTGGTTATGTGACATGTTCCTTAAAAGAATGAGCTTTGTAATTGGAACAATGTGTGGTAAAGTAGTAAAAGACATGGTATTGTAATTTGTAGATGGTGTGGGATACGTATATGTGTGAGTTTGAAAGGAGTTTAGGGCTTTGTTAAGGTATTAATGTGATACATTATGTAGTTTATATCTGTTGCTTTTGTGTGATACAATAGTGAAATTAGGGATTGTGGTATAAGTGGTGTGATACGGTAGTAAAATCATGCCAATTAGTATATGTAGTATACTAGCTGAAATGCGAATGTCTGGCAGGATTTATTATTGATGAACCAGCTAGACATGTTGATGGTGGACAAGACACGACAGTGGTAGATATGGATGTAGGTAATGCAACAAGTAGTGCAGGTGCTGCAGATGGTAAGTTGGAAAAAGAAGCTGAAGAAAAAGCGGATAATGTGGATGCCAATATTGAGACTGATAAAATGGAAGTTGATAAAACATATACGTGTATAGGTATTTGTTTTTTATATTGTCATTATGAATCAGTATAGCTTCAAAGTGAATACATTATTCAATGTGTATTTAGTGAGGAATGATTGTATATGAATGCTGAATGTATCAGATGATCGGGTACTGCGGAAGGCGAAATTGGATGCATTAGTTGCGGAAAGGGAGAAAAAAAAAGGTGAAACAGTTAAATGACATCTTGTGTGTAATGTTTAGTTAATCAAATATTAAAGTGTAATGATTATAATGTGTAAGTAATTCATGTATCAGATGGTGAACGGGTGGCACGGAAGGGGAAATTGGCGTCACTAGTTTTGAAACCAAAAAAGAAACAAAATGAAAAAGGTAAAATGGTTTTTGAAGTGTTATATAAATTAGTGTTGATAATCGTAGCATTAAAGTATATATATGAAATAAATATATATGTAGTAACAGGTAAACGGGTGGCGAGCAAAAGGAATAAGGGGCTACAACGAGGAAAAGTTGATAAAAAAGAAGCTGCTGAAAATGCGAATATTAGAGGTATAATATGTTTAAAGAACTATAACAGTTATTGTATGTCATCCGAATCGATTAATTTTTTTTAAATGCATATTTTAGAACTATAACATTTTTTTAATAAATGTAGCAGCTGAAATTGACGAGTCAGATGATGATTTTGTGGATAATGCATGGGGGAAAAGGAGTAAAATGGATGGGTCTAATACGGGAGCTGATAAAGGTATGAAACGTATTTGATATTGTACATTTCAACTGATATATTTAAAGGTAATAGCCTAATAGGTCGTAATTGCGCAAAATATATGTAGTATCAGGTAAAGGGTTGGAGAGCAAAAGGAATAAGGTGCTACAACGAGGAAAAGTTGGTAATAAACAAGCTGTTGTAAATGCAAATATTAGAGGTATAACATGTTTATAGAACTATAACAGTTTTTTATGTCTTCCGAAGCGATTAATTTTTTTGTTATTAAATGCATATTTTAGAACTGTAAGAAGTGATTTTTTTTTAATGTAGCAGCTGAAACTGACGAGTCAGCTGATGACTTTGTGGCTAATGCATGCGAAAGAAGGAGCAAAATGGATGGGTCTAATACGGGAGCTGATAAAGGTATGAAACGTATTTGATATTGTACATTTCAACTGATATGTTACGATATTTAAAGGTATTAGCCTAATAGGTTGACAAGACAATTATTAAGTTATCATTTTTTTAAAATGCCTATAGGTGGTACTGTTAAACCAAGAAAGGATTCGAAAGACAACAACAAAGATGATAGGATAGTTTCACGAAATCCACCCGCTAGTTTGTTTAAGGCTATGACGCAATTGACACCTATGCAAAGACAGGATGTAATTGATATAGGATTTGGTGATATTCTCAAGTTTAAAATCAATAAAGTTCCAACACGTTTAGCGTTTTGGTTGATGGATAGGTTTGATGAAAATACGTGTTTGTTGAATCTTCCTGGTAGGGTAATACCGATAACTCGAGAATTGGTTAGACAATTACTGGGTGTACCAATGGGAGAGGTGCATTTAGATGCCCGTGACGAGACAAATCATAGGAACAAGCTAACACGTCAATGGAAGGCACAATTTGGAAAGGAAAGGAAAAGGCATTATCTAACTCATGTTGCAAAATTGATTGTGGAAGGAAAACGTAGCGGGTGGTTGTTCAAGATTAACTTTCTAGTGTTATTTTTTTCAACTTTTGGTGAGACGAATTTGAATAATACAGTGAATCTAAAGTTCTTACATTTACTTAATAATGAAGATGATATAGTGAAGACAGACTGGTGCACATATATTATTGAGATTTTGGTTAAGACGAAACGATCATGGAAGCGGGATGGGTTTTACAATGGTCCGATAGTTCTTCTTCTGGTATGATAAATGTTCTTTATGATTTAGTGTATATTTGGTTTTGTTAATAAATAATATGTTTAAGTGGTTGTATAACTAATTATAATTTGTGACACAGGTTCTGTATGCCCATTCCGATACACCTATGAAGTTATGGTCTACAGATATGTTGAATAAATTAGAAGCAAACTTGTTTCCGAATGATGATGGGGGCGATACAAGTGTTGATGAAGAAGTCGAAGATGAGGGTAAGACTTGATTAATTGAAATTGAATTACACATAAATGTGTAATATTTGATAAATCAAAGTGTATTGACTGCAAATTATATATGATCCAGATAAAGTTTTTGAAGAAGATGGTGTGTATAAAGAGAGAGATTTGGAAGGAGATGACGCGTATGAAGATGATCCTATTGAGGATGTACCAACAGACTTTGAGGTACTAGTTTATTGAAAAAATGTTTTAATTAAGTACGTGTTACACATGTGTCATATAAACCAGTTAACACTTTCAAAAAGGTAAATAGTAACTGAAAGTTATTTTATTTCTTATGTAGGGATTGAAAAAGTGTTTATTGGCGTGTTTAAAAAGGGCGGGTAAACTAGTTGATCGTGCTGACCTACTTTTGCACGAAGGACTAGACATTGACAAGAATGATGCTGCTTTATTAGAGTTGATGGAATTGAGGAAGCAGATTTTTGTAGTTCCAACTTATTCTGAGCAGCCTAAAGAAGGGACATATCTAGAGGATTATGCAAATTATAGCTTCCATACACCGGAGAATGGTGACAAACCTTATCCGTTTACGCAAGTGTATGGAACACCTAGTGGATATGGTGAATTATCTGACAAAGTGTGTGAAGAATGGCGTAGGGAAAATGGACAAATTCCAACGAGGTTGGATTTTGATGAAACGGATGAAATTGACCTGAATAAAACATAACCACCTGCGACTCAAGGGAAAGAGGTTGGTGGATCTAATGGTGAAACTGCTATGGAAGAAGGGGAAGAATTGCTGGAAAGTTTGCGCAATTACGACTCACAAGCTCCAGCTGAAGCTGATATGTTTAGAACATCGGTTGATACAGGAGTGAGTGAAAGGGAAAAGAATACATATGGGAAAGAAAGCATACATTATGGAAGCAAGGAAATTGTATCTGCTTATTCCGAACCTCAGCCGTTGAATGTTATAGTAGGAAACGTTATTCTGAATCGGCTGAAGAGGCGTAAATTCTTTCCAGAAATTTTGCGGTTGCCATATGTTGTAAGAGAAGTATCATTGGTTTCACCATGCACGACACATGAGATAAGGGTAGCTGAATGTTTGTTCAGTGCTCGGCGTCCAGAAACGTAAGTTCTCATGTTTGATTAGATGTATATGAATAATGAATTAGTATATGAATAATGATGATTATGTAACAAGTGTATGATGACAGAGATATTGTGTTCAAGAACAAGTATGTTGATGGAACAAGAGGTGAGCTGGAAACGTTGTACCCAAGGATAGATATAGCTTGTGGAGCTATAGATATGTTCACGCATGTATTAAATGATGCAGAGAAACAGAGGAATAAGAAAACACCCACACGACTTTTCTGTCACACATCTGTGCTGGTAAGTTTCATACATTCTAATGCGTGTGTGTCAATTGATAATTTGGGTTATACTGTACCGGTTAGCTGCACATATTTTAATGATGACTTTAAAATGAACACAGACAGATGACATGTTTGGCATTGAGTTTGATAAGGCATCGAAAAAGTTTTCTGAGAAAATGAAGCTAGTATTGGAGACAAGTGAATATCATAGTCTAGTATGCGTTGATATGGTAAGTATAATTATGTATTAACGGAGAATATACATGTAATAGTTAGGTATAGCAAAAATGGTAGCATATAGTATATAAGTCAAATTCTTTAATAGGAGCCTATAATATAACAACTTATTAGATACTGATACTCAATTACATCTGAAGGTGCAAATAGGATACTTCATTACTAGTATAAATACATTATTAGAAACTGATACATTTAGTAATTACACTTAACATGGTCTGCTACATTTTAACCACTTCCAAAAACCTATCCCAAACACTGCTTTAGTAATACATTTTCATGGTGACAGGTTTTTATTCCGATTATAAGAGGGAGGCACTTCTTTCTCGTGTGCATGAATATGAAAGACAATGAAGTGCAAATTTTTGATAACATATATGCAGCGACAGTTGAAGAAGTTAAAGAAAGACATGGTGTATTGCCAAATTTTGTGGTATGATGTGTACAATACAGAGCATGTTTGAATTTATTTTGTATTTTGTTAAGGAATCAGAAATTGCATGTTTGGTTGTCTTTTGTTACATGTACATTTGTTTGAAGACTACATGCTGCACGAGAACAATCCTAAGCATGGAAACATGAGGGAAAGTCCGAGAATGATGATGGAAACAAATTGCAGGACGAAGAATAATTATGTGGATTGTGGGGTGTTTGTTATGCACCACATGGAAACGTTCAAAGGGGACGAATATGGGGACTGTTGTCATTTAAGTGAAGAGGGTAGAGAACAAACAAAAGAGTTGTGTGACCTGCGTCGCAAATATGCTGCAAAGATCTTTCTTGCAGACTGCAACGATGCAAAAAAAGCCTTTGAGATAGAAGTGCAGGGTTTCAGAATAGTACCGGATGAAGAAAAGAATCGGTTAGAAGCGGAAGCATTTAAGAACATCAAAAGGCGTGCTAAGAAGTTTCTGGGTTAATATCTATGTTTTCTGTTTTGATTTGCTTAAGTACCATGAAGATGCTTTTGTTTTTCATTTTGTTAGTATGGACAAGGCTCGTTACTTATGTTTATTTAACGAGTATCTTTTTTAATTTGTAAGTTACTTATGTTTATTTAAGACATCGACTAAATTATGTTGGATATCTCTTTTTGGGTGATACACGTGTTATTTAAAATGAAAGTATGGGTATGATGTTTTTTAACTTTCAAAGTTTGGTATAAAAATGATATTAAATGTGTTGCATGATGTATGTCCAGGTAATGGGAAAATAAAGTAAACATGTGTTGGTCATAGCAAAATAACGGCAAACTTAATAAGTAGCAACGACGGTTAGTAATGCAGGTTATATAAAAGAAGCCACAAAAACAAATAAGTAACAGAAAAGTGATGAATATGAAGTTACTAAATATGGAGTCAATATGGAGAATGGAACAAGTACAATAAGCCATTGAAATGGTTTATAAAAAATGCATAAAAAGATGCAATTTTATTAAAAGTCAAACCGGAATAGAAAAGATGCAATTTTATTAAAAGTCAAACTGGAACACTTCAAAGTCCAATACTAAAAAAGAACAGCATAAAAGCCTAAGGAGATAATAAAAAAGTTTGCTTTTAAAACCAAATGATTCTAATGCTAAAGTAACTACTCATTGTCGTGTGCATAATTTTCCTTGTCGAGAACCTGGAACACGGCTTTTCCTATATCGTTTTTCCTTTCAGGACAGTTCCTTGCATCATGGTATGCGTACTTGCCACAGTAACTCCATAGCCTCATCGGCTTCTTGGCTTTCATGATGTTTGGGTTACTCGGCATGCAACAATCACCACCTGTAACTTTAAAAATATTAGGATAGAAGGAAAAGAACTTTTATTTATTAAATGTAAAGATGAGAAACCCGCTTTCATTTAAGAATGTAGTGACAATGTTTGGGTACATAGAAACAATAGTATTTACCTTGAATGGAAGAAATGTGGACTGAATACATCTTGAATTTTGGCTGTGAATTTTGTGATATGGTGAATACCTGGGGTATATATATAGTGTTTAAAAATTACGATATGACCTATTGATTAGGGATAATTGCTATAAAGATGGGGATTTTTTTTTAAATGATCATATAATGTATATTGGGAAGATAATCATATACATTAAAAGCAATATGTTGACAGCATATAAGTTTTGTAAATGATAATATCCTTTTTATATGTTTGAAATACAGGAATATGGGATAGTAAATGACAAGTAGTACCTGCATTATTGGAGTGTTTGGAACTGATACAGTTAAGATACTTATTATTTTCCAAGGACCTGAAATCACAAGTATACATGCATTAGAAGATACAAAACACACCTTAACCACTTGATACTGATACGAAAGTAAAAATACAATAGAACAAGGTATCACACATTTTAAAACACTTCCAAGAAACAATCCCAAACACTAAGATTCAAAAATATATATAACTGTACCAGCATAACAAGTATCAGTATATATGAAATAACATATATCAACAAAACAGGAAACAAGATAATCAATCAAAAACCAATTCCAAATGAATATGTTTACCAGTACAGCATAATCAAAATGACCAAATTAAAATGACGAAACTAAAACGAATACTTAAAAATGGAAATTGAATTCGGTACATGTTTTTAGGCATAAATAAAAAAACGAAACTAGTCACTTTAGTAGAAATCCATGTCTTCACCCTCGCTATATTCAACATCAGCCACGTCATCATCTTTTAAACCCTTCTTTGTGGGGCAATTCCGTGAGTCATGATGTGAGTACTCTCCACAAGTCCTGCACAACCTCATCGGCTTGCTGATAGCTTCGACAAAATCTCGATCTTTGATTTGTGCCTGGTACGTATTCTACTACCTTTGGTATTAATACCCGAAGGGGGGAGAATATCGGTTTCTGCTGGTTCAGTTACACCAAAAGTTGCTGAATAAACTGCACTGGTATTCATCTTAGGAGGGTTGGGAACATCAATTATAGTTTTCCCCTTTAAAGACATTTGCGCGTCCTTGTATAATTGGAGCTTTTCCAAGTCACCCACCAAATGATTAACAGAATGTTCAACATCCTTGTAAATGTCCCTAAGAACAGAATCTAAAACACATCCTGACTTGGACAAAGTTGCACCATCTTTACTCTTTTCAACAGATTTAATGATCAAAGCATTCTTTGACCATCTATTTTGAAAGTATTGCATGGGGAAGTGCTCCACCTTGCGCATACGCAGCACGTAAAAAATATGACGACACAAAAGACCATAGCACTCATACCTTAAGCAACTACATTGGACAGAACAATCACTTGGCTGATACTTGACCTGTTGAAAGCATTAACAAAGTTATCACCGCTTCAGAAAATAAGTATATTTAAAAAAATGAAAAGCATATTCACATTTATTATTACCTCATGTATGACTTCAATGGTTTTCTTTTTGATTTTGTAATCCGCTCCTGTGTCACGAATAACAAATGTACTAAATGTTGCCGATTCTGTTACACTTAGTGAACAACAATGCATCAGCGATGACCAAATCTCGTCCTGAACATCATAAAACAGAGTGTTTGTGTACAACTTGGCAGCATCCTTTTCAATTTGCAGATGAGTTTTGAGGTCCGGGGTAGTGTAATTGGAGTTATGTGTATTCTTGTTGTATTTGAATCTTTGTGAATCAATGGCTGTATCATAATGGCTTAGAAATTCAACCAAAGTCGAGTCCGGATTAGTGAGCTGACCAAGAAAATGGTTTTCACTCTTGGAACGAGATGTCGTTCGCATGAGGCCAGACATCGGTTCATGGCGAAAAT
This sequence comes from Artemisia argyi, assembly GCA_030686995.1. Classification (NCBI taxonomy): domain Eukaryota; kingdom Viridiplantae; phylum Streptophyta; class Magnoliopsida; order Asterales; family Asteraceae; genus Artemisia; species Artemisia argyi. The sequence continues at coordinate 63,013,544 of CM060692.1, forward strand.
ATGCAGGTATCCACTTATCACGCAGATCAAACATATCCTGCAACCATTTGTGATCATTCAACTGAAGTCTTCCATGATAGATCTCCATTCAGAATCAAAAACATCGGGTTCAATTTGATCAGTCCAAACTATATTACACAACCGTCTTTTGAAATCAGTTTCGGTACATAAATCAGGGCCAACCTTCATGGGAGATTAAAAAAAATAATGTTATACCCTTGATACTGAAAGTAAACTTGATAAAGCAATCGTATTCAGACTATAATAAATACCTTCCCAGTTAGCTTGCTCATAATGTGCCACATACATAGGCGATGTCTTGTATCGGGGAAAATCTTTTCGATTGCAATCTTCATTGCCGGGTCTTGGTCAGTGACAACTACCTTTGGTGCAGTTCCAAAAATTTTCAGAAACCGTTTCAACAACCAGGTATATCTCTTAGCCGATTCACTAGCTAATAATGCAGCTCCAAAAAGAATGCACCGGTTATGATTATCTATGCCCGTAAAAGGAACCAATATCATATTATACCTACAGTAACATATAAATTCTGAGTGTTCAAGTGTATAATGATGTGCAATACTGGTTACAAAAAAATAAACATGTATAACAAACCTGTTTGATCGAAAGGTTGCATCAAATGACACAATATCGCCAAAAGTAGCATAGTACTGCTTCGCTTGATCATCGGCCCAGAACAATCCAATCAATGTTTTATCATTTTTGTTTTTTTTAATTCGACAGAAAAATTGTCAAAAAACTCTTGCCGGCTCAACAGCTTATCAACCACCATTTGTGCATCGCGTGTACCGATAAAATTGTTCAAATTACGTTTGTAATTCCTACATTCAACATCAGTCACACCAATATTCTCAACCCCCCCCCCCCACATCTCCTTAAATACATTCCAAGCTCATGTTGGACCTAGATTAGCATTAGATAGGTGATACAACAACTGTTGTTGTGGGAAACTAAGCTTACGGCCAACCTTAAGATACATGTAATCTTCTTCACGGACTAACCTGTGATTATGTTTCTCTAAAAACTTATAAACTACCCAGTTATTTTCTGGTGTCCTTCTAATACGGAGTCTGGCTTGACATCCATATCGCTGAGATGCACGTTTTCTCCTTTTTTTCACCTCCTCAACAACGTGTGATTGTGATTCGTCAGTTTGTACGTTTTTTTACCTTATTCTAAACATTGGTTGATGAGGGTTTTACCCCTTCCCTAGCACAAACAAAATACTTCAAAGTAGGGTCTTCATTTTTTTTAGTTTTTTTACCACCTCTTCTAACTTCGAACCCACCTTGCCTTGCATAATCTTTATAAAATTTCAAAGCCATTTCAATTGTATCAAACTCGGTCCCCTCAACAGGTTTGTTACTAACATCTGGAACCCAAAACTTGCTACCTTCGGGGGTTGGTTGGTAGTTGCCGACTTGTGGGACACATTGATCATCAACAATAACAGGATGTTGCAGATTATTATTTGATTGTGGAGTTGATGGCTCACCTAATAGCATAAGGATACTGATGTTAAAACATGATCATACACCAAAAAATTATAATTACTAATGTATGAATTCTGATATAAATGAACATTCGTTATAAGAAATATGAATTGCTAGTGTTTGGCTAACATAAAAACATAAGCAGGTATCATTTATTATAGGACTAGACATAAGCAGATATTTACTTTAAGGTATCATTTACAAGTTTCATACATTACAGGACTAGACATTATAGGTATCATTTACAGGTTTCATACATTATAGGACTAGACATAAAAACATAAGCAGGTATCATTTACAGGTTTCATACATTCCAAGTGTTTGCCTCACCTAATAACATAAGCATGTATCATTTGTTGAGTGTTTGGCTTATCTAATAGCATAAGCATCTATTATTTAAAAGTAACATACATGATACATTATAAGAAATATGAAATCCCAATGTTTAGTTCAACTAATAACACGTATCAATTAAATACAATAATCAAAAACAGAATAAATAAAAAACCTATAAATAAAAATAGTATAAATAAAAGACCAATAATCAGTGAATTATATGAATTCAGAGATTGTTACATACCTTGATTTGAATCTGTTGCAGTGATCATAATTCCAAATATATTTGATATGATTGGTGTGTGTTATATGAATTCGAATTGGGAATTGTGTGTGAATAAAGACCATCGTGGAGGGATATGAAGAATTCTTCTGGGTTTGTAATGGATTGTGAGCTGATCTTTAGGATGAATCGGTCTTCAAAGAGCTAAAAAAAGGAATACTTATTGAAGAAATCAGATAATATGTGGAAAACTAAAATACCCATTATACCCTCAAGTAAATAAAAACTAATTAAAACTTTCTTTTAAATAAAAGGAACACTTGTCAGTATTTTATTGGTGCCTATTATCAATGTTGCAAAAATCGTGAATCGGTCCCGAGGCGGTCGAGGGCCGAGTTGCGATTTTTTCCCGATTAATCGGCCGCCTCGGCCGCCTCGGCCGATTACCTTGGAATTTCCTCCAAGTTCCAAGGCCGAGGCCGATTAATCGCCGATTAATCGGCCGCCTCAGCCGATTTTTGCAACACTGCCTATTATAACCTATGTTAATACAAATATCGCCTAAAAACGTTATTTATATTTTACGATCTTCGCTAAGTTTTGATAATGACAAATGTAAACTTTAGTTTCTAAGTAAAACATAATCTTAGTTTTAAAGACTTGCATAAACTAGACTTTTGCTACATTTTACATTTCATAAAACACAACACTTTTTATTTTCTAAAAATATAATTCTCACATCACATTTATGGCAAGTTTTGTCATTATACATTTATGGAAAGAAATGTGTTTGACTTACTTTGATGTTGCTTGCAAGTTTAGTGTTTGACTTGATATTATGTGATGTGACATTGTTTGGTTTGCAAGAGTAATGAGATGTGACTTTGTTTGGTTTGCAAGATTTATTGCAAAACCAACTGCAAGCCCGGCGGTACCCTGGAGGTACACGGGCGGAACCCTTTTGAGGGGTCCGCCTGATCCGCCAGACCTGCAGAAGGTTTGGCTATAAATATTGAGCCACAAGTTGAATTTTGGCTCATCACTTGACATCATATTTTACACACACATTCATTCTTTCATCTAACCTCTTAACATTTCATATGTGAAGTTTCTTTTTGTAGCAAAAAGATTCACGAGCTTACTAAAAGTAACAAGTATTCAACACAACGTTGCAAGACTTGTTAGCTTAGCATTGTGTAGACTTGTGTAGTTTACACTTCATTTGATTGTGTATTTTCAGTAGTGATCGGTTAGTATTTTAGTCCTCAAAATACAAAGTGTATCGGGAGTAGTTGTACCCTTGTAAAGAATTAACGGGAGTGGTTGTACCCTTGGTAAAGAACTCGACATCTAGCTTTGTGTCGGTAAAAGTATAAGCGACGTGTAAGGTTTTCTCTGCTGGTGAAAGGAGCTTGTTGACTAGTGAAAGTAACTCTCGAGTTGGATACTCGGGGCGTGGACGTAGGGCAAGGAAAAAGAGTCCTTGTAGCCGAACCACGATAAATACTCGTGTTGTGGTTTGATCGTTTCTTTCATCTACTTGCATGTTATATATTGTGTTTGTGTATATATCTTTGATCAAACGGAAAGTTTCAAAGCCAACTTAACAAGTTAAAAAGTTTTTAATCGGTAAACTATTCAACCCCCCTTCTAGTTTTTCACAACCTACTTTAAAGTATACACCACATGAACGGACACACACACACACACACACACACACACACACACACACACATATATATATATATATATATATATATATATATATATATATATATATATATATATATATATATATATATATATATATATATATATATATATGGGAATATATTAGCTACAATTTATCATAGTCAATTGGCTACAATTTTGTGCTTTAAATATGGGTCCCTGATTCTTTATGTGGGTCCTGATTCTTTTCTGTGGGTCCCTGATTTATTGCTAGTATATTTTTCATAAAAGATTGTAGCTAATTGGCTACAAAAATTGTAGCCAAGCTATCCCCTATATAATAATAATAATAATAATAATAATAATACAAAAAAAAAAGATTTTTGATATCGGGTTTTTGACCATTTATTTACTTTTAACTTGATTTTTTTGGAAAAAATTAAAGAGAATAAAATTCTCCCAAAGAAAATCCTTACCACCATTTGTAGTATCCGACTTCTTGGACACATGTTTATACTCCTGTTTCTTTGGGAGGAGTTGAATTTCATCCCTTTACCCACTCCAATACCTCGAAATGCCTTTCTCGGAGGCACTTGGAACCCATCATTCTTCTGCGTTTGCTTTTTGAGATCAGCAAGCACGCGTTTAGGACATTAGGTTACAAGACATTATGATGGTACATCTTTCATAATGTTCATAACATCACGAAAATCCTTACCACCTTTTCAGATCCTTCAGGTTGTGTTCGTTAATTTTGATTTAAACTTTTGGATATTAGAATAACTCAAACATAAAAAACGAGATTATAAACTAGAAAAGGAGAGCTACGAACATAAACGGAAGCCCGAAACAAAAGAAATACTATAGTTGAACATCATTTCATGCCGTTATACTCTTTGAAATATATGTATGTTTAAACATCATAGTTGTTCATCTCGTTCTTTCGCATAACACCTTCTTCTACATTTTTAGGTAGAAGATGGTGATATATGTTTAAACAATGGACAATGACGAAACTATTATAAGTATTAATCATGTAATAAAAATTTTGTGTTTGTCATGGCCTCACGGATATGGTAGTAAGTAGTAACCTTTCGTTTCCTCATAAATCGTCATTATTAACAATCTTTTCTTAGCTTGTTTACAAAATGGGTCGTTTTTAATTGGCCCGAATCACATGTTAAAAAATGCATCATAGAAGAAAAAACAAAAAACCTATAGAAATTTATTTAAAGCGTAAAAAAACAGCAAATTTGGACTATTTTGCTGGCAAACATGACTTTGAAAGCAAAATTCATATTCATTCAACAAACATAATTGTGACTTTTGTTGTTCAACCGACTTTAACTGCTCCTACTGCTAACTTCAATTCCATTGATTATTGCTTCTCATTTGAAAAAACTTACGGCAAGTCGGCAACCATCAATTCTCTTTATTTTGCACCGAGTTTACAAACAATAGGAGTCGAAATAATTTATCTGAAAAGTGAATTATACACAATTCAATCAAATACCAATTTCCTACAGACATAAAGTAACTTAAAGAATATAATTATTAAACTCTTTTACTTTTAGACCCTCATTTATTTAAACTAACTTATCACCACCTAAATATGCGTTTGTTTTCATTTATACCAATCTCATTCAAAATTCTTACCGGAAATTTGTACAATTTCAAGAATAAAATTAACTTTAACATATCAAAGCAATAAAATTGAAAAATAAAAAGTAAAACATTAATTAAATTATTATAAATCACTTTCAACTAAATAAAACTATTATTTTATATTTTAATAATTATCTATGTTGTTTTAATATGTTAGATTTAGCTTTATTCTCGTTGTTTTAAAAATATCCGAAATTGATATAAACGAAAACAAATATAAATAAGTGGCGTATAAGTTAATCCTGATAAATTGATAGTTTAAAAAAAAAAAAAAAAAAAAAAAAAAAAAAAAAAAAAAAAAAAAAGGTTAAGTGTTGAGTGGTCTACGAATACCTAATTATTTTTCGCTATTACTCAATAAAAGTTGTCCTTTTTGGCAACAAGTTACTGTTAGAGTTTGACAATCAAAGAACACATATTGCGGAAGCTAGGATCAAGTATAACACATAAATATTAACTAAAACATAAATAGTAAACGTACCCGATGCACTTCAAATAAACCTTGATTCTTGGACAAATAGATCAATGATAAACCCCTTACCGTTTTGTTTATCGATCTCTTGATAATTACTAAAGTAAGTAATTACCTCGTTCTTGTACACACAAACTACCAACGAATAAAGGTTTGTTGCAAGTAAACAAAACACTAATGATTTTTGCTTATGGAAAATCGAACCAAGAACCCTAATAGGAGGGGGGATCCGATCGGCCACAAGAAGAAAGAAAACAAGGGTTTTAGGGTTAGAGTGTGTGCACAAAAGATTGTGAAAGTCTTACCCTAAGCCTTGTGTATATACTAGGTGATTTCTTGGTGACCAAGCAAGGATGGATCGACCCTATGGGGTATGGGTCGACCGGCCTAGACAAACCCAAAGGGTTTCTAGATCCTTCTTGACTCCCAAGTTTCACTCTAGTCCTTATCTTTCTTTATTAACGATAGTTAGTCCATACGGTTAATAACTAACGACCGTTTAGTCCATTAAGTGTTATAAATATATATAAATTCCATACATTTAATATATATATATATATATATATATATATATATATATATATATATATATATATATATTTATTTATTTACATTATTCTTGTTTGTAAAGTGTGCAATCCCGAGGTCTCGGGTTCGATCCTAGACATTTACCTATTAATGTTTATACGTAACATTTAACAGCTCCCACTCGTATATTCATTAATAGTAAAATGACATTGGTTAGCGTCTTGCAACACTCCAATGCCCCTAGTTCAATCCGAGCTAGGTTTCCTGGAAAAACCTTTAATGATTCATCATTATAATTATCCTTTCATTCTAATACCACATTAATAAAGATGTGAGTTCCTTTATTAAAATTATGTTTCTCGTTTCTTTATGATTGAACAAAATTACCAAAACATCTGAACGTATTCCAGATAGACTTTGGGCATGGCCATGCAAACATTTTGTCAACCCTACGAGGGGCCCAGCAGTATTAAACTTCTGAACAAATCAGAAGGAATAAATTCTCTCTTGACTACAAGAATAACCCATGAACTTTGCAACACTTCTGAAAACAACCCTTATGACTCCCTGTTACGGTGAGCGGTAGATTGCTTCACAAAAATGCACTACATCCATGACACTTATCTGGTATCTCAAGTCTGAGGATAACTTTAAATATGATTCTCACATTAAACATTAAATCATATTGTTGGGATAAGTCCAATATTCAATTCATCGAATATCATGTGAAATTGGTATGACTACGCATCAATATACTTTCAAGTATATCCTAAACCAATACTCAAATTTGTCTTAGTTTAATGATATTCCCATATCATTAATCGACAATGGACATTTAGAATAATAAATTATTCATGGATCTTAAACATGCAAATATAGGATATATTATTAAGACAATGATAAATAAACATAAAACTTATTTTATTCCATTAAAATAATAATTGTACATTACATCCTTTATCCAAACACTAATCACAAATGGGCATGAAACTTTCAGCTAATCTAAGTCCTACACCTTCAGCATGCTTGTAAAGCTTAGTGCCAGGTAGAGGCTTTGTTAATTGATCTGCCAAGTTATCATCTGTGTGAACTTTGAGCATTTCGATTTCGCCTATTTCGACTTGTTTTCGAACATAGTGATGCTTAATCGGGAAATGTCTGGTGCCTTTCATGATTCCAGGCTCATTGGCAAATGTAATTGCAGCTGAATTATCACAATACATTTTAATAGGTCTGAATCGAAGGCATGACTCCAAGCCCTGAAACAAACTTCCTAATCCAAACAGCTTCCATTGCAGCTTCCGAAGCAGCTATATACTCACTTTCTGTAGCAGACATCGCTAGTACACTCTGCTTTCTGCTCCTCCAATCCACTGCTCCTCCATTAATGACAAAGACATAACCCGTCTGAGACTTCGTATCATCCTTATCACCTTTCCAAGAAGCATCGCAGTAACCTGTAACATCAAGTTCTGCCGATGGATTTCCCCCATAAACCAAGAACATATCCTTAGTAGCCCTAAGGTACTTAAGAATATTCTTAACAGCAGTCCAGTGAGCTACACCTGGATTTTGCTGATATCGATTGGTTAAATTCTGAGCAAACGCTACATCAGGTCTTGTACTTTTCACCGCATACATTATAGATCCCACAGCCGAAGCATAAGGGACTCTCTTCATGTGTTGCACCTCTGCAGGTGTTGAAGCACAAACCTTGTTGCTCAAGCCATGTTGCTCTTGCATCGGCAAATATCCTTTCTTGGAATTTTGCATATTGAATCTCTTCAGTATTTTATCAATGTAAGCACTTTGGCTTAATCCAATTAATCGCTGAGATCCATCTCTATATATCTTGATTCCCAGAATAAATGCAGCTTCCCCTAAATCTTTCATAGAAAAACAACTTCCAAGATATTCCTTAACCTTTTGTAAACTTGGAATGTCGTTCCCTGATGAGTGCTCAAACACTCATCATTTTTGGTCTAATCTGAACTGCAAAACATACAAAAACACTCAGTAATGCATCAAAATACTGAAAATATTTCATAATTGTGTTTTATATGTTTTAGATGCAAAACGAGTAAAAACAAATGAAAAACGAACAAAGTTTGCACAATTGGCAGTTTCAGTCCCCCAACTTTCAAAAATTGACAAAATCAGTCCCCGAGCATTTATTTTGAAAGAAAAGTCAACCCAAGTCCTTTAAAAATCAAAAGTTATCAAAAATGGACTTTGGGTAAAAAGTTTTGAGAATTTACCATTTTGGTCCTTCAAGTTTCAATTTTGGCGATTTTGGTCCCCGGATGGTTTTAAAATGGAAAAATTACATCAATGGTCCTTGTGGAATTATAAATTGGCATGAAAGGTACTTTTGTGAATTTGGGAGGATGTGTAATTTTGAACCCTAAACTTTTCAGCAAACTACACTTTTGGTCCTTGGGCTTACACTCCTTAAATATCCAAAATCCAAATAACCAATCCAATAATAAACTAACAAACCAAATCCAAATACTACCCAATATCCCCAAGCCCAAGTTTACCCAGCCCATCCCACAATAATAATAAAAACAGGGGTCAAAGGGTCAACCTCCCCTTCCCCTTCCTTTTTGCCGCCATAACCAAAACAGCACCCTGCCATCTCCAACATCCTTGTCCCCCTCCTCCCTCCTACCTCAGCCACCCTACACCAAGCTCCAAAGTCAACCCAACACTCATAATTACCTCCCCCCTCCTCCAGGTCACAACTCCACCAAAAACCTTTCCCGCCAAAACACCACAAACGGCTAGGATCATATCTACCTATCCAACGGACCAGAGAAGAAGTGGGAAAAGGCCGAATACACTTTTTGGAGTGTATAAATGAAAAAAGAAGGCCAGAAGATAAAAAGAATTAGTTTTAGTTTTAAATTAGGGTAAGAGTAGAAATTAGTAGGTAAAACAATTATGTAATCCTTTCTGGTATCTTTCTGTATTGTCAAGTTAATTTACCCTTGTAATTTCAATTCTCAATTTTAATTAAATTTTCAGTCAAGTTCGAATTTTCATTTAAGAAATTTCGAAATTCTTGTTATTACTTTAAATTGTTATTAAGTCATCTCAGAATGTTAGTTCAAGTATGTTAAAGATTATTTAAATCAAAGAAAAAGGAATTCAGAAAAGAAAAAAAAAAGAAAAGAAAAAGAGAAAAATTCAAAAAAATAGAAAAAGTTGGAAAATAAGGAGTTTAGCAATAGCAGCAATGGAGGAATTGGATGTGGTTTAGAGTCTCTTGGGAGACACTTAGGTGGTTCTTTGTTCTCTTTTCAGATTGTGTACAAGCTGTGGATACCTAGTAAGTAATCGTAGCCATTAATTTTTGCTTGAAACATGTTTAATGAGTTAGTAGTATAATTGGTTATTGGTTATTGTTTACTTTTATTAATGAATGTTAAATGGTAGTTTAGAGCCAGCTTTGTAGTTTAATTGTCCTATTCGTAGTGAAAATCTAGTTTTTATGTTAATTAAGGGGTGTTTGGATTAGGCAGTTAGGGAGGGTTGTTGTTAGTGTAGTAGGCTAAATTGAATTACTTATCATTCTTAGGTATAAACTAGTCTCTTTTGACCAAGAAATAGGTTATTAGTCTGCAAATAAGTCAAATCCACACCAAAGACATCCTAGCAGTTAACTGTTAGGAACAGTGATCACCAAATCGTGTGAATTGGCTTAAAGTTAGTTTAGGTCTATTAATTTAACTTCAATTAGGTACATTAAACATAGATTAATCAGTAGTGATAGGTTAAGATTCACAAAAGTCAATTTCTTACAAAACTTGAAAAAGTCAAAACTTTTCTTGTTGTGCAAAAGTCCAAACTTGGACGATTTTTAATGATTTTTAGGTTAGGATTTAGAACATGAAACTTTGGGGAATTGTTACCCCCCAGCTAGTCTTCAAGTTCCCATCTTTGTTATATTTTTAAGATTTTTGTGTGGGCCCCACCATCACCACAAACTCAGCTGCAGGGCAGCCTGCTGTTAACCCACTGCTGTCACAGCAGTTAACCATCCCAAACACCACCCTTTGGTGGTGGTTTCCAGCCACCTCAGTGGGCCCCACTTCCATATCTTTGCTCCCTTCAACCCCCCTCCTAGTAGGCTTCCTATGTTGACCAATTGTTTGACCTCATACCCTCTGGGACCCACCTGAATTGGCCTCACTACTTTGTCCCATTTTCAGTTCCAATACAAGTTTCCAAGTGCTTATATATAGCTTATTAGCTTATTCTGAGTACCCCAAGTGCTTTTTCTTGCTTAAACTTGTTCACAAAACTCATTTAAGTCAGAATTACCCATTGTGGGTCCCACTTGATCTCATTTTAGCCTAATTTCCACTTTGGTCAACTTTAGTCAACTGTCACACCTTATTTGCTTATTCTGGCTTATTTTAAGTTTTCAAAAAGTTTATTTTTATAAAAGTTTGTTGTTTTTAAGTATTTAATAGATTTGTAAAAGAAAAATCAAGAAAAACAAATTTAAAATTAAGTGATAGTTTCTATTTAATTTTATTTAATTTTAAATTTCATTTTTAAATTTTAATTAAGTACTTAGATTTTTTATATTTTTATTAATTTCCTCATATATTAAAGTATTTATAATAATTTTTTCAGATTTTTATTTTGTTATTTAGTATTTATTAGAATTAATTTTAGTTTTATTAATTATTAATTAATATTAAGTTTAAAATAGCATAATTAGTTTTTATTAAGTAAAATCAAGTTTTTATATTTTTTATAGCTTTTATATGATATAAAATAATTTTAGAAATTTTATTAGAATTTTTACTGTTCATTTAGTAATTTTCTTAATTTAAAATAGTTAATTAGTTAATTAGTAATTAATTAGTAATTAATTAATATAAAATTCACAAAAAGACAAAAACATTTATTTTTATTTTTTATACTTTCTTCAAGTTCTTTTTAAGGTTTAGAAAATATTTTTGTAAACTCTTAGTTTATTTTGTAACCTTTATTAATTTTAGTTTATTTTAAATTAGATTTAAAATAGTTTTAAGTAATTAATTAGTGTTTAATTATTAAAATAATCATTTTAATAACTTTATTTTCATTTTAAATTTTCTTTTATTTTCTAATTTGTAAAAAGTTCATTTTCACCCCTTGGGTATTTTCAGATTTCCGTTTTTACGTTTTATCTCGTACGTTTACGTTTTATTTAAACGTAACGTACGCGTTTTTAGGTTTTAATCGTTTCTAGCTTTTGTAACTTTCCTGTCTTATTCAAATAGCTTGTTTAAGCTATTTCGTTGTAAATTCCTTAGTTCAATCATACACAAACCCCTTTTTCTCCAAATTCACCCGATCAAATAACCGTTTGATTGCCATTCACACCTCGTCGGGACTTAAACGACCCGGGAAAACACTGTATTCCTCGGAGCATTGAGCCTTAGGAGTTTGACTTGTTTGACCACATCCGTGGTTGAATTTAGTTGACTGCTTTTGCCTCAATCATTCCCCATGATCAATATGTCATCGACATATAATATAAGGAAAATCACATTACTCCCACTAACTTTGTGATATACACATGGCTCATCAAGATTTTTAGTGAATCCATACTTTTTAATCTCACCATCAAATCTCTTATTCCATTGTCGTGATGCTTGCTTCAATCCATAGATGGATCTTTTAAGCTTGCATACACGATTTGGGAATTCTGGATTTACATACCCCTCAGGCTGCGCCATATAGATGTCTTCATCTAGGCGACCATTTAAGAAGGCGGTTTTTACATCCATTTGCCAAATCTCATAGTCATAGTAAGCGGCTATGGCTATAAGAATCCTAATTGCCCTTATGTCAGCTACAGGAGAAAAGGTCTCCTCATAGTCAACACCAAAAGTTTGTGTATAGCCTTTAGCTACACAACGGGCCTTATAGGTGTGTACAACGCCATCCATGTCTGTCTTTTTCTCGTAGAGCCATTTACTCCCAACTAGTTTGGCACCCGGAGGTAGGTCTACTTCTTCCCAGACATCATTGTCTTCCATGGATTGCATTTCCTCATCCATAGCTTCTTTCCATTTGGCCTTTTCAGGACCATTCATGGCAGCTTTATAACTTGTAGGCTCATCAAGATCACCCAGTATATACTCATCACTCTCTACATTAATACATAGACGAGTAGGAGCTTTTACTGGTCTTGTTGACCTACGAATGGGAATCACTTCAACTTCAGGTGGAGGACCTAAACTTTCAGGTTCTACCGGAAGTTGGTTAGTGTTTTCAGAAGGTTCTACATCTTCTTGACCGTCTTCCAGATCATATATTCTCCCACTGAATTCTTGAGATATGAGCTCTCTTTCAAGAAAGTCTCCATACCTTGCAACAAATACTTTGTTCTCAGGTGGGTAATAAAAGTAGTATCCCATAGTTTCCTTAGGGTATCCTACGAAGATGCACTTCACAGATCTTTGTTGGAGTTTGTCTGCTGAGTCACGTTTAACATACGCCTCACAACCCCAGACCTTTAGATAAGACAGGTTAGGAGCTTTTCCAGTCCATACCTCATATGGTGTCTTATCAACCTTCTTTGTTGGAACCATATTTAGAATGCGAACCGCAGATTCTAAGGCATAATCCCAAAACGAGAAAGGAAGAGTTGTTAGATTAAACATAGATCGTATCATGTCTTGCAATGTACGATTCCTTCTTTCAGATACACCATTTTGTTGTGGAGTATATGGAGAAGTAAGGTGCTGGACAATTCCCTCCTTTGCTAGATAATCTATGAACTCCTGACTCAGGTATTCACCACCTCTATCGGATCGAAGAGCTTTAATCTTCTTTCCAAGTTGCAACTCTACTTCTGCTTTAAACACTTTGAATGTTTCAAATACCTCATGCTTATGTTTAAGTAAATAAACATAACCATAACGGCTGTAATCATCCGTAAATGTTAAGAAGTAGCTAGCACCCCTCCTTGACACATGTCTAAGTGGTCCACACACATCTGTGTGAATAAGACCAAGTAGATCATTAGCCCTTTCAATCCTATTTTTAAAGGGTTTCTTAGTCATCTTCCCAGCAATGCAAGATTCGCATTTATCAAATGATTCATCATTGATCTTATTTAAAAGCCCATCATGTTGCAGCTTTTTCATGCGATCTTTGCCAATGTGAGCAAGTCGACAATGCCAAAGATAAGACGAATCCAGACCTTTCTTGATTCTCTTATTGTTGATGCTATACATTGAATTATTTGTAACAAAAGCATTATCATTATCATTCATATCAATTTCAAATACACCATTCACAGCAATAGCATTAAAATAAAAAACATTATTTAAAGAAACCGAAATTCCATTGCTTGAAATAGTATGCTCAAAACCAAGGTTTAACAAACATGAAAATGAAATTACACCTCTAACAATTGACGGTGCATAATGACAATTATTTAAAGATAGTACTAGGCCCGAAGGCAACACTAAATTAAAAACTCCTATAGCTTCAACTCCTGCATGCGCTCCGTTACCAACGTGCAAGAATTGTTGTCCATAGGCCAGCTTTCTCTCAACTCTAAACCCCTGCATGGTATTGCAGATATGAATGCCACATCCAGTATCATATACCCATGAATTCAATTTAGGAGTAAGAGTGAATAATTCAATCATAAAGAACGCACCTGATGTGCTGGGGTTACCAGCATCATTCCCCTGCTTCTTGAGTCGCAAGTCATGAATGTAGAGAGGGCAATTGCGCTTCCAATGGCCCTTTTCATGACAATGGTGACAAGCCTGATCCTTCCTGTTTGGCGAATTCACCTTGTTCTGCTTAGGCTGATGTTGTTTCATCTTAGGTTGAGGTTGATAGGCCATGACCTGCTTGCCTTTATCACCTTTACCTTTGCCTTTGTTCACATGCGATTTCTTCTGGATTCTCCCCCCATGAATTGCCAACACTTGTGGGGTGGGAGTCTTGACCTTGGCTGGTAGACTTTTCTCATAATCAACAAGCAATGCGAGTAATTCTGAGACTGTCTTCCCCGAGCAATGCATGTTGAAATTCTGCACAAAACCAGCAAAATCCTTGTTAAGGGATCTGTTGATCAAGTGCACTTGCACATTCTCGGGGTAACCAAAACCAATTCTGTGAAGTTGATCAAAGGAATCCTTCATCTCATCCACATAATCGGCTACTGGTTTACCATCACCATGCTTGCAGTTGTGTAGCTTGTCAAGTTCATCATACAATTCAACTGCAGGTGACTTCTCATAAGATTGCCTGAGGTTATCAAGCATATTCTTAGGAGACGAATACTCATACTTCTTTTGTAATTGAGCATTCATGCTAGTGAGCATTAAACAAGCAACCTCATTGTACTTAGCATTAGTCACCTTCCATTCTGCCTTTGCTTCAGGTGTTGCCGTAGCAGCAGGTTCAGCAGGGCATTCCTCGGTCACATAATCAATCTTACCAGACGCCCTCAAGACAATTCTGAGCGAACGGTACCAGTCATTGAAATTCTTTCCAGTGAGTTTGTCTCTCTCAAGATGACTCTTGAAAGCATTAATCACAGTTTGGTTATCGGGTTGAGCCATATCTACAGATAAAGTTCAAATATTAGTATTTTTGATAATCAATATCTTCAAGAAAATAAAATACCCAAGGCTATATTCATATAACCAACTAATTTTCTTGAAAATCTAGGATCTAACTTTACATAGTTTCACCACATCAGTTGATCTGCTAGTGGTAAAAGTACAAAAGATAGTAATCTGTCGAACCATAATTGGCAAACAAGATTTCCAATTCCTAGATCATTATGGGATTTACATCAAATTGATTCATCAATTTGCCTTTGTAAGCATGTTTTATCCCATCTCATGCCTTAAGTTCTAGGTCTCACGCACAACTTAATTAAGTCTTCTACCTTAGAAACTGTAAAATTACAATTATGGTCTCACGCGTTAAAAGAATTTTACCTTGTTATAGTAATTTAGCCTAGGTCTCACGTTTACTAAATTAAAATTCCAAGTGTTTCTTATAGGTAGATGGCATGTAACTTAAATTTTAAGGGTATTAATTTTTGATATGTCAATCAAAATTATGTACAAAGATGCATGCACTCATCTTTATAACATAAGTTTTCATAAAAACTTTTTATTTCCGATTCCTGAAATTAATACACAAAGTTTTACTTGAGGTTTATGCCAAAACCCTAAGATGACTTTCTACAACATATGATTTTAAAAGTAATTCGTTTAAGACATATTCAAGATTGTGATAACCAAGGCAGACTCTAAGGCTCTTTTCTAAGCCTTCAAATCACGGTTATGAATATCATCTTAAAAGACTTAATTTTAAAAGCATATTCGCACAAAACATCATTCAAGCAAAAGTTTATGGATTCAATCTCAAAATAGTAATAAAGTTTGAATTTTGCTAGTCTCGACTGGGAGCTGATTACCGTGCGAATCGGACCACGATTGTCATAAGACCTTTGCAAGATTCTTACTTTATCACTTTAAGGTTTCACAATTATTAGTCCGTATTAATTTTCTTTATGAAAACAACCCTTTTATTGCTTACAACAAGTCCAACTAAAAACAATAAAACAAGTATCAAAGAAAATCAAACAAACAATAATAAATAAGTGAAACAATTAGCCACATGCAATCCGTTTTAGAAAAGATCCTAATAAAATCAATTCTAGGTATAAAAATGCATGTAATCAACTAAGGCCTTCCCCTCTTAATGGAGGTGAGTCACATACATTGACGAATCAATTGCGTGGGCCAAAGCTAAAAACATACCACATAGCATATAAAATTGATTTTAATATATATTGGAGTCTTCCCCAATTTAAGATCTATCTTAACATGTGGCAATAAAAACAAGATCCATGACAAACATGCATGTAAGTCACGGATTAAAACCTAACAATTAGCAATTAGGTCACAAGATACGTTCAATTAACCGGTTAATGACCTAGGGTTTCTAGTGATTACACATAATCAAGAAAACCACAAAACCCTAATTAGGGTTTCATGGGAAAATCGCCCCCCCCCCCCCCCCCCCCCCCCAAAAAAAATTAGGGTTAGGGTTTCGAAATTTTAAAAAAAAAATAGGAAAACCCTAGATCAAAAAAACATGTATCTAAAACAATTAAAGATCCGGTTTTTATTACGTTTTAGTAATCAATTACATGTTATACATGGCTCGTGATGCCACTGTTAGAGTTTGACAATCAAAGAACACATATTGCGGAAGCTAGGATCAAGTATAACACATAAATATTAACTAAAACATAAATAGTAAACGTACCCGATGCACTTCAAATAAACCTTGATTCTTGGACAAATAGATCAATGATAAACCTCTTACCGTTTTGTTTATCGATCTCTTGATAATTACTAAAGTAAGTAATTACCTCGTTCTTGTACACACAAACTACCAACGAATAAAGGTTTGTTGCAAGTAAACAAAACACTAATGATTTTTGCTTATGGAAAATCGAACCAAGAACCCTAATAGGAGGGGGGATCCGATCGGCCACAAGAAGAAAGAAAACAAGGGTTTTAGGGTTAGAGTGTGTGCACAAAAGATTGTGAAAGTCTTACCCTAAGCCTTGTATATATACTAGGTGATTTCTTGGTGACCAAGCAAGGATGGATCGACCCTATGGGGTATGGGTCGACCGGCCTAGACAAACCGAAAGGGTTTCTAGATCCTTCTTGACTCCCAAGTTTCACTCTAGTCCTTATCTTTCTTTATTAACGATAGTTAGTCCATACGGTTAATAACTAACGACCGTTTAGTCCATTAAGTGTTATAAATATATATAAATTCCATACATTTAATATATATATATATATATATATATATATATATATATATATATATATATATATATATATATATATATATATATATATATATATATATATACATTATTCTTGTTTGTAAAGTGTGCAATCCCGAGGTCTCGGGTTCGATCCTAGACATTTACCTATTAATGTTTATACGTAACATTTAACAGTTACATGGTACGGTATAAATTTGTTAAAAAAAATATTTACATGCTATAAATGTCTCTCATCTTTAAAGGAAAGCATTTTATTCTAAAGATTTCTTTCACACATACTATTAGGTAAAATATTTATACCTTCCAACCATTAAATATTTGCAATAAAAATAGCATGAGAGAAGAAAAAGGAAGAAACATTCAAACTGTCTCTATATATATAACATGGCCACCTTTCCTACTTTTTCTCTTAATACACAAACACATTTATAAACTTTGGTATCATACTCTTCTGCACTTCCAATTTTTTTTATAAAATTTACGTTCAAGATCATACACACATTTTAACTTGTGGGTAGGTTATACATGCATGCTGTTTCTTGGTCATTTTTTTTGTTACATAATGGGATTTTAATATGGTTCTTGATATAAAGTTATTGGTTATTGTTGTTGTTATTAATTTTGTGAACTTGGGTTATTTTTTGTATCTTTTTCAGAGGGAATTCTTGGGTAGTTCTAGAGGTGTAAAAATGATGGGAAACAATGAAGATGGAGATCAGGTTTTTACGCCATGGAATGTGTCTATTGCCAGGTGACTTGGGTCGATTTTATCGTTTATCGTTACAATATGGTTTTCTTGTGAAATAAAGATTTGGTTTTATGGAGGTTTATGGCGTTACGTTTTATAGGCGATTATGTGATATTATTATACGATACTGTGTTGCGTTTCTAATGTGATATGGAATGATGGTGTTATGTCAAGTTTGTTTCAAGTTGTTAGAATTAAAAGCCGGTATGGAAATGCTGTTGTTTGAAGTTGTTATAATCGTAATCGAATATATAAGTGTTTAGCCAAAAAAAATGGCTTTTGGGGGGTGTTTGGGTTTGCTATTTCTACTTATCCATATAAGCCACTTAAAAAAGTATTTCAAGAAATGGTGTTTCGATTTGCTTTAAAAAAAGAAAAGAAATGCAAGAACAATTGAACATATAATTATTTGTTAAGAAAATCTATCAAAATCATTTGTAAAAAGTTTTTGTGAACATTTTGTCAAAAATGTCTGCAAAAATAAACTCTTTAAGCAAAAATAAGCAAAAATAAACTGTCCCAAACACCCCCTTTAGACAGCTTATCCACTGATTTTTGACCATGGTTAGTAAGATAATTAGAATTAGATTACGTACGTCTCGTTGACTAAACGATCAGGTATATACCATGCCACGTATCATCCCCTCTTTCATAGTTAGTAAGATAATTAGAATTAGATACTCTAAAAATTCCAATGCTAGAAACTTAATGTGTGAAATAAGATGATTACGCTTACTGGCTTATTTTCTGGTGAAGATAGTTGCTTCATTAAAACTTGAGAATGTTTATTTCGGACAGATTATTCTTGGTGGATTCAAGTTACATGTTTACCGTTAGAGTGAAATAAGTTGCTTCAATAAGCTGCGTATATGCTTGTTCCCCAAACACCCCCTTATGGCCTTTAGCAACATCTTCTTCTTTGTGTCCCAAACACCCCCTTACTGATTGCAATCTGACTTGAAAACTCAATAATCAGATAATCAAGTTCATATGTCAATGCCAAACACCCTGATTTCTTATGGGATTTTAAATGAATCTTTGTTTTGAAATGAGCAGTGGGCACACTTTGTTGCGAGACCCTCGCCATAACAAAGGGTTAGCGTTCACCGAAAAAGAGAGAGAGTCTCATTACTTAACTGGGCTTCTACCGCCCATGATAGCTTCTCAAGAACTTCAAGTAAGTTGATATATCGCTTAGCTAAACTAATGTAATCATCTTCGTGTCTTGATGGTTATTGATCATGGCAATTAGGAGAAAAAAGTGCTGCACATGCTCCGCCAGTACGAGGTTCCTTTGCAAAGATACATAGCCATGATCGATCTTCAGGTATTTTTTATTGCGAATAGACTAAATAGAAAACATTTTAACTGAACATTATGTTTTACCACAGACAATTTTACTTTCATATACTTGTGTTGCAGGAGAGAAACGAACGCTTGTTTTACAAACTTCTCGTCGACCATGTAGAAGAACTACTCCCAGTTGTTTACACTCCAACAGTCGGAGAAGCTTGCCAGAAATTTGGGAGCATTTTTCGCCGTCCTCAAGGACTTTACATCTCATTGAAAGACAAGTATGATTTCATTTTCATGTTCTTTTTATTTAAAAGAAAGTTCAGGGACCGAGTTTGTAGAATAATGTGTAACTTGATATCATCAGAGGGAAGGTTCTTGAGGTGCTGAAAAATTGGCCTGAGAGAAACATTCAGGTTATCGTTGTTACTGATGGTGAGCGTATATTGGGGCTAGGTGATCTTGGTTGCCAGGTATCCTTTCAAACTTAAAGTGAGAGTACCTGTTTTTGCAGTTGATAGGACACTGACATATAAGGGTGTTTGGATTGCTTATTTAAGTGCTTATGTGCTTATTTTATTAAGAATATAAGCAGTTTTGAATGTTTAGATGCAACTGCTTATCTGTTTATTTTAACGTAAATATGCAGCTTGTGCCGTGCTTGTTTTTAAGTTGATTAGCAGCTCCGAATATGCATTTCCAAACACCCCCTAGAAGCAAGAACTGTTTATCCAAACATTAAAAATCTGATTATTGCAGGGAATGGGGATACCAGTCGGAAAACTTTCTTTGTACACAGCGCTTGGAGGAGTTCGCCCATCAACTGTAATTTTTTTTGCCATCAGCTGTAATTATAACTTCATATTCAGCCTTAACTTTGCATATAGCTAACCATGTTTTCTTGAAAATGTTATAGTGCTTGCCCATAACCATTGATGTCGGGACAAACAATGAAAAATTACTTAACGATGAGTTCTACATTGGTCTCAAACAAAATCGAGCAAGAGGGCAGGTTTGTAGTTTGTTCTTATCGCATTATTTTGGAGTTTCTTTTTTCCTTTAATAACCCGTGAAATAATTGTGCATCATTTGGTGTAGGAATATGATGAGTTGTTAGAGGAGTTTATGACTGCGGTCAAACGAATCTATGGAGAAAAAATCCTTGTCCAGTTTGAAGATTTCGCAAATCACAACGCGTTTACACTACTTAACAAATACCGCACAACTCATTTGGTATTTAACGACGATATACAGGGCACTGCATCTGTTGTTCTTGGAGGTTTGCTTTCGGCTCTCAAGTTACTTGGTGGGACCCTCTCAGATCATACATTCTTATTTCTTGGGGCTGGTGAGGTGAGATCAATGATCATTCTTTGATATAACCTTGATTTTCAGCTGCTGTATTTGTGACTGTGGTTCTGTTTCTTTTGTTTCAAAGGCTGGTACAGGTATTGCAGAACTTATTGCACTCCAGATATCAAAGAAGACAGATATTGCTTTAGAAGAGGCACGTAAAAAGATTTGGCTCGTTGACTCAAAGGTATGAGAAACATATATCACATAATCGAAAATAGACCACGTTATAACATGTTGTAACTTTTAAGGATGTTTTTTTTTTTTTTTTTTTTTTTTTTTTGGCATAGGGATTGGTTGTTAGCGCGCGTAAAGAGTCCCTTCAACACTTTAAGCAGCCATGGGCTCACGAGCGTGAACCAATCAACAATCTCTTAGATGCCATAAAGGTACTAAATTTATGTTTACCAGCTTCTATTTCTTTGAAAACTGTTGCTCAGATTTTTATTTATTTATTTATTTTTATTTTTTTATACAGGAAATCAAACCATCAGTACTAATTGGAACATCAGGTGTTGGGAGACAATTTACACAAGAGGTTGTCGAAACCATGTCATCCATTAACGAGGTGAGTTTCTGTTTTTGAGTAGAGGATTTTGGTTTTAAGGGATTTAAGATTAATTTGATCAAATGGCGTGTAGAAACCTCTCATTATGGCTCTATCAAATCCGACCTCACAAGCAGAGTGTACTGCCGAAGAAGCATATACATGGAGCAAGGTAAACTGCGCGAGTATTTCAACAATTTCCAATTTTGGATGTCATGTATACTAATTCGCCTTTTACAGGGTCGTGCTATTTTTGCTAGTGGAAGCCCGTTTAGTCCCGTGACATACGATGACAAAGTATTTGTACCTGGCCAGGTATAAGTTATAACCTATAAGCCTATATGCAGTAAAATAAGCTTGCACTATTTCACAATCATGTCTTTTTTCTGATGTTTCCTTAATAATGACACAGGCAAACAATGCTTACATTTTCCCCGGATTCGGGTTGGGATTGATCATGTGTGGTGCGACTCGTGTCCATGACGATTTGCTTTTGGCAGCATGTAAGCACAATTCATGTCCATGACAATGCTCAAATCATATTTTAAACTTTTATGGTGACTAATGAGATGCTATATAAATTTAAACAGCCGAAGGTTTGGCAGCACAAGTAAACGAAGAAGACTTTGCCAAGGGACGTCTATATCCACCATATTCTTGTATCCGAAAGATTTCAGCAAACATTGCAGCCACTGTTGCTGACAAGGCATACGAACTTGGTAAGTTCACGATAATGTCTTTACTAGTGTTATTACTATCTAGGAAAATCATCAGCTAAATAATTTGATATTATTTTCAGGACTAGCTTCTCTTCTCCCTAGACCTACAGATCTTGTTCAATTTGCTGAGAGCTGCATGTATGACCCGACGTACCCTAACTATCACTAGTTATATCAAACATATTTCTCTTAATACTTCCGTTATACTGTTGTAGTTGTGATTTTACTGTTGGTATTTTTGTGGCAGAAGGGATTTTGATATATGTGACTAATAAACAGTCTTATCGATATGTGTTTAGGAATGATTTTAGATTTAACTGAACTTGTTAGCATCCAAAATACAACTGAAATCAACTCCTTAACACCAATAATCCCTATTCAGTTACCTTCAAAAGTTTCCAAAATAACTCAATCACTGTTTTTCATCACTCTTTTGTTCTGCATTAGGCCCTCTTGCATCCTTAGCTAATACGTTACCCCGCCCTCCTGCACCGAAAAACTATATCAGATAATATTCAACCATTTTAGAGCAACAGATGGATGACGAAGACAACTTTTTGGAATACAAAAAGACCTCTAGTTATATTTTAAAATTTTGTAATGTAAAAACAGTCATTAAACTTTCTATTTTGAACAAATAAAGTCATTAAACTGAAGAAGGTAACTGTCATTCAGCAATTTTTATTATCAGATTTGGTATAAACGTAACTGTTATATACTTGGATGACCAAGTTTTTTCAATAGACGGATGGCCTCTTTATACATTATCCCTTAAAGTTACGTATGTATTAGTGAGCCTCACCACCAGATGATTTTAGAGCTGAATTGTTTGAAAAACTTGTTGACCATGATCCTCCATTTGACCCCGCTAACGCCATTATTACATCTGCCTGAAACCGGACAACTAACCGTGAATCTATATGACAAATTTACTAGATGAAACAATGACACAAAATAGCATAAAAGTCTGACCTTGTTTGGGTGGACATCATCAAACACATGGGCTTGACCGCCATAAAATATGGTCATTTGGCGACTAGCAGATGTAGATCCTTGACGACTGTTAAAACAGATGTAGAAATCTCGAGTCAAGGTGTCTAACTACGAAACTTTATAAGTTTAATGAACTGAGTGTAATGCTTACGGAAGTGGTGAAGAAGAGCCTGGCTCGGTGGTGTTAATCAAAGACTTCAGTTTGCTGCTACTTGGTTCAGCCATCGAGCTCAAAATACCAGGAGACCCTTTGATACCAGTTCTGGATCCTTCATCAGCAGCCGACTGTGAGATCAACGGCGACCCCACGTTGGAATCTTTGAATCTGTTTGTAACTGGTTGGTAACCGTATGGTAAAACTTGACCAGCACGTGGAGGGTACTGTAGTACAGGCCCAACGTTAACAGGTATGGCGCGTTCCCATTTAGATGCATTTGCATCATTTTTACCACCAGTGGCTGGTTGTGCCATGTGAGATGATGATGTTGGCCTCATCTGATTCATGCCCATGAACTGTTCATCCTCGTGGGACCATCTAGGTCGCTCTGCCCCTACATTTCTTAGCATCTAACCATAACAAAATGTTAAGCGTCATACATTAGGACTTTAAAATATGTCAATGAAACAAAAGTAGACTTAACATGTTCAACATTGCAATTAGGCATACCTTCATTAAATGTGAGGTCTCAGGAAAATCTGGTCTCATTTGTGGGACACTGTCTCTCGAAGGTGCCATAAAACCAGAATCCGGATTATTGCGTTTACTCCCTGAGTACCTAATCATGGATCCCGAAAGATCACTTTTTTGACCAAAAAATGGCACCCCTTCGAAATATGTTGTTCCAACTTGCCTTTCTACCATTGTTAAAAAAACAAGATCATTATCAACAAGACAAAATAAGTAAAAATTTACTACATTGGCTTGGTCAAGATTATAATTATAGTGTACCAATCACTCTAATCAGTAACGGGGTATGAGGGGTAAATAGGTAATTTTAGCTTCAAATTTTGTGGAAAATGTTTCAAATGTATATGCTGGTGAGAGTACTAACTATAGTGATGGCATCAATGAAACTAACCCACTGAAACATACCTACTACATAACTACAAATTAAAGAAGTTTTTTTTTTTTTTTTCCTCCTATAAGAAAAGGGAGGTGATTTGAACACCAAGTTTTTTTATTCTTGCACCACATTCTGCGCATTACAGTATTGTACTGTGTATTTTCTGTGGATTGCAGTGTTGTACAAAATGGTGTATTTAACAAAAAAAAATAGTGTGCAAATCAATCCCCGTAAGAAAATGAAGTTTTATTCGTCACTGAGGTTAGAATTAATCAAATGTACAGATTGTCCCCCTCAGGTGGATTACTAAAGATAGTGAGGTAATGTTACAATAGCATGTATTTAATGCATTAGAAGCTGTACCAAATGTCATCATTTCCTCAAAGATTAAAGCCAACTCCACATATCTTATTTCTATGACTCTATCATCATTGCCAAAATCTTGATACAGTAAAAAGTTTGAAAATTTATGACTAAAGAACTTAAAATGAAATTTAGTAGAATGCACGTCAATTCAATAACTAAAAAATCAAGAAAATAAATAAATAAATAAATAGCTTTTTGTTAATGGGAGTGGTGTTTATGTACCAAATGTGATCAAGCTGCTCCATCATCATTACCTAATTTTGAATGCTCAACTAATCTTTGATGCAATTATGAAAAGTAAGAAAAGAACTTCAGTTTGAAAAATGAAATGTGATCTAATAAAACACCATTAAAACATGAGTACACATGAAACATTGAACTAAAAATCAGGAAAAATGAGATTTATTGTTATGAACATACACTTATAATAAGAATAGATATTCCCATCTAAGAAACATCAAGAAAATCAGTCTCATGAAAAGTATGAACTAAAACTTCAAAATAAAAGATAAAAGTTTAGTTTTAAGAAACACCCATTAAAATTTTTAGCTAAAAATCAAGAAAAAATGTGCTTTTTAAAAAAAAAAAATTCCCTTAAGAACAAAAAAAAAGCCCTTGGGTAAGCAACATTAATCTCAACAAAATAAAGACTAAAAACTGAAAACCATTATGTATTTATAAAAAAAAATAAACACTTTTCTAACATTCCCTTAAAAAAAAAAAAAAAAAAAAAAGAAAAAAAAAAAAGGAATATAAGTAGTGATAGTTACCAGAAGCCAGATCAGAAGTAGTAGAAACAGGCCCACCACCACGACCCCCACCACCACCAGAAACAGAACCAGAAGGTGAACCACCACCACCTGCCACGTCAGCACCACCAGCAGCAGCAACCACCTTAGTCACAGGAGCACAACCACGGCCAAGAAAATCATGCAAAATAGTTGGTTTCACATCATCATTATTATTATTTGTGACATTAGTGTTGTTGTTATTATTGTGAGCCATAGTACTAATATTAGTATTAGTATTATTTAACAACAACACATCAGCCATAGTATATCATCTTAAAGCAAATAATATCATCATCATCATCATAGTAGTATATATTATAAAGTTAGAAACTGAAAAAAAGTTTTGAGTGAAATAAGGTTTGTTTTTTTATAAAAAAAATAGTATGTGTTTTTTGAAGAGAGAATCAAAAGAGTTGAGGAGAGAGAGTGAAAGAGCATTAAAGAGTAAAAGCTAGTTGTTGTTGTTCTGCTGTTTGCTCTGTCCTAGAGTGTGGATGTTTTGTCTGATCCCTTTTCTTTTCTTTTTTTCTTTTTTCACATTTTTGGATATATTTTCCTTTTTACACTAGTGATATATTCCCTAATCAAAGTTTTTGGTCTTTTGTAATAATAATTCTTTGAGTTATGTACATAAATTCTCTTTGGTTTACACATTTTTTCATCTTTAGTCCTTAAACTTTAATAAATAAATTGTCCGTCTATGTGGTAGTCTATTTCTAACGAACCAGTCCTTTGACCGTTAACCTTTAAAATCCTTCCGTTAAATCTATAACGTGTAGGTCACGTGAGGGTATTTTCATTAATTTATACTCCCTCCGTCCCATATTAAATGTCTTGTTTGACTTTTCAAAATCTTCTTTCTCAATTGACCTTAAATATTTTTGTTTGTATATTATAATATTTGAAACAAAATATATGAATGGATTAAGTTTTAAATGTATTTTCATTGCGTATAGTTTTTATCAAATACTACGTACTATATAACACAAGCAAAAGTATTTAAAGTCAAAATTGATAAAGAAAGACTTGAAAAGTCAAACATAAACATTTAATATGGGACGGAGGTAGTACATCATCTTCACCATATCTTTTTTCTCTTCTGAATTTTTATTTTCTTTTAAAAGGAAACTCATAAACAATCAAGAACATTACTAAGATAAACTAAAATCAATTGAAACTCAAGATTTAGTCTAATGGGTGGAGCTCTCGTGCACGAATCAATAGACCCAGGTTCGAATCACACCCTTGTCCTAAAGTTCTCAATGGTACCATCCCCCACCACAAATACTCAGATTGACTGGTCAACGATGAACCTATTGGAGAAAATGGCCAGGGTTCAAAGCCCACATCCTGATAAGTACAGTTACTGGGACATGTGCTCATTGCATGAGGCCAGGTCTTTGGGGGAGAGTCCGGTTGGCATCCTTAGGATGCATGGGACCAGGGTGATCCCACCATCCTTCACCTTTTGAATAACTTAAACTCAAGATTTGTGAAGTGTTAAACACTCAGTACCGTAACGCCCCCTCCCCTTGTGCCAAATCCCAAGCCAATAAACTGGCATTTTTGGCATGTGAAATGGCATATTATGGAAGATGATGTATTTTGGTGTGTGAGAATTAAAGTAAGATATTGAAGTGACGCTAATATGGCTATTTGGCTTGAGCCACGATGTCGAGTGCTCTTATGTTCCCATGATGTTTATCACGTATTTATACAAATGGATAACACAGAAAAACAACCATGGAAAATATAGAGCACATGTATGTAATCGTTTGGTCTCTTATTGCATGCATTAAGGTTTATATTACAAAGAGGTTTATTCAATATAAAAACATGTGTGCCAAAGATTTATTTAAAAAAGTAAACAACCTGTGTTATTTTGTTACAATACATATGTACCAAATCCAAAGGTCAACAAAAAAAGGTCAAACCCAAAATCAAGATAATACACAACCTTTTAACCTCCATCCGCACCACCGTGACCTTGATACAGATACGACCAGAGGCAGTACCACAATGAGAAAAGTGTGGGCAGCTGCCTCGCAAAGTTTATTCGAGTAATGTCGATTAATTATAGAATTTCATTTTGCTCCATAAATGGGTAAATAGTATAATTGTGATAATTTATCATAGTTGCATCATAGTCAAGTGGTTAAGGATATTTGCACTTTCGTGAAGATATAATGGTTGATTCTTGTACTACTCTATAGTTTTGTGAATTTTTGTTATCCAACTTTTTATTTTTGCTTCAACTGCTTGTGTTAATATCGATTAGAAAAAGCAAATATGTGCTAAATATTGTGCATATCATCGTCAATTTGTTTTGGTTCTCGCATGCAAACAAATACCCAAAAATTCACTTTCATTAAAAGTAAAATCGATTTCATTATAGCAACAAAGGTCAAGTTACTGACATGACCTGACTGGCATCCACTTTTAACTTTTGCCCCATCTTGAAAGTTTGTCTGGTACCGCCCATAGATACTACGAAACTCAATATAAATGTTAATAAATGAGATGATATGGTATTTGCATACTGGGCATGATGTTTTAATTCTAACCATTTATGCATGCACCGTGAAAGGTAAGACAGTGAGATTAGTTGTGTTTAAGTTGGTATGGTTGTAGTGATGGTGTTTGCTAATTTTTTTTTAGCTATTTTGTAGCGACAACAATGGTGATTGCTTTTGCAGATCCATTTGGTTGGAGTAAATTTGGTTTTGATATGTGTTTTAAATAAATTGAAGATGAGATGATCGCTTTCACATGGAGATGTAAAATATGAAATTTGTCTGTTATGAAGTTTTTGATATTTATGATTTTTCTTAATGTGAAAAAGAAAATTTGAGGTTGATATATATATATATATTTCTTAAAATGTTGATTTAGAATATAAAATTACTATTATGAAGTTTTTGATATTTATGGTTTTGTTTTAATGTGAAAAAAGAAATTTTGAGGTTGCAGATGAGGATGGCTAAATAGATCAAATGCCTTTATATGCACAACATGTGATGAAACTTAACATACTAACGGTCAAAGGATCGGTCCGTTTAAATTGACAACCACAGGGACCGACGGTGTAATTATTAGAGTTAAAGGACGAACAATAAAAAAGGTGTAAACCACGGACTAAATTCGTAATTAACTATACTTCTTTTTATAATTTGAGTATTTATATATTTTTATGGATTGAGATAGTATCGTGTTTAATGTGATAAGAAAAAATGAGTCATTTATTGTAGGACTTTTATTTTATTAAAAAATTAATTTTTCACTCACAATAAACCCAATATGACCCGTCATACTTAAATAAAACATGAAACATTAAAGGATCTCAAATCTTATTTTGAACTAAGGTGGTTGATGTGAGAAGAAATGATACAAATGAAATTGCTCTTAGAGCATACGGTATGTTGACATGCTAGGTGAGTTAGACCTTAACTTGGAGCATGTTAAGGGCACGTTAACATTGCATGGGTGAGTTAAGGTCAAGGTTTAACATGTGAGTTAAGCCCTTAACGCCACGTTAAAGGCATGCATCAATTAATATATATATATATATATATATATATATATATATATATATATATATATATATATATATAATATATATATATATATATATATATATATATATATATATATATATATATATATATATATATACACACCTAAATGAAAGGATATTTTTATAAATTGTTGTTGAGTTAAAGTTAATTTATGATAAGGGGTGTTTTTTATGAGTTAAAGGTGAAATATTAAAGCTGATGTGACGCTAACGTGACACTGAATTAAAGTTTAACCCGAGTGCATGAACGCTATTATATGTTTGAATTTCTTACTCATTCGATGCACTTCGACTATTTCAGCAACATTTTGCAAGCTAAAGAGAATTTTGTATCCTAGTTTTCTAGAAAGCTTTATACATAACATGTGTGTTGTCAATTATACTTCTTTTAAAAAGACGTGACAATAGAAGGAGAATTGGTAGTCAAATAAAATGTGGCTCGCGTGTGAAGTAATTATGCTAAGCACATCAGTGATCATGGACGACCTTTATTTTGCCTGAAATATCAGATTTCTCTCTCCAACGATCTACAGACGACTTTTTACCATACTAAAGTGACCTACACTAAAAAAAAATACCCTACAAAGATTTATTTTTAATTAATTAGTATACACATTTTGTTTGTTTGTGCGCATAAGAATTCGATCGAGCATATGATCGATTAACTCATTTTTGTGACCGACGACCTACAAGGACCAAGAAGCTACAATCTACATCAATGGCATCTTACATACAGTCGACCCACTGGCGTTATCGCGTTTAAAATTCTATCAAATTTCTTTTGCTTTCACACTATGCCATACTTTACGGTCAATTTGTTCTTATGTGAAGTAAAACAAGATATAATTTATTAAGTTAACTATATTGCAACGGAGTTGAAATTGAAAAGAGTAATAATTGGGTTAATGACTTAATTCAATAGAGATGTAAAGAGTAAAGACAATTGAGTAAGCAATCGTTGGAAATTCAAAATGAAAGTTGAATAAAGCTACAAAGTAAAACTTGGTTTTAACATAAAGACCAAATAATTGAAAAAGACTGTCATTGAATGATAACCCAAGTATAAACGTAGGAAAAATAAGTCAAATAACCAGAATAAAATACATACTGTAGTTGAGTAATGAGACCATGAAATCTCAGAGAAAAATGTGGACCAAGGACCCCGATTCTTTAAAGAAGGTCTAGACAAAAAACAAGTCATCAAGGTTTGTTTCAGGGAACATCATAATGAGTCTTGACTCGAATGAAATATTCGAGTGAAGCACATGCATTGATTACGATTACTATAATCGGAAACATATATTCAAGAACTTCTATGTAACATTTGTATCTATATAGAAACTTCATCATCAAACGTAACCAGTCTCGTATTGAATTGAAGTTGAGTGTTAAACAGATGGACATATCGTGTATACGTACTAGTTACGAAGATCCAAGTTCTAAACTTGTCTTATGTCAAAACTTAGATGAAATAACTTCACATACCCCAAGTTTTGAACATACGAAGTGTTACACTAGTTATTTTGTATATCTCTTGCATTATCTGAGCTCTTGTTAGTTCGCTCCATCAAGTCATTGATAAAGGGTATCAGTTCATGCAATAGAAGTTTGAGTCATTGGTAAATGGTATCAGTTCATGCAATAGATTGGTTTAACATCTATAGAATAGCATACACACAGAATTTTTTTTAAGCAATGCTACATTCACACATATTTATTAAAAAATAATAATAAAAATAAATAAATAAATAATACACATGTGCCATCTCACATTCTATTATAATTTCTTTTTCTTTTTTTTCATCATCCATATTTATTCGATAAAAGCTTGAGCCCGATTTGAAAAGCTTGAATGTATATAAAAATATTGTATCTAATAACTAAACCCATCACTACATATATGTATAAAGTAAAACAAACTTAAACCATAATAGCCAAACTCACTAGCGTCTTACACAAATGATAATACTATAACAGTCGACAACCCAAGAAGTGTAAAGATACTTAAAGTAGGATACAAAACGTTTGGATTAATTAGGTTTAAATGACCTTCTAGAACACATGTTTAATTATTTACAATGTAAGTCGTTATAATTATGTTAATACTCAAATTATCCCTAGTTAGTTATATAAATTTATAATGGAAATATATTTATATTAAAGCTCAAAAAAGCTTGATTTGAGCTCAAGCCGAGCTATCAAAAGTTTGAGCTTGGCTTGTTATATGTTTTGAGCTATTTTTTAGGCTTGAGTTTGGGCTTGAGCTTGATAAAAGCTTGACTTGATCGAGTCAAGCTCGAGCTCGATCTCGAGTTGCTTGATAAAAGGTTGACTTGATTAAGCCTATTGTTATCTAATTTCAGACTATGTTATTTCTAATTTTAGACCATGTTATTTTAGTAGTAGAAAACTGCAACCTGTTATCTAAGCTCATCCATTTTATAGCAACATCCTAAAAGGCATTTCAATGTGACATGGCATTGATGTGGAGTTTATCAATTTTATATTGTTATTTTGAAGCACTTGAAGTTGTTAACACATATGCATGTCTAGCTCAAACAATCAACTTGTGCTAACTATTTATTGAGTAATTATCCATACATAATAAAAAGTTGAAAATTTGTTGGAGATCCTTAGATAGAGTCATAGAGATGATGATTGTAGACTTTTGGACAAGCATGTGCAGCATCCATGATCATTAGGATATTGCAAATATCCATCCATGTATGCAAGCACCAAGAGAGAAAGAGTATTTCATTATATGTCAATGAAATCCTCATGACAATAACCTCCACTCATCAAAATAGCATCATTACCCACATAATGATATAAACAATAACCTCATGATGATATAATTAAAAATAAATCTCATTCTCATGATTTCTAAGATAGAATACACTTTCTTTGTATATGCTATTGTGTTGTGCATAATGTATGATCAAATTTAATAACAGCTCGAGCTTATCAAAAACTTAGAGCTTTAACTTATTATGATAGGTACTTCAAGTAGGTTTTTTTTTTTTTTTTTTTTTTTTTTTTTTTTTGTTTGTCGTTGTTGTTGTTGTTGTTGAAAATATTTTCTGTAAGTGGTTTAAGAATCTTTGTCAGTAAGATAACTTAAGTTAAACTTATTTGAAATAATCTTTCATAAGCTCTTATAGTTGGGCATCAAATATGGACGCATTAGAGGGGGAAAAAATGATTGTGAGACTTAAAAGTGAAATTAGTTTTTACAAACCGATGCTACCCCGATTAGAAGAAGATTTGACACATGGTTCTTATTACCAAGTAGCAGGGCAATCTCTCTTCTGAAGCATATGCAATCGAGCCTGAGGTTAAACATCAAATTAGAAAGATTAAGAGGACATAAACTACTGATTCGGCCATCTACCGACGTGAAATGATCTAGACTTAGATGAAAACATTGTGTGGTGTTGAATGGCACACGGTGTGTCATGTACGTATGTATGAAATAAAATACAAACGTTAGTCATGAATGGAGTGTTGAGGGGAGTAAGGTTAGCGTTTAATTTATGTATGGAGGGAAACTTAATGCCATATGATACATGACAACAAATTTCGAATGTTTATCGCCAACATCGCAATATATCGCATGTGTGATAAGATCGATGTGACTGATATGATAGTTTACTCAGATACCATAGAAAG
Organism: Artemisia argyi; assembly: GCA_030686995.1. NCBI lineage: Eukaryota > Viridiplantae > Streptophyta > Magnoliopsida > Asterales > Asteraceae > Artemisia > Artemisia argyi. The sequence goes on from CM060692.1 coordinate 63,045,928, forward strand.
TGGATGGGAAAACTGACAATATTATCATATTGTAGCCATTGCGAAAAGTCGCTAAGATATCATAGAGGTTCGTGGTTTATCGATTTCATTTTGAGTTTTCGAAATACAGCTCGAAACCATGATGAAACTGATGTCAAATTAAAGAGGAAAGTCATCTGGATTGAATGGTATGATTGTTAGAATGTAAAACATAACAAAATTTTAGATGTTTAGGCTTAATTGATTATAGAGTGTGAAAAGTAAGAAAGAAAGTAAAAAAGAGACATTTCAAAGGAATACGCGTGTTGTTTTAGCTCAAAAACGAAAAACATGACTGTATAGTTTTCTTTCCAGTTTTATTCGAAAATGTGTTTTTCCTCTTAAAAAACTAATGAAAAGACAAGGGAATCTATTTTTTGAGGTAATATTTCTGTTAAAGAAAAATATTAAATAGTACTAAATTATATTCGAGTAGTTTATTTTTGTACTCAATTCAAATAACACTTTTGCTTTATTCTTGTGTCAAAATGCGTGACAAATGCAGCTTTGTATTATGACTGCTTTTTTTAGTAGTTGTTCGATAAATGATAAATTTGTATGTTATGCCTTAATACATCATCAACGGGAATCTTTCATTTCGGTACGTTAAAGGTTGAATTAACAAAAGTTAGTTTGGGATAAGACAAAAGGAGGAAGAACAGTTTTGAAAGAAACTAAATTTGTTCGTGATTATCGTAAGTGTCCAAACTCCAAAATGATACTTCTACAATTCAAATAATTATAGTTAGGGCAAATTCCGAGATCAGTACAATTATTTTTTGGGTTTATTTATTCAGTATAAACCTAACCCCATTTCTTAATTTGGTCAAGTGCGATTGTGCGATCCCATTAACTTTGTTACACGTGTCCCAGACAAAACAACCTTGCCAATCATTTGCAGCCCACCCCACTAGTACTTGTCCCCCACGTGGCCTTTGACTTTAATTTTCGATCGTGCGATTTCTGATCGTGCGATCGTACGAATTTCGGCTACCCCATGTGCCATATTTCTTGGAAAAGACCACAAATCTTTCCAAAAGATTTTATACATATCTTTGTACTTTCTTAGGTTGATATCATTGTGCAATCGATTAGGTTAAGGTTAAAGGTTGATCTGTGTTTCTCTCCTTGTGCAATCGATTAGGTTAAGGTTAAAGGTTGATCTGTGTTTCTCTCCTTTTGCAATCGATTAGATTAAAGGTTGATCTCATTGAGGATTAATGTTGTATAAGCTTTTCAAATGGGGTATGTATAAGACGGCAAACTTAAGCTTAAACAAGCTTAAATGCAAAGTTGCAATCTTTTTAATATTTGCGAGATAGGTTAGGAGGTATTCCTATAAGCGTATGTTTATAAGCAGCTTATGGGATAATAAGCCCTTGTTGAGTGTTTTTACAATAAGGGTAAAATTAGGGCAAATTCCCAGATCAGTAAAATTATCCTTTGCTATAAGTTTATTTGCTTATTCAAACACTTATGTTTATAAGCAGCTTATGTCTTTTGTTATTCTTGTGCAATCGATTAGGTTAAAGGTTGATCTCATTGAGGATTAATGTTGTATTTTGTATAAGGTTTATCTGACTTTTTGACTAGGGTTTAGTTAAAAAATATTGTTATATTTTTATGCTTATCTGTATCGATTGAATATTATTTATAGTGTTTTGACTTTTTGATTGGGGTTTAGTAAGATGGTTGTGTTCGTTGCCCTTAGTAAGTAGAAAATGAAGCCTTAAGTGGTTGTGTTCCCCTTATTAAGCACATAAGCAATTTATTGATTAGGGTTTGTTGACAATAGTTAGTGTTATTTTAGAAATGCTTATTTGATTAGGTTTTAGTTTTACTGGTTAAAAATAAGCACATAAGCATTTTATTTAGTGTATCTTGAAGTTATTTCAATAAAAACTTCAGAGTTCTTGTTTAATCTCATTCTATGCCAATTAGTTCATTTTCTTTCCAAACTGCTTCTTATCTTATTATTGCTTATACTTGGTGTTTTCCTGTGGTTTTATGTTCATTTTGTTTGCCTAAGTCCATAAGCAGTTTATTGATTAGGGTTTGTTGACAATAGTTAGTGTTATTTTAGAAATGCTTATTTGATTAGGTTTTAGTTTTACTGGTTAAAAATAAGCACATAAGCAGTTTATTTAGTGTATCTTGAAGTTATTTCAATAAAAACTTCAGTTTTACTTGTTTAATCTCATTCTATGCCAATTAGTTCATTTTCTTTCCAAACTGCTTCTTATCTTATCATTGCTTATACTTGGTGTTTTCCTGTGGTTTTATGTTCATTTTGTTTGCCTAAGCACATAAGCATTTTATTGATTAAGGTTTGTTGACAATAGTTAGTGTTATTTTAGAAATGCTTATTTGATTAGGTTTTAGTTTTACTGGTTAAAAATAAGCACATAAGCAGTTTATTTATCGTATCTTGAAGTTATTTCAATAAAAACTTTAGTGTTCATGTTTAATCTCATTCTATGCCAATTAGTTCATTTTGTTTGCCTAAGTCCATAAGCAGTTTATTGATTAATGCTTATTTGGTGTCGTCAAGTTGGGCATTATGACATTTTAACAAAACTAATATTTTCCTTAGTTATTTAGTGTATATTTAATTAGCTCTCTAATGTCGTCGAATCTACTTAATTAATAAGTATGTTCATGACATTTTATTTGAGCGATAAAAATGATAGTAAGAACATGTTTTCTAAGGACTTAAAGCTCAATTATAGCGGAAGATCTATCTAACGATTTTGGTTTTGAGCTTTAATGCTTTATTTTCAGGATACCGTTTTATACAGGTTGGTGTTTGATCAAACACCAACCTGTATAAAACGGTATCCTGAAAATAAAGCATTAAAGCTCAAAACCAAAATCGTTAGATAGATATGCCGTTATAATTGAGACGTCTTCAATGCGAGAATGATATAGTGTGGACTGTTCATGACATGTCACACTCCTTCATTATCGCATTCAAGATGAGTGATGTTTCTTAGACTATTTTCTTTACTAAACATCTGTAACGTTTAATGTAGTAAGCTTTACTATGGTTTACTGATGTTGTGTTGATCTAAGCAGTCTATGTTTAATGTAGTAAGCTTTACTATGGTTTACTTCACAATCTTAATTCATTTTTATTATTATTATTTTTGTTAGATTGTTAATGCCCGGGTGACCATAAGAAGTAAGCTGTACCTGCTTGGAAGGATCCGAGCGCGCCTAAAGGACAGGGGGGGGGGGGAATTGTTACAACATGTTTAAAAGTAGTGTTTTCGGCCCATGGCTTGATATTAGAACTAAAGATCATCACAACCATGTTCTGAATTTCCTTCTTTGGCATCAAAGGAATGTTATAGATTCAACTTATGACACCCCCTTTATTTTTGACTTTGGCCAACACACAATACAGATGGGTAGGAAAGACTTTTGTCTTATAACAGGCTTTCGCTTTGGTGACATCTCTTTAGCCCATTTGACAAATAAATTCGACATTAATACATTTAAGCTAAAAAATTACACACGGACTTCATTGCATCCTTCCTTCTTTTATAGCCACAAATTAGGGTTTTGAGGACCCTTCTGTCTTTTCCCAGCACAATTTTCAGCCTTTGGATGACTAATCTTCAATCTAGACCCTTGATTGATTTTGGCGCCAAAATTCATCTTTGTCTGTTTCTTTGTTATCACTAATGCCAGAAGTGTTCTTGGAGTTTAGTTGTTGTTTGGTTAGGCCAAGGGGGGGGGGGGGGGAGGAGTGTGGCAGTGGATATGAGGGTAGGGTTAATGATGGAAGTTTGGTTTGTAGCAGGGATTGAAATGAGGTGGGAGGTGAGGTGGAGTCAACGAGGGTCAAAGTGGGGGAGTGAGTATTATTTTAAAACGGTTAGGGTGGATGGACTGTGATGGTGGGCTGGGTGTTTAGTTTGGGCTTGGGGTTTTTATTTTTGGATCAGGGGTGGGGGTTTGGGGTGTGTTGTATTTTTGGGTTTTATTTTAGGTCCGTTTGGTTTGTTGTATTGTAATCACAAGGACCAAATTTGTAAAATGCCAAAAGTTAGGGATTGAACATGGCATTATTCAAAAATATTACAAGGACCACTTTTGCCAAGTTAAAATATCCCAAGGATCAAATATTGCATTTTTCCATTTTTTCAAATTCCCGGGGACTAAAATTGACAAGTTGCCAAACTTCGGGGACCAAACATGTAATTTCCACAAATATTTTACCCAAGGACCATTTTTAACACATTTTGACTTTCCAAGGATAAAAATGATTTTTTCTTTCAAAATTATCCCACCAGGGACCAATTCTGCCATTTTCTGAAACTCCAGGGACCTTTTATGCCAATTTTGGATTTTGAGGGGTAAAAGTGTAATTTTCTCAAACTTTTTCACCCAAGGACTTATTTTGATAATTTTTGACTTTTCTTTGCCTTGGGTTGACTTTTCTTTTATTTTAAACTTCCAGGGACTAGTTTTGCCAAATTTTGAAACTTGAGGGACTGAAACTGCCAATTGTGCAAACTTTGTTCGTTTTTCATTTGTTTTTAAACATTTTGCATCTAAAACATATAAAACACACTTTTGGGATAAGTTGTGTATTTTGATGCGTTTTTGGGTATTTTTGGATGTTTTGGCAGTCCAGATACGATAAAAATGATGAGTGTTTGAGCACTCATCAATCCCCCACACTAAACTATTGCTAGTCCCTAGCAATCTTTTGAGAAAAACTTGATGGATTTGAAACTCTTTACCAAAAGCCATCACTTCTGGAGTAGCCAGGTGTAAGAACTGTGGCACACCTGATAACCGTGTGATTTTGAGCAAACCACCAGCTGTCAACGGATTTGATTAGTCTTTACCAGGAGCCGTTTGCTCCTGGACTAGCCAACTCTTGATGGAATAGTCAACATCTTGGTGAGCTGATTACCAATTATGGATTTTCCACGGCCTTTACCACAAGCCATAATCTTGTGGGCTAGCCAACTCATTTGTTTTTGGGGAGTTGAGGAACCGTACAATTTTGGGCAAATTGCAAGCCGTAAACGGATTTGAGTTATCTTTACCAAGAGCCGTTTGCTCCTGGATTAGCCAATCCCTTTTGTCGTTTAGACACGGCGGACTGATTACCACAAAAAATTTGAAATAAAGTGAAATTTTTTTGAAAAATTTAGGCCAAAATGGGGGTACTTGAAAGTATTTTGCGATAAAATTCGCTAGAATTCCCCCCCCCCCCCCCCCCACACTTAGAAATGAATATTGTCCTCAATATTCAAAGTCCCGGCTATTATGCCGAATCTATGAACGTAAAAAGATAATATTCGAAGCTAACTGTGGAATTTTTGTTTTGTATTTTTCACTTTATTTATCTGTACATACAATCACACATTTTTTTTTTTTTTGAACTTATATACATATACACATTTTTCAAATAGCGGGGGGTTGGCCATTCCCCCACACTAGGGTGGTAGAAAGTAGAAAGAAGTAAGAAATACGGGTGAAAACCCATATATGTTGCTAATTTTTGTTCACCGAGTCGCTAGCTTGACTCGATCCCCGAATTTAATTGTCCTTGGGGAAAGTTTGGAGATCCGGGACAACCATGGATGGTATGTCCTCTCCAAAGTAGTGCTTAAGACGATGTCCATTCACTTTGAAATTAGGGCCGTCATTTTGAGATAACTCGATGGTGCCATAAGGATAAACCTTAACGATAGTGAATGGACTAGTCCATCGGGTTTTGAGCTTTCTCGAGAAGATCTTGAGTCTAGAGTTGAAAAGAAGGACTTGATCACCAACGTTGAAAACGCGGTTTTTGATTTTTGAGTCATGAATCTTCTTTGTCTTTTCCTTATAGATCAAAGAGTTCTCGTAAGCTTGATCACGAAGTTCATTTAATTCATTCAGTTGAACTTTCCTATGATCACCCGCAGTTTTGAGGTCAAAATTTGCATGCTTGAGAGCCCAATAGGCTTTATGCTCAAGCTCGATCGGAAGATGGCACGCTTTCCCGTACACAAGCTTGTATGGCGTACACCCAATGGGTGTTTTATACGCCGTACGGAAAGCCCAAAGTGCATCATCTAATTTATCCGACCAAGATGCACGATTTTCCCCAACGGTTCTTTCCAATATTCTCTTTATGCCTCGATTGGAAACTTCTACTTTTCCACTTGTTTGAGGGTGGTACGCAGTAGAAAGACGGTGAGTTACACCATACTTTTGCATGACTTTATCAAATTTGTCATTGCAGAAATGCGTACCACGATCACTCATTATAGCACGTGGAGTTCCAAATCGAGCAAAGAGAGCTTTCAAAAATGTCACGACTACTCGGGCATCATTTGTGGGTAAAGCTTTCGCTTCAACCCATTTTGACAAATAGTCGACGGCCACGAGTATGTACTTATTTCCATGAGATGACGGAAATGGCCCCATAAAGTCGATGCCCCAAACGTCAAATATTTCACAAACTTGGATTGCATTTTGTGGCATTTCATTCTTTTGTGAAATATTCCCGTGACGTTGACAAGCGTCACAGGATTTGACTAATTCTTGGGCATCCTTGTAAATCGTGGGCCAAAAGAAACCGGAATCAAACACCTTTTTGGCGGTGTAATTTGGATTGTGGTGGCCCCCCGTGGGACCAGCATGGCAAGCCTTTAAGATTTCAGCGACTTCTTGACCATATACACACCGCCGGATGACTTGATCCACACAGATTTTAAAGAGGTAGGGGTCGTCCCAGAAATAATGTTTGACATCCTTAAAGAACTTGTTCTTTTGTTGGGACGACATCCCTTTCACAATGAAGTTACCCGCAAGGTAATTTGCAAAATCGGCAAACCAAGGGGTAACAGAATCTCCACGGAAGGAAACCGCATTGAGTGTCTCGAGAGGGAATGTTTCATTAATTTCTTTCCTCTCGAAAACATCTTGATGGGGGTTTTCCAAATGGGAGAGATGATCAGCAGCTAGGTTCTCAGCTCCTTTTTTATCACGAATTATGATATCAAATTCCTGTAGGAGGAGAACCCAACGAAGAAGTCTCGGCTTTGCATCTTGTTTTGCAAAAAGGTACTTCAAAGCCGAGTGATCCGTATACACTATGCTTTTAGTCAGTATCAAGTATGGCCGGAATTTTTCAAAAGCATACACCACAGCTAATAATTCTTTTTCGGTGGTGGTGTAATGGCTTTGAGCCTCGGTCATAGTTTTGCTGGCATAGTGTATAGGCTGAAAATGTTTTGTTTTTCGTTGCCCCAAGACTGCCCCTATAGCATAATCACTAGCATCACACATGAGCTCAAAGGGCAAGTCCCAATCGGGGGCAACAAGAATCGGTGCCTCAGTAAGCCTTTTCTTTAATGTTTCAAAGGCTTCGATGCACTCGGGGGAGAAGATAAAAGGAGCATCCTTTTCGAGGAGATGGGTCATAGGCCGGGCGATTTTAGAAAATCTTGAATAAACCTTTCACAGTTGTGGGATGAGGTAATTTTGCAATGACGTCCACTTTGGCTCTGTCAACCTCAATCCCGTTTTTTGAAATTTTATGGCCGAGGACAATGCCCTCTTTGACCATAAAGTGACTCTTCTCCCAATTTAGACATAACTTTGTTTCTTCACAACGTTGTAGCATATCGTCTAAATGGGAGAGGCATGACTGAAACGAATCCCCAATGACCGAAAAATCGTCCATGAAGACCTCCATAGTTTTTCCGATCATGTCGGAAAAAATGGCCATCATACATCTTTGAAACGTGCCCGGAGCATTACATAAGCCAAATGGCATACGTTTATATGCGAAAGTTCCATAGGGGCACGTGAACGTGGTCTTTTCTTGATCTTGCGGATCAATGGGAATCTGAAAGTAACCCGAGAAACCATCGAGGAAGCAATAATACTCATTCCCCGCTAATCTCTCGAGCATCTGATCCATAAAGGGCAGAGGAAAATGATCCTTACGGGTGGCGTCATTTAACTTACGATAATCAATACAGACGCGCCAACCCGTAACCAAACGAGTTGGAATTAACTCATTCTCCTCATTTGTGACAACAGTAATGCCACCCTTTTTTGGAACACAATGGATTGGGCTGACCCAAGGACTATCTGAGATAGGGTAAATCAATCCGGCATCAAGAAGTTTTAAAACCTCTTGTTTGATAACCTCGTGAATTTTTGGATTCACCCTTCTTTGTTGTTGGACTGTAGGTTTGAAGTCGTCCTCCATTAAAATCTTGTGAGTTCAAAATTCAGGGTCAATGCCCTTGATGTCGGAGAGTCGCCAAGCAATTGCTTGTTTATGAGACTTCAAAACCTTGATAAGAGCAGCCTTTTCCTTATCACTTAAGTCTTTGGCAATTATGACGGGTAATTTATCATCACCCTCCAGAAATGCATATTCAAGATGAGGCGGCAAGTCCTTAAGTTCAACCTCAGGGAAGTCATCAGTTTTCTCAACATTTTTGACCTCCTCTTTATGAAGTTGTTGTGGTAGAACAAGAAGATGAGAGGGATCTTCGTTTAACAATTTTTCAAGTATGAGAATATCCCTCTCGAGGTCGATCTCTTGGTTATCGACTCCATCGGGAATCGAGTCACTTTTGAGAAACGCCTCCATTTCTTCTAAGATGAAGTCACTTCCCTCAAACGGAGTGAGGGAAGGAGAAGAAATGGCTATGATGGGGTGAGAAGATTGAGTGAGATTTTCACTCGAAGAATCATCAATGAAACCTAAAATCTCTTGAGCATACTCCTCAGCAGCAACATCGATGACATCAATTTGATTCACCGACTCACAATCATAATTGGAGGAGTATCTCGAAGTTTGATTTAGGTTGAAGGTTATGGCTTCCGTTCCAACACGTAATGTGATCTCATGCTCAAATACATCGATAAGAGCTCGCCCAGTTCTAAGGAATCCCCGCCCAAGAATGAGAGGGACCCTTGAATCGGCATCAAAGTCAACAATCACAAAATCTGCCGGAAAATGGAACTTCCCCACTTTAACGAATACGTCCTCGGCAATGCCAATGGGACGAGAAATCGAACGATCGGCAAGCTCTAAAGTCATGCACGTGGGGGTAAGTTCGGGAAGAGAGAGTTTCTTCCACACAGAATATGGCATCAGGTTGATGCTAGCACCTAGATCGGCCAGGGCGAAGCAATCAACCATACCCGGGAAAGTACAAGGAATGAGAAATTTCCCGGGATCTCCAAGCTTGTCAGGAAGCTTTTTCAAAAGAACCGCAGAGCAGTTCTCATTCAAAGGAGTTCTTGCCATCTCAAATAATTTTTCTTTATTACTCAACAGATTTTTGATTGTCGATGCAAACTTGGGCATCAAGAGAATAGCATCCGCGAAGCTGATATCAAAATGCAAATCTTTGAAGATTTGGAAAAATTTATCCATTTGGTGATTAGATTTTTCGCGGAGCTTTTGTTCACTAAGACGTGATGGATAGGGAATAGAAGTTTTAGATTTAGGGTTGTCCACTGGAGTTTCTGGTGGTTCAAAGACAACTCCAGGCTTACATCTGGTTTCAGGTATAACCTGAGGTTGGACGTGTGCTGTACTTCGTGAGCTAGGATTTTGCACTTTGTCCTTTGTCACCTCAGGTTCACGATTCACTACCTTTGGAGGAGAGGAAGAAGAGGTAGTAGGAATCGTGGGTTCATCATATGAAGCACCACTTCGTGTTGTTATCGCCTTAGCATCGCCCCTCGGGTTAGCGATCGTGTTGCTCGGTAAAGTAGTACCTGAGCCCGAGGGTCGATCATTTAAAGACTTCTTGATGTCAAAAATCTGGCTGACCAGCAACTTGTTCAACTCTTCTTGGGACTTCATGAATTGTTTCAACAACTCGTCAGATGAAGGCCCGGTTGGAACAATGGCTTGATTCGGATTAGGAATATTTGGAGCTCGATTGTTCGGATTGGGACCTTGATTTTGAAAATTACCCTGATTAGGGTTGTTGTTTCCATGAAAATATCCCTGATTGAAATTACCCTGACCTTGGTTCCGATTAAAGTTTTCTTGATTTTGTTGTTGGAAACCTTGATTTTGGAACCCTTGGTTTTGATTGTGAAAACCGTGACCCTGATTGAAGTTACCTTGGTTTTGATAACCTTGGTTCGCTCTATTTTGATTTTGGCCACGGTTTTGGACATTTTGGTTTTGATTAAAACCAGGAGGTCCAGGATAATGATGTTGAGGACGATAGCTAGGGTCCATAGGAGGGCGATATTGATTGCCTCCTTGATTTTGGGACCCGGCTATAGCATGAGCTTCGTATGGAGTACCATCAGTAGCTGTGCAATTGTAGTAGGCATGCGGCCCACCACAAGTTACACAGACTTCCACTTTTTTAACCTCAGCAGGTGGAGGATGTTGTGGAAATGAGACTTTCTTTGTTTGGGCGAGAACCAAAGCTTGGATCGCTTCAGTGAGCTTGTCAATCTTAGCATCTGTGCTAGATTGACTCACAGAAGATGAAGTGGAAGGACCCGCATTAATTTGGGAAACAATCGGTTTGCTTCGTGTATAGCGGACCTTAGACTTGTTTTCAATGATTTGCAAAGCTTCTTTTGTGGTTTTACTCAAAAAGTTACCTCCCGCGGAGGCATTGAGAGAATCCTGATCAGCTTGGCTCACGCCATTGTAAAAAGTATCGAGTTGCATCAACTCAGAGAAACCATGATGTGGACACTTGCGAAGTAATTCTTTGAAACGATCCCACGCTTCACCAAAAGATTCATCATATTTTTTAGTGAACTTGGTGATTTCGTTCTTAAGACTCGTGGTCTTGGAAGGTGGGAAGAATTCATTCACAAACTTTTTGACAAGATCTTCCCAAGTCTCAATAGATCGTGGAGGTTGTTTTTCAAGCCAAATCCGGGCTTGTCCCTCCAAGGAGAATGGGAAGAGAAGAAGTTTTATTGCTTCACACGGGACATTTTTGTACTTGATGGTCGAGGTGATTTTATTGAACCATCGAATATGAGCATGAGGATCGTCCCTCTCAAAACCGTAGAATTGACTTGAGGTTACAAGATTGAGTAACCCGGTTTTGAGCTCAAAACTATCAGCCACGATGGCTGGGACAATAATGGCATCTCCGTAACCCTCGATGGGTGCTTGGAGAAGCTCACACATGGGGCGGTCTTCCGCCATGGTGACAGTGGGTGTGGCAACAGTACGGATCTCAGATCCGACTGTTGGTGTTGAACGTCTACGAGGTCTTCTAGGTTTTCGTACAAGCTCACGTAATGGGCTAGTAGACCTAGAAGAACGAGTGCGCATGCACTAGGAACAAAAACCAATCAAAACAAAATCGAGGCAAATCAACAGTGAACTTAAACCAATGATCACGAGTGAATGGCTTCTTTAAGAAAGGTACACCACTCACAAGGATACAAAGGCAAGTTTTTATCTTTTGTTTGGGAACTTATTATGTTCACACCCCCAATTGGTAGGTGTTCTGTCTTGGTTTGCGACGGTTGGTTTTTATGTAATTATTATTATTCACAAGAAAAGACGGATGTTTTTGTGTTTTGTGTATGGGTTTAAAAACTTTTGGAAAATATTTTTGGTATCATTTCGTTTACCAAAATCGTTTCTCTTTAAGAATCACCTTAAAAGAAAACCGATTCAGAAAACGTTACGATCTGTTTTGTTGTTTTTAATTTTTTTTGGTGTTTTAACACTTTAGGAAAAGTGTTAATGACTTTTTTGTATTTTGATTTAAAATTTACAAAAGTGGTGGTAATTGTACAGTGAGTGAGGTGAGATAACACTAATCTCAAATAACGCTATAGAAACGCGCACACTTCCCCGGCAGCGGCGCTAAAAATTGATTGATGCTAAACCGTCAACTTATATTGACCAAGTAATGGTCAACAAAGTCAAACAGCCTAGAGTCAATGCTCCGCGGAATATAGTGTTTCTCCGGGTCGTTAAGTCCCGTTGAAGTGTGAATTGTAACTTTAGCGTATTCATGATCGGGTAATTATTCACAGAAAAGGGTTATGATCAGAATTATTTGGAAATTATTAACAAAAATAGCTTAGGAAAGCTACGTGAGTGATTATGAGAATTAAGATTACAAAGATTTGAGCTAAAACCTAAAAACGTATACAGACGAACAAAACAAAAAGTACAACTGATGGACGGGAAGGGTTAAAAGTGTAAAATTAATATTTTTACAATTCTAATAATTAAAGAAAATTTTAAGATAAATAAAAACTATTTTTACACTATTTAATTGTTTATTATTAATTAATTACTAATTATCTATTTAATACTAATTAAACTAATTAGAATTGTTAAAAATACTAAAAAGACTTAGAAAATTAAGAAAAATTTTACAAATCTAATTCACCATCATGGGAATCCTAAAAAATTATAAAAAGTTAATTTTATGTATTTTTAAGTTAATTAACTAATTATTAATCTAATTACTTATTAATTTCTAATTAAACTAATTATATTATAAAAAATAAAAATGAACAGTAAAAATTCTAGAAAAATTTATAAAAATGTTTTAACTAAAATAAAAGCTAGAAAAATTATAAAAACTAGGTTATACTTTATAAAATCTAATTATGCTATTTAATTGATTAATATTAATTAAAACTAAATTAAACTAAAATTAATTAGAAAAACCACTAAAAGAAAAAAATCTGGAAAAATTTATAAAATTATTTTAACCTAAAATAGAATTTCTAAAAATATAAAAATGATATATTGCTTTTAAATAAGCTAAAAAGAAAAATAAAATTGATAAATCCTATTAAATAGAAGCTATCACTAATATTAAAGTTGGTTTTTTGGTTTTTTTCTTTTTCTAAACTGATTATAAACTAAAAACAACAACTTTTAATAAAAACAATTTTATTATAACCCAAGAAATAAGCACATGGAGTGCTTATTGATGCCACAGTTGACTTTTGTTGACTGTGGAGGTTTTTTAGCTCAAATGGGAAGATGTGGGGTCCACAATGACAACTTATGGTTTCTCTGAGTTTAAGGAACAAGGATAAGCAAGTTTTAAGCAAACAAGAAGCTTCAATAAGCCAATAACTCAGAAAATAAGTTGTTGCTTATTGGTTTCTGAAACAGTTTTGGGACAAGGTTTAGGACCAAATACAGGTGGGGTCCACTAGACTAGGGGTCAAACAAAAGCTTAAAAAGTCAACCCTGGTAGGAGGGGGGTTATAAGAACCAGCTTATGGGGTGTGGGACCCACTCAGGTGGTCAAAAAACTACCACAAAGGTGGTGGTGTGGACTGCTTATCTGTGTGCAGAGCAGGTGTCTTCCCCTGCAGTCCACTTTGGGTGGCTGTGGGGCCCTCAAATAAAATCACAAAAATGAAATAAGAGGGGGAATCAATAGCTGGGATGGTAGAGTAGCTATGGAAATAAGTTTCACAATCTGAAGCAACACACAAAAATCAAAACAATTGCTCAACTTTTTGGAAAAATCTGATAACTTGTAATTTTGACTTTTCATAAAACTTAGAACTTTGACCAAAGTGGATTTCTATTGATCATTACTGACTTATTATGAAGTTATAAGCTATAATGGACCTAGATTAAGCTGTAAAGTAAACTTGTGCAACAATGTGATGAGGTTTCCACTCAAAATACCAAACAGTTAACAGCCAAGATGGATTTAAGAATGAGTTTTGACTTTTTATGGAAAGACCACTTGATTTTATACTTTACCTAACATATTTAAACCTATTATGACTTATTAAAGCAGAAACTAACCACAAACACACCCTGGAACTCAGGGTAAAACCTTATCCCAAACACCCCTTAAAAACATTGAAAGCATGAATTTACAACTATTTAACTGATTTAAGCTGAAATTATCATTCTCAGTAGCAAATAATGATGATATAGGTCCATTTAAACTCAAAAATACCACCATTTACAGCTTGTACCCATGAACTACCATAATGCACTTTTTGACAATTAAGATGAACATGTGATGAAATGTGTTCAAAACTATGAAACATGAGCTGAAACCTAACTACTAAGCTAAATTAAGTTAAAATAAACACAAACAAACTACAATGAAACACAACAACTAATTAAGGCATATTATGCAAAGATTACACTAGGAATAAAAATTTAGAACTAAGAAATTGGGACCTCAATCCCTGGCTGAACCAGAGTTTCTCTATACTGCTACAAGCTCTAGCTTGTTGTAAAACAAGCTAGTGAAAGTCCATCTTGCCATTTCCAGGACTGGAAACTTCCTTAGCTTCCAAGGTCTCATGCATAGGTACCCTTGTGATGCTTCATTTGTTCCTACTTCTTCTTTTTTTTTTTTTTTTTTTTTTTTTTTTTTTTTTTCTTTTTATCCTTTTTATGTTATCTTAGGTGTTTAAGAACTTAGGTATGCTTAATTCAATAATTCAATCATTAAAGAACACCAGCAGGATCTTAACTAAGAAAAATTCACCATTTTCATTAATGCTTAAAAAGAGTACAAGAGTTTGAAACAAGTATTGAGATACTTGTATTAACTTGAGAAAACAAACTATAAATTAAAGTTTTACTGGAAAATTAAATTGACAAATAAATTCGACATTAATACATTTAAGCTAAAAAATTACACACGGACTTCATTGCATCCTTCCTTCTTTTATAGCCACAAATTAGGGTTTTGAGGACCCTTTTGTCTTTTCCCAGCACAATTTTCAGCCTTTGGATGACTAATCTTCAATCTAGACCCTTGATTGATTTTGGCGCCAAAATTCATCTTTGTCAGTTTCTTTGTTATCACTAATGCCAGAAGTGTTCTTGGAGTTTAGTTGTTGTTTGGTTAGGCCAGGGGGGGGGGAGGAGTGTGGCAGTGGATATGAGGGTAGGGGTGATGATGGAAGTTTGGTTTGTAGCAGGGATTGAAGTGAGGTGGGAGGTGAGGTGGAGTCAACGAGGGTTAAAGTGGGGGAGTGAATATTATTTTAAAACGGTTAGGGTGGATGGGCTGTGATGGTGGGCTGGGTGTTTAGTTTGGGCTTGGGGTTTTTATTTCTGGATCAGGGGTGGGGGTTTGGGGTGTGTTGTATTTTTGGGTTTTATTTTAGGTCCGTTTGGTTTGTTGTATTGTAATCACAAGGACCAAATTTGTAAAATGCCAAAAGTTAGGGATTGAACATGGCATTATTCAAAAATATTACAAGGACCACTTTTGCCAAGTTAAAATATCCCAAGGATCAAATATTGCATTTTTCCATTTTTTCAAATTCCCAGGGACTAAAATTGACAAGTTGCCAAACTTCGGGGACCAAACATGTAATTTCCACAAATATTTTACCCAAGGACCATTTTTAACACATTTTGACTTTCCAAGGATAAAAATGATTTTTTCTTTCAAAATTATCCCACCAGGGACCAATTCTGCCATTTTCTGAAACTCCATGGACCTTTTATGCCAATTTTAGATTTTGAGGGGTAAAAGTGTAATTTTCTCAAACTTTTTCACCCAAGGACTTATTTTGATAATTTTTGACTTTTCTTTGCCTTGGGTTGACTTTTCTTTTATTTTAAACTTCCAGGGACTAGTTTTGCCAAATTTTGAAACTTGAGGGACTGAAACTGCCAATTGTGCAAACTTTGTTCGTTTTTCATTTGTTTTTAAATATTTTGCATCTAAAACATATAAAACACACTTTTGGGATAAGTTGTGTATTTTGATGCGTTTTTTGGTGTTTTTGGATGTTTTGGCAGTCCAGATACGATAAAAATGATGAGTGTTTGAGCACTCATCACTAGCCAATCCATTTGTCATTTAGACTTTGGCGGACTGATTACCACAAAAATTTTGTAATAAAGTGAAAAATTTTTGAAAAATTTAGGCCTAAAAATGGGGTTACTTAGAAAGTTTTGTGATAAAATTCGTAAGAATTCCCCCCCCCCCCCCCACACTAGAATTGAATATTGTCCTCAATATTCAAAGTCCCGCCTATTATGCCGAATCTCTAAACGAAAAAAGCTAATATTCGATGCTAACTGTGGAAATATCGATTTTATTTTTCACTTTATTTATCTGTACATACAATTACATTTTTTTTTTTTTTTTTGAAATGAGATTTATATACATATTTACTTTTCAACAGGTGGGGGACGGCCACTCCCCCACACTAGGGTGGTAGAAAGTAGAAAGAAGTTAGAAATACGGGTGAAAACCCATATATGTTGCTAATTTTTGTTCACCGAGTCACTAGCTTGACTCGATCCCCGAATTCATTGGTCCATGGGGAAAGTTTGGAGATCCGGGACAACCATGGGTGGTATGTCCTCTCCAAAATAATGTTTCAATCGATGACCATTCACTTTGAAGTTGGGACCTTCGGGTTGAGATAACTCAACAGTCCCGTATGGATATACTTTAGCAATAGTGAATGGTCCAGTCCATCGGGTTTTTAATTTCCCCGAGAAGATCTTTAATCTTGAGTTGAAAAGAAGGACTCTGTCACCGACGTTGAAAACGCGGTTCTTAATCTTAGAGTCGTGAATCTTCTTTGTCTTTTCTTTGTAGATCAAAGAGTTCTCGTAGGCCTGATCACGAAGTTCGTTTAATTCATTGAGTTGAACCTTACGGTGATCACCCGCTTTATGAAGGTCGTAGTTTGCATGTTTCAAGGCCCAGTAAGCTTTGTGCTCGACCTCGATCGGTAAATGACACGCCTTCCCGTATACAATCTTGTATGGAGTATACCCAATGGGTGTTTTGTACGCTGTACGGAAGGCCCAGAGTGCATCATCTAGTTTATCCGACCAGGAAGCACGGTTTTCACCTACTGTCCTCTCAAAAATTCGTTTTATACCACGGTTGGAAACCTCCACCTGCCCACTTGTTTGGGGGTGATACGCGGTAGAAAGACGATGAGTAACACCGTACTTAAGCATGACTTTCGCAAATTGATCATTGCAAAAGTGAGTACCGCGATCACTAATGATGGCACGTGGGGTTCCAAAACGAGCAAAGAGGGATTTCAAGAATTTCACAACAACTCGGGCATCGTTAGTGGGTAAGGCCTTAGCCTCAACCCATTTTGACAAGTAGTCAACAGCCACGAGAATATACTTGTTTCCACGAGAAGATGGGAATGGCCCCATAAAATCAATGCCCCAGACGTCAAAGATTTCACAAACTTGAATGGCATTTTGTGGCATTTCGTTCTTTTGTGAAATATTCCCGTGACGCTGACAAGCATCACAGGCTTTGACTAACTCGTGGGCATCCTTATAGATCGTGGGCCAATAGAAACCGGAATCAAACACCTTTTTGGCGGTGTATTTAGGACTATGATGACCCCCGGTGGGTCCATCCTGGCAAACCTTGAGAATATCAGCGGCTTCCTGTCCGTATACACATCGCCTGATGACTTGATCAGCACAGATTTTGAAGAGGAAGGGGTCGTCCCAGAAGTAATGTTTGACGTCTTTAAAAAATTTGTTTTTCTGTTGGGACGTCATCCCCTTCACGATGAAGTTACCCGCATGGTAATTTGCAAAGTCGGCAAACCATGGGGTAGTAGAGTCACCACGAAAAGCAACCGCACTGAGTGTCTCGAGAGGGAATGATTCATTTATTTCTTGTTTCTCGGACACATCTTGATGTGGGTTTTCTAATCGTGTGAGATGATCAGCAGCAAGGTTCTCGGCTCCCTTTTTATCACGGATAATGATATCAAATTCTTGGAGGAGGAGAACCCAACGGAGAAGTCTCGGCTTTGCATCTTGCTTTGCAAATAGGTACTTCAATGCCGAGTGACCCGTATACACCACGCATTTGGTCAAGATTAAGTATGGCCAGAATTTCTCAAAGGTATACACCACAGCTAGGAGTTCTTTTTCAGTGGTGGTGTAATGACTCTGAGCCTCGGTCATAGTTTTACTTGCGTAGTGTATAGGCTGAAAGTATTTTGCTTTACGTTGCCCCAAGACCGCACCTATGGCAAAATCACTAGCATCGCACATAAGCTCAAAAGGGAGGTCCCAATCGGGGGCAACCAGAATTGGTGCCTCGGTAAGCTTTTTCTTTAATGTTTCAAAAGCTTCGATGCACTCAGGAGAGAAGATGAAAGGAGCATCCTTCTCGAGGAGATGGGTCATAGGCCGGGCAATCTTAGAAAAATCTTGGATAAACCTACGGTAGAAGCCGGCATGACCGAAAAAGCTCCTAACACCTTTTACGGTGGTGGGATGAGGTAATTTAGCAATGACATCGATTTTGGCTTTGTCAACCTCAATCCCGTTTTTTGAGATTTTATGGCCGAGGACTATGCCCTCTTTAACCATAAAGTGACTTTTCTCCCAGTTGAGACTTAAATTCGTTTCTTTGCAACGTTTAAGCATCTGTTTCAAATGGGAGAGACAGGTCTGGAATGAATCCCCGATGACTGAAAAGTCATCCATGAATACCTCCATGGTTTTCCCGATCATGTCGGAAAAAATAGACATCATGCATCTCTGGAACGTGCCTGGAGCATTACATAAGCCGAAAGGCATACGTCTCTAAGTAAAAGTTCCGTAGGGGCATGTGAAGGTAGTTTTCTCTTGATCCTGGGGATCAATGGGGATTTTGAAGTAACTCGAAAAACCATCGAGGAAGCAGTAGTATTCATTCCCTGCAAGTCTTTCAAGCATCTGGTCCATAAAAGGGAGAGGGAAATGGTCTTTACGGGTGGCTTCATTTAACTTTCGATAGTCAATACATACTCGCCAACCCGTGACCAAACGAGTTGGAATCAACTCGTTATCCTCGTTGGTGACAACGGTAATGCCACCCTTTTTAGGAACGCAATGAATTGGGCTAACCCAAGGACTGTCAGATATAGGGTAAATCAATCCCGCATCAAGAAGTTTTAGAACTTCTTGTTTGATAACTTCGTGGATTTTTGGATTTACCCTCCTCTGTTGTTGCACTGTTGGCTTAAAGTCATCCTCCATTAAGATTTTATGAGTACAAAAGTTCGGGCTTATGCCCTTAATGTCAGAGAGTTTCCAAGCGATTGCTTGTTTATTTGACTTTAGAACCTTTAGGAGTGCTGCCTTTTCCTTATCTTTTAAGTCTTTAGCAATAATGACGGGTAATTTATCATCACCCTCCAGAAATGCATATTCTAGATGAGGAGGCAAGTCCTTGAGCTCAACCTCGGGAAAGTCTTCAGTTATTTCAACATTTTTGACTTCCGCTTTATAAAGTGATTTTGGAATCGGAGAGGGTGAAGGATCGTCATTTAACAATCTTTCAAGGAGAAGAATGTCCCCCTCCGGGTCAAGATAGTTTTCATCAACCCCATCGGGGATTGAGCTATCCTGAGCAAGAAAAGCCTCGAGCTCTTCCAGAAGGAAGTCACTTCCCTCAAACGGAGTGAGGGAAGGGGAAGAGTCGGAAATGATAGGATCAGTAGAAGGAGTGGTACTGCCACTTGCTGAGAAACCAAGGACTTCTTGAGAAGACTCCTTAGACGCAACATCGATGATGTCAATTCGGTTAACCGTTTCAGCGTCATAGTTGGAGGAGTATCTCGAAGTCTGATCAAGATTGAATGTGATGGCTTCGCCAACAACACGTAGAGTGATTTCTTCTTCGTATACATCGATTAAAGCATGACCCGTTCTTAGGAATCCTCTCCTGAGAATGAGAGGGACTCGTGGGTCAGCATCGAAATCAACAATCACGAAATCTGCCGGAAAATGGAACTTTCCTACTTTCACGAAGATATCTTCGGCAATGCTGAGAGGACGAGATATGGTACGGTCTGCAAGCTCGAGAGTCATGCAGGTTGGAGTGAGAGCAGGAAGTGAGAGTCTTTTCCAGACTGTGTAAGGCATCAGGTTAATGCTTGCGCCAAGATCGGCCAAGGCAAAGCATTCAACCATCCCAGGGAAAACACAAGGAATGAGAAATTTCCAGGGATCTCCAAGCTTTTCGGGAAGCTTTTTCAAGAGCACTGCTGAGCACTACTCATTGAGTGAAGTTTTTGCCATTTCACAAAGTTTTTCTTTGTTGCTTATCAGATTTTTGATTGTCGAAGCAAACTTAGGCATGAGAAGAAGAGCATCCGCGAAGCTAATATCAAAGTGTAATTCTTGGAAAATTTGATAAATTTTTTCCATCTGATGGTTAGCTTTTTCGCGGTTCTTTTGTTCATTCAAACGTGAAGGATATGGAATTGACGGCTTAGGATCATTCTTTGGGATTTCATCAGAACTCACAGGGGGATCAAATACAACTTTCGACTAATGAGTCGGGACCGGGACAACTTGAGGGTGGACGTTGTTGATACCTCTGTTATTAGTAGGAAGTACCTTGTCCGTAGTAACCTCAGGCTCATGTTCCGCTACCTTAGGAGGAGAAGAAGAGGTAGAAGGAATCGAGGGTCCATTGTACGATACCCCACTTCGGGTGGTGATCGCTTTGACATCGCCCCTCGGGTTAGCGATCGTGTTGCTCGGTAATGTACCCGGGCCCGAGGGTCGATCATTTAAAGACTTCTGAAGCTCAGAGATCTTGCTGATCAATAACCGATTCGTTTCCTCTTGTGCTTTCATGAATTGTTTTAGCACTTATTCAGAGGAAGACGAGGGTGGAACAACGTTTTGATTTTGAACAGGAGGATTTTGAACACGGTTGTTTTGAAAATTCCCTTGATTTTGATTGTTGTTACCCTGAAAATTGTTTCTCTGATTGAAATTACCCTGATTGTAATTTCCTTGATTTTGGTTTCTTTGAAAATTTCCTTGAAAACCTTGATTTTGATTGCCATTTTGAAAATTGTTTTGATTAAACTGGCCTTGATTTTGATTCGGGTTTTGGAAATTTGAGTTTTGACCTTGGTTAAAATTCTGATTCGAGTTACGGTTTTGATTTTGGTTAAAACCGGGAGGTCCGAGAAAATTGTTGGAACGATAGCTTAGGAGATTACGGTCCCCTTACGGTTGGTAAGAATTACCCCCCGTGTTGTAGGAACCGTGAGCAGCATAAACGTTCTCTTGAGGAAAGTCAGCAGTAGCTGGACACTTAGAATACAGATGTGGGCCCCCACAAGTTTCACAACTTCGGGCCACGGCTTTCACTTGTTGATTTTGAACCTGATTTTGCATCGTTTGGTTCATTCTCAACACGGCCGTAGAAATATCATCCATCTTTTTGGTAAGAGCAATTATTTTAGGAGATGATGATGAAGGAGTAACTGAATGACATGATGCATCCCTCTCCGCAGAGGAATCCCAAAAGTTATGGTGGGCAGTCATGTTCTCAATCAAGTCATAGCACTCTTCGGGACGCCTTTTCATAAAGGTCCCACCAGCAGCAGCATTGAGAATATCCCGGTGCCTCAATGTCAGACCATTATAGAAGGTATCTATGATGGTAACTTGCAACATATTGTGGTTAGGGCACCGATCAATAGCTAGCTTATAACGTTCCCAAGCCTCAAAAAGAGACTCATCGGGACGTTGCCGGAAGTTGCTGATATCATTTCGTAACTTGGTAACCATGGATGGTGGAAAATATTTTGCTAAAAACTTGATTACCATTTCATCAAAGGTACGAATAGAATTCTTTAGAAGTCGGTCAAACCATGCAGTGGCATGATGAGTGAGAGAATAGGGGAAGAGGTACAGCCGGAGGGCATCATCGGTGACACCATGTTGTTTCATGCTTTGGGTGACCGTGAGATATTTGTCAAGATGCTTATTGGCATCGTCACCCGGTAATCCGTGAAATTGACTCGAATTCTGGACTTGTTGGATCATGTGGTGCTTGAGGCCAAAGTCCGTAGCCTCAATAGTGAGTGGTGCAATAGGCCCACCCCGCCCTTGCATGGTAGGCTGGCACAGCTCCTCCATCGTTCAGAGATCGGGAGCTGGCACATCCCTGGGAAGGTCAGGGGGTGGTAAAGGTGGTGGTGGCTCAGCGGCCATTTCGGTCTTTGGTTCTTGTGTGTCAGAACGTAGCTCGGGTACGTTTTTCTGATGTTTACGTTTTGTTTGTGACCGAGTGCGCATGCACTAAAAACAATTTTTCAAAACAAGATCGAGGCAAAACCACAGTGAACTTAAACCAGAAATCACAAGTGAATGGCTTCTTTGAAAAAGGTACACCACTCACAGGGATATAAAGGCAAGTTTTAACCTTAAGTTTGGGAACTTATTATGGGTTTGTATTTATTAATTTGAAAAACTGCTTTAGGCTTATAGGTGTGTGTGCAGAAAACTTGGGAAATATTTTTGGAACTGATTTGTTAACCGAAATCGTTATTTTAAGATTAGTCGCAGGCTAGCGGGAGGAAGTAAATAGGTTTCCTCTTCAGTTCGCAATTTAATGTCAGAACTTACCTTAAACCAACTGTTTTAGGTTGTAATCTTAAAGAAAATGAAGTAATTTAACTTCACAGTTTGTTTTGTTGTTTTTAATTTTTTTGGTGTTTTCAACACTTCAGGAAAAGTGTTAATGAACTTTTTTTTGATATGATTATGTTTTTAAAAAAACTTTTTACAAATTTGTGTGAAATTTGTACAGGGAGGGTTTTGAAAACCACTAAACTTAAAACGATTTTGTGAAACACGCAACAACCTCCCCGGCAGCGGCGCCAAATTATAATTGGTCCCAAAGCAGTCAGATATTATTGACCAAGGTCAACAAGTCAAAGACAGCCTCATTCCAATACTCCGGTGATAGTATAGTGTTTCCCGGGGTCGTTAAAGTCCCAACGAGATTGAAATGGTGTCGTTTGAAATCGTTTATGAGTGTGAGTGGCACTGAGGACAGTAGCCCAGATGATATGAAATTGATTTTGCTACTGTTATTTTGGTATTGGTACACATATATAATATTCACAAAAATCAGATACTCAGATATATGCACGTATTCACAATCAGGATTCACGTAACAGGAAAAGTGGGGTTTTGGTATTTAACAAACTACAGGGGGTGCTTTTGAAACTTTTGAAACTTAAAATTAAAATAAAATTAAAAATGAAAATGAAATTATGAAAATGATTAAAATATTATTTAATTAATAAAACTATTTAAAACCTAATTTAAATTAACTAATAATTATAAGTATTACAAATTAAACTAAAAATTTGAAAAAATAATTTCTAAACTTAAATTAGAACTTGAAGAAAGTATAAAAAAATAAAAATAAATATTTTTGTCTTTTTATGAGCTTTTTATTAATTAAAAACAATTTAACTTAATTAAACTAATTAAATTAATTTAAATTATAGTTAATACTAAATTAACTTAGAAAATTATAAGAAAATTTATAAAATTACTTAACCATCACTGGAATCCTAAAAAATTATAAAAACTCTAAAACCTATGTTTAAGATTAATCCACTAATTATTTACCTTTTAATTACTTTAAATCTAATTTAAACAATTAAAATAAGAAAAATGGAAAATGAACAGTAGAAATTCAAAATATATTTTCTAAAACTCTATTATACTATATTAGAGCTAGGAAAAATATAAAAACAAGGTTTTGCTTTATAAATACTAAATATGCTATTTAATACTTAATATTAATTTATAATTAAGAAAAATAAAATTAAATCTATTAAATACTAAAGGGCAGAATAAAAATCTAAAAAATTTACTAAAAATACTTTACTATATAAGGTAATTAATAAAAATATAAAAATACTAATTACTTAATAAAAATCTTAAAATGAAAATTAAAAAATAAATTGAATTAAATAGAAACTATCACTTAATTTAAATTTGGATTTTCTTGGTTTTTCTTTTACAAGCCTACTTAACTACTGAAAATAGAAAACTTTTATGAAAACACTTTTGAAATTAGCTTATAAATAAGCAGTAGCACCCCCTAAACTTAATCAGTTTGACTTTGGTTGACTGTGTGGACAAATAAGCTCAAATGACTGATGGTGGGGTCCACAAGGGTTAAAACTGGTTCACATAAGCTACACAAACTTAATTAAGCTGAAAACATCTAGCAACAACCACTGATTAAGCTAAAAATATGAAATAAGCACTTTGGAAAACTGAAACTCAACACAGAATGGGACAAACTTGAGGCCTTATTCCAGGTGGGGTCCACTTGATCCTAGGTCAAACTTTTGGTCAAGGGTTGTTCCCTGGTAGGAGGGGGTTGGGAAAACCAAGTTTGAAACACTATGGCCCACTGAGTTGGCCACAAACCACCACCAAAGTGATGGTGGTGGGATGGTTAACTGGTGCACAGGGCAACTTGCAGCCCTGCAGGTAGCTTTGTGACAAGCTAGGTTTCTCCACAAAAATCTTAAAAATATTAGCTCAATGGGATACTGGAGCTGAGGTGGTGGTGTGTAATTACAACAAGTTTTAGCTTCTCAATCCAAACACATAAATCACAAATAATCTTGTAACTTTTGCAAAAATCTGAGATAAGGCAATTTGACTTTTTGAGAAAAACTTGAGCTTTTGACTTATTTGGATTTCTAATCACTCTTACTGATTAAAGACTAGGTTATAAGCTATAATTAAGCTAAATTATTCTATATTAACAACTTATGTAGCTAATGAGATGGATTTAGACACCCAAAACCTTCACAGTTAACTGTGAAGGGTAAATTTGTGAGATTTTGGCTTTTTTGTGAAACAAAGCTTGATTTTATAGTCTAAACTACCCAATGAAACCTAAGGTAAGCTGTTTGAGGTATGGTTCCCTTCTGAGATCAACAACAACACAACCAATCAGGCTAATCCAAACACCCCTAATGTTGGACTGTTTTGGGTTTTTCAAAGCAATTGGTTGCTAGGATGTGTAAGCTTGATTCTAGACCCTAGTTATGACTAGATGACTTTGTTTAAGCACTTAGGAACAGTACACAATGGCAAATACACAGGCTTTAATACTTGCTTAGTTTAGATAGTTAAACCTAAGAATCTAAGTAACTAGGTATTTTAACAGACAAGTTATGGAAATTAAACTTAAAATCAGTTAACTAACAATTAAAGAACAAGAGCAAACACATAAATGCAATAAACAAGCAGTCAATAAGAACTAAAGATTTTGAGGGAAAATTTAAAATAGCAAAAGCTTACAAGGATACCCTCAGCATGAACAGAGGGTTTTCCTATGATGCCTATCTTTAGATAGACCAACTCCAACTCAAATCTTGCTCCTCAATGATCCTTGGTACCTGAAATCAAGTTAGAAACAGAACAGTTGACCAAAGTTGACTTTTTTGTGTTTTTGAAATTTTCTACTAACACTGGATTTTAGAGTCTCTAAAAAGCTTTAATAAGCTTATTGGAACGTAAGTGAAACTATTTCAGTCCATGGTTACTGCTTCTAATCACAACTCAGCTCATTTAGTAATGCTTGAATAGAGAAAATTGGAATTACACAAAACAGAAATGGAACTTTGATTTTATTACTTAAAAAGATTAAGAGTACATTGGGATAACTGCTACAATGCTTAAACTTGAAAATTACACTAAGATAAGAACTTGATTTAAAAATCGACCCTAGAATTTAACTAAAAGACTACACACTCTAATCCTTGCTTCCTTTGCCTTTTATAGCCCCTGATTAGGGTTTCTTGAACCTCTCTGAGCATTTCCTACCATTTATCTCAGCCATTGGATCACTGCAAGCCCTTTGATTTGATGCCACGTATTTGGCGGGAAACTTTTATCTTCGCAATTGGCTCTGGATAGCAGACAAGGGGGTGGCAGCATTTATTGTAATGTGAGGGTAGGTGCAGGGAGGTGGAAAGGTGATGATGACTCTGCAAGTGGTGGGTGGTGGAGTAATACCAGGGGTGGTGTGGTGGTTTTGTGGTTTGGCTGTGGGAGAGGGAAAAGGGGAGTTGACCGGTATTTGACCGAGGGTCAAATATTTGACCGGGGTTGTGGTGGGCTGGTATGCATTGGGCTCAAAATAGGAAGGGGTGGGCTTTTAGGATTGGATTGGGTTTAGGGAATTGGGGTAATATTATTAATATAGGATCCGGTTTGGTTTTGGTTTACACAAGGACCTTTTTTGCAATTTAACAAAAGTTGAGGGGTGGGACTTGGCAAGTTTCCAAAGTATTTCAAAGGGTGTATTTTGCCAATCCATGAATAGTGTAAGGTCCTTTGTTGAATTTTTCAATTTATTTTCACCAGGGACTAAAACCGTCAAACTTTCAAACTTCAGGGACCATTTGCGTAAATTTTCACCAAACTTTCCACCAAGGACCAATCCTGTCATAAAAGGTTAGTGCAAGGACAAAAATTGTTTTTCTTAAATTTTTTCATATCCCAGGGACCATTTTTGACAATTTTCAAAGTTCAGGGACTAAACTTGACATTTTGTGAAAATTTTCACCAAAGGATTAAATGTGAAACTTTTTGATTTAAAAGGACCTTTGGTGACTTTTTCAAATTTTTAGAACAACTAGGCACTAGATTTGACAATTTTTGAAAGTTGGGGGACTGAAACTGCCAATTATGCAAACTTTGTGCGTTTTTTATCTGTTTTTGATACTTTTGCATTTGAAACATGTAAAACACTTTCCTGGGATATTTTCACTATTTTGATTCAATATTGAGTGTTTCTAGATGTTTTGGCAGCTCAGAAATGGTAAAAATGATGAGTATTTACACACTCATCAGACATCTTGATGTTCCAACAACGTCAAAATGAATCTCTTTATGAAGCATGGACTCGTTTCAAGGATTTACTCCAAAAAGTCCCTCATCATGGCATAGATCTTTGGCTCTAAGTCCAAATCTTTTATGACCATATCGATATCTCCACGAGGCGAGCCATTGACCAATCGGCCGGTGGTAAGCTACGTGATCAAAGTGCGGAACAATCATGGGAACTCATAGAAGATCTTGCTCTCTATGCCAATGAAAGTTGGAATGATCCCCGTGATTCGAACAAAACGGTCAAGGCAATATCTTTGCCTTCGAACAATTCTAGCACTCCCGACCGTAGGATCATGGAACTTGAGGACCAAGTCAAGTTTCTCATGAAATCTTACGAAGCTCCTAAACCTTCAAGCCAAGTGAACAAAATCACTTCTTCATGCGAATTATGTAGTGGTCCCCACGACACTCGTGATTGTGTGGAACTCCCCGGAACAGCTTTTGCGGACTACGCATCCACGCGTACCGACGAAGCGGGAGATAAGTGGTACACTTTCAAGCCCGAGCCAAACACTTACGGTGATTCATACAACCCCTCTTGGAAAAATCACCCAAACCTTAGGTGGAAACAAAATCAACCCAATTCTTCCAATCCGCCTAATCGTTACCAGCCAAACGGTCCACCTTCCAACCGTACTTTCAACAACAATCCTTCTAACAACTATGGTAGTACCAACAATCTTGAAGGATTGATGTCAAAGTTTATGGCATCTCAAGAAGCTATAGCTAGGTTTGAAACCGAATTCAACCAACAACAAACGGAGATGATCAACAAGATTGACAACTTGTTGAAGGCCTTCAACAACCAAGCGTTAGTCACACCTAGGAAGGACACTTGGGACACCAATAACGGAATCCAAATTAAGGACCCCTCATCATCCAAACATGTCCACTTTGTCAATGTCGTCACCATTAAGCCAATAGATAAGGAGATAGAAGAGAGTGACAAGGGTGAAGTTAGAGTAGAAGCCGAGACTAAGGATGAGAGTAGGGAAGTTGAGGTTAATAGGGGAGAGGAATTAGAGGAGGTAGAGCCTATAGAAAAGTACTTCGATAAGCTACCCACCAAGGAAGAACGGGAATACCATAAGGATTTATTCGATAGTCCCGAGAGACCATATATCCTTGGCACCCCCCTTATCAAAATGGGAGACCCCTCTAACATTAACATACCATGCAATATCGGGCACATGCATATATAGAAAGCTTACATCGACCCTAGATCCCCCGTGAACATCATGACTAGGACTTATTACAATTGGGTGATGAAGAAGCAACTTAATTTTAGGATGATGCCCAATAGGAATTTGATAAGTAATTTTGTAGGAAGAGTGAAGGGATTACATGTGATTATAGGGAATCTCACCTATGAGATCGATTTTATGATAGTTGAAGACACTCGTCCGGTGATAGATGCTTGCCTAAGCCAAATAATATTTGGAAAACCATTTGTTGAGGCCACTAGGATGAGTTATGATCCGACTTTAGGGATAGTTAGATTCAAGGAAGAGAATGATGAGGTTGCCTATCAAATGCCCTATAAGATTGAGCAATACCGCCTTCTTTCTAATTTTGAAAAAGAACACAAGCAAGCAGCTTATTATAGGAATGAGGAGGATAGACGTAGAGGAGTAGAGTAGGTAAAGAATAGGATGCTTGGTTTCTACAAAGAATGCTTGCAACTAGGTCCGGAATACAAAACTGGTTTAGAAGACGACCTAGAGAGTGGAACCAACGACGAGGTTACGTAGTAACCCATGACCTTGAGTCTAGCTACAAGACTCGTAAATAAAGAAAAGCGCTTCTTGGGAGGCAACCCATGTTTTGTGTGATTTTATTTTGTTTGTTTGTTATTTGCTTCCGTATGCATGCTTTATTTTTATTGTTGGTAGATCATGTTTCTAAACTAAATAGTGGAAATACTTTACTTTGTTGTTTTGGCCTAGTCTTAAATCCACCTAAAAGTATTTTTGCAAAAGATAAGTGTAAGGGGAAACCCCAAATATGTTTTTAAGAAACAAACTGATCATGATTCTCCACAATATTAAATGAACATGTATATTCGTACTTGTGAGAGTCAAATGCTTGTATTGAGTCATAATGAAGTTTTGCAGGATTTTCCAAGAAGTAGGACCAAGTTTTTCCAGAAATTTTCCGGAAACTTAACATAAGAATTTCTGCAGGTCACTTCTGATGGCGTCACGAGTTAACTCTTGACGGCGTCACGTGTAATCTGGAAATTTTACCAGTTTTGTTTTTCTAACGGAGTCTTATGGTTTTTGTGAATTATTAAGTTTTATAATCTCCAGGAAATCTGCAAACTTCATTCCACAAGCATTATATCTCATATTGTTTTCTAGGATTTAGTAACTTATATAGGATGCCGCCGATTTTACGCGAGGTTGTCTTGTCTATTTTCTCAGGATTTACAGGTTATGTATGACAAGAAGATGATTTATATTCTGGAAGGGAAGCTTTGATTGTTCATTTTCTTGGAGGAAGATTTAACCTGGCCACCTTATTATCCATACCGAGCGAATCAGGGGAGTATTTGATTTCATTCTTTTTACTTATTTCACTTTTACATTCTTTACTTGAACATTGGGGACAATGTTCATCTTAAGTGTAAGGGGAGGGTAAAAAGATGATACCTTACATATGCACTTTCGCTTGAGTTTGTTTTGTTTAATGGTAGATGTGTAATAAAAATATGAGAAATACTTGTTAGTGCAATTTTAGCGCCAAATTTAAAATTTTTTACAACATTTAGGAGTGAAACTTTAGCCATAGCAAGCGTCTCATGGATAGGAGATTGTATGACTAGCACATAACCGTATATTCAGAAAAAATTTCCACCCAAATATGTGAGGTTCGCCTTTAGATTTGATAGGAAAAGCATTTACTATTAGTGCTTATGAGTGTACCGGTAGCATTTAGATTCTAGAACTTGCGTTAGTGATGCATCCCGAGACCGCTAGTGAGACTACATTCGCGTAGTATGATTTACTACATGATAAGAGGCATTAGGATCACCCTTGTGTTAAATCCGTATCATAATTACTTGACCATTTAAGTCATATTACTTGGCTCGTTAAGTCAACTAATTTTTCCCATACCCTTAGCGTTGTACTCATTTTTAGTACACGAAACCCCTAGTACACCCCTCCGAGCCTATCTTTTAGTTTCTAACTTTAAGCATCTTACTTAAAGGAAGAATTTTTTACACCCCACTTAAATGTACACCCAAATCATCTTAGCCTTCCGTGTATGCGCTCATTTTTAGTGCATTATTGTTATTTGTTAAACCCTAAGTTAACTTTCTAATTGATTACATGGTTGCTAAGTCGAGTCATATCCTTGTACATATTGTTTTGGGACGATTGGGACTCATGGGTAAAGTACTTATTTTATGGAGTAATGGGGAAGAACATCATATATTACCCCCATATGTACGATAATCTTGAAAGTACTCCAAGTGTTTTGATTTTCTTAATTCGAGTCATTAGATTAGTTTATTGTAAAGTATGTAAAAATTCAAGTGTAAGGGGAATGTTCATTCCCTATGATGTATTATTTTGGATGGTAGGGTAAGAGTGTATGCAAAAAAAAAAAGTAAAAAAAAACAAGAAAAAGAAAAAAAAAATAGAAAAAGAAAAGGAAAAAAAACATACGGACTACCATCCCTTTTTATTCTATGTTCATTTTATGTTTTTGTTATTTTTCATTTATTAGCTTAAGTCGAGTCTAGTCTTGGCTTAGCAACGCCACATTGTACATGTAATTAACCAAGATTGTTAACTCGCCACCAGTAAAACTTTCTTTATCCAACAAAACCGTGTATTTCATATCCCTACACCTAACGTTACAACCCTTTAAAAGACCTCTTTGATAGTTTATCCTAGGTGCTTACGCCATGTGGTGGAGGTTTGATCCTTTCCCAAGCCTATGGTAATCTATTTTGCTATGACAGGTAGTGAGAGATATCTTCCGTTTCCATATTGTAATTTATACTTTATTACACCCGAGAGATGTGAGTATCTAAACACTATTTGTGAGGTGCTAGTGTATGACCTCCATGCTTGTCTTTGGTCTTTAGTGGAACGATTATTTGTTGTAATTACTTTTATATTAGTGTTAAATGACCCCTAACTTGTATTTTTAGTAGAATAAAAGCGCATTTGCTTGAGGACAAGCAAATCCCAAGTGTAAGGGTATATGATGAGGCGAAAAATGAACCATTTTTAGTGGGTCATTTAAGCCCGGAATTGAATTTATTTGATCAAATATTGCCCTAAATCGTTCCTTTTGTGATTTTAGGTACTTTGGGAGAGAAATCTGGAAAAGGAAGCAATTCAGACGTTTTTGGAGCATAAAAGTGAAGAAAATGCCAAAGTCTTAATTTTCCTTGCTGGGAACAGTAAGTGACGGCGTCAAGAAGGAATTCCTGACGGCGTCAAGAGTAATTTCCATGACGATCCAGTACAGATTTGACGGCGTCACGAAGTAGGGCGTCAAGAGTAAAATTCATGACGGCCTGGAAAATGCTAACACATGACGGCGTCAAAAGTAGATCAAGGCAGTCCGAGAAATATTTTGGCAGCGAGGTGACGGCGTCACAAGATTTGTCTTGACGCCGTCAGACCCTATTTCCTATATATATTTTTCTAATTTTCAAACATTAAAGAGAGAAGTTTTGGAGAAACCCTAAGTACGAACTTGGTGCGAATTTTACAGGTTTTTCAAGGGTTCTAAGCCCTTGATACCTTTCATGTGTAATTGAGATAAGTATTCATTTAATTCAATCAATATATGTATGTGTTGGTTGTCTATATCTTGTTCTTGTCTTAATTCCATCATGCTAGGCTAGATCTATCTTGTGTTTGCTTGGATCTAATGAAACGTAGATGTTAATTATGTGTTGATTACTTGTTTATAGTTGTTTTGGATGAATGAATCTGATGTTAGGCTTAAGAAAACTGGCAGATCTCCAAATGGTAACATGCTTGAACGTCTTAGGAAACATGAACTGATGTGCACTAGGTTTTTAATGGTTGTATTTAATGCATGAGCCACTGTTTATAATCCCTATGGTTGTGTTGGGCATGGCATAGGAGGAGATAAGAGCTCATAGGATTGGGGAGTTAAGTGCGCCACCCCATGAATGGTATTAAGGAATACAATCCGTCATCCATGCAACTATAACAAGTAATTAACGTGTAAACGATGTCTAGGGAGTAGTGAAATCTAAGTAAACACATTTTCTCCACTTATTGCTCACAACCTTAGTATAATTTAATTTATTTTCATTTTTAGTATTTTATTTTGATTGCATCTTTAGTATTGGGTTAGTTGACTAGCAACTAATTCCACCCAAATCCTTAAAACCCAAGATTTTTACTTGCTTTCTAAAAAATATAAAAATACAAAAATAATCATCCCTCACCCTTAGAACTAGTATTTAGGTTTTCTAATCCTAGCGACATTATTCCTAGCTGAACGATCACTCCCCCGGTACTTGTCACTATACTATACTACAACGATCAGGTACACTACCTGGTGGGGGTTGTAAGCTTCTCAAGATCCCTTGAGAGGTAAAGCCTGGTGCGATTCTCACGTATCAAGCGCATACCACCATTTTTAGGGTTTTGAATTGAGGGAGAGATTAGAGAAAAAGAAGTGTGGTGGCTGTTATATTATTAAGGGTTTGTGATGGTTTCAATAGTTTGGGTCTTTAACCCGTTTTTAAAATAAAGGGAAAAGTAAAAAGACAAAAATACCCCCACGTGGGAGGCACGTGGGCATACTTAACGAGCCCAACCAACGCCCGTTAGTGATAGGGATGAACAACGTGACGAAACTTGGTTATAAGGAGTCATGATGCAAGAAAAATAAAAGGGAGGGACCAGGGTAGGGATTTTACACAAACCACAGGGACGAACGATGTAATTTACTCTACAAAATAAATGGCTAAAAACAAACGAAATTGGCCCGTAACATAAAACCCTTAAACTACATAAACTTTAAGTAAAAATACAACAACTTTAATAAAACTTAGAAAGTCCAGCTGAATTTCTTCAAACTAAGATTACTTCAAACTAAGATTGCCCATCTCGTCGCAAGGTCCAGCTGATTAAGTTGTTTTCTTTTGAGGAGTCTTATACCATTCTAGCTTTATCTTGAGTTCCATTAAAACATTACATATCCTAGATCCTAGGTGAAACAAGGGTCTTCGTAAATAATGCACCATTAGAACACAGAAAAGAAGTAAC
The DNA here is from genome assembly GCA_030686995.1 of Artemisia argyi. Classification (NCBI taxonomy): domain Eukaryota; kingdom Viridiplantae; phylum Streptophyta; class Magnoliopsida; order Asterales; family Asteraceae; genus Artemisia; species Artemisia argyi. Next base: position 63,078,892 of record CM060692.1, read on the forward strand.
GGGATAAAAACGGTCAAACCATATCAAACCAGTATCGATTTCAGAAATCTTCTGAAATTTTGCCATCACAAACCACTTATTTCCGTTTGTCACATAATGTGTTATCGAGCACCATGTATCGAGTGATATTGGAGGAAATGAGTGGATGTGGTACCATGTACCTTGTTGAAGGGTCCACATGTCAATTGTCATCTTACGAAATCCAGTGGCAGCAAACATCACTAGCTCATCTTGTGCGTCCACTAAAAGAATATAAACGATTCCATGGGTAGGAATCGGTGGAATGTTCATCATCTGAAATTGCTCTGTATTTACATCAAAAGATATCATGAAATTGATACCTCCAACAACTGACTCGCTAACAGTGAAATAAAGATTACCACCACATAAAGTACTAGATGACCAACAGAAACGGGTGGTTAGATACTCAGCTGGTAGTGTGAGAGGTACGTTTCTCCAGGATTCGTACCTCCTAGAATACACATTGACCGCAAGCGTAGCATTCCTACGCCTTGTATACAAGACTTTGAAATCATCATGCGTGTCGATGTACAGACCAACTGCATCAAGTTTATCTTTATAGAAGTCGTTGGAATATGGGGGTCGTAAGCGTTTGAAAGAGGTTGTGAGTGGGTTCCAAAGGAACAAATCGGATGTGATATCATTGCAAACACACAATAATCCATTCAAATGTGATAGAATTTTCACGACATTAAATCGATTATCATATGATCGATGATCAAAAGGAATGGTGACGCTAGTGCCCGACTCATAATCATGGGTTTCAAAGTTGATTGGATGAATTGAGGAGGTTTGGTGTTCAATTACGAGAACTTTCTGATTAGATGGAATTGCCGAGCGAGAACAATGTTCCCTTACAAAGGCATTTCCTGAGAGTAATTCATTCCATGCCTTACAAACACATCTGCAGCGACCAACAGCCTTTGGTGGCACCCGTGTTAGTATCCCAAATACGATGAATTCAATAGAAAGTTGAGGCATAGTGTGTCTTTTGTTTGTTTAAATTGTATGTAATGACTTTAGGTATAAATAATGTTTTTTTTTTGGCGCAATAATTTGGGCAGGAAAGTTATGGAGGGAAGTTTTTTGTGGGAAAGTTTTGGCGGGAAATATTAATGTTGCATTTGTGCGACTGTGCGACTTAATAATTGGATTGTATCTTTTAGGATCGACAATTAATTAAAAGTACATGTCAATTAAGGCTATTGGTTCTTGTATAAATAAAAAAAAACTTAATCGTACGGCAACACCGCTCAATTAAGGCTATTATATAACTTTTTACTACAAAACCCTTAAATTTATTTAAAAAAAAAAAAAAAAAAAAAAAAAAGTGTTATATAATTTAATTAAATGTACCATTGTAATAGTACCACTGTAATAAATGCGTGTTTGTTTAAAAATTAATTAAAAGTACCTCTGTAATAAATGTGCGGATGGTGTAAAAGTAAAAATGTGTTTAATTTTAGATGTGCGAATGTGTGAATGTACATTGTTTCCATAAATAAATAAACAAAAAAAAATGTGTTAGGAGGGAAAATTTTGGAGGGAAATATAAGCGGGAAATTTTGGAGGGAAATATAAGGGGAGAAATTTTGGAGGGAAATATAAGCGGGAAATTTTGGAGGGAAATTTAAGCGGAGAAATATATGGAGGGAAATTAAAGCGGGAGATTTTTTGGAGGTAAATTAAAGCGGAAAATTTTTTGGAGGGAAATTGGAGGTAAAGTGGAACTGAAATTAATTCCCAGATGTGCGAATGTGCGACTTTGCCGAATGCGCGAAATAAACCATTATTGTTTTATAATGTGTTGTGTCCACGTATAACAATAAACCTCAGTGAAAAAGCTTTAGCATATGAAAATATAATTTGTTAAAAAAAATTTTAACCCATAAACTGTTTTTTTACTACGAAACCCATAAATTGTTAAAAAAAAATGTGTTAGATTAGAATTTAATTAAATATACCATTGTAATAAATGTGTGTTTGTTTAAAATTTAATTAAAAGTACTATTTGTAATAAATGTATGGATGGTGTAAAAGTGGAACTGTATTTAATGTACAAATATGCGAAATAAACAACAAATCTCATTCAAAACATTACAAATTCTAAAAAATAAAACATTACAAATCCTAAAAATTAGAACATTAAAAATCCTAAAAATTAAAACATTCCAAATCCTAATAATTAAAACAATACAAATCCTAAAAATTAAAACTATATTATAAAATTACATCAAAACCAACAAGTGTTGGGTGCTATTACACTTTCACTTACTTCCGACACCACTTCCATTATTAGGAACCGTATCATCGGGGGAGAAGACCTTGACAATATTTTTTATTGTAATGTTAAGATAGTGATTGCCAGATTGTTTAGGAGAAAACACAGAAACATTATGAAGTATCAAAACAGATCCGACCACCATCTTTTTTTCAAACCTTTTATCATTAAACACTTTGTGATGTATTGTTCCTGACATTAAAGCTGACATGTCTCTCAATGTTACTGTAAGATCACTGATTGATGTTAAACCACCAACTTATATTGACCAAAGAATGGTCAACAAAGTCAAATAGCCTAGATCAATGCTCCGGGTAATATAAGGTATCACCAGGTCGTTATGTCCCGTTGAATTGTGAATTGTAACTTTAGCGTACTCGTGATCGGGTGATTATTCACAGAAAAGGGTTATGATCAGAATTATTTGGAAATTATTAACAAATATAGCTTAGGAAAGCTACGTGATTGATTACGGGAATTAAGATTACAAAGATTTGAGCTAAAACCTAAAAACGTACGTTTTAATTAAAAACGTACACAGACAAACGAAAACGAAAAGTACAACTGATGGACGGGAAGTGTTACAAGTGTAAAATAAATATTTTTACAATCCTAACAATTAAAGAAAATTTTAAGAAAAATAAAAACTATTTTTACACTATTTAATTATTTATTATTAATTAATTACTAATTATCTATTTATTAACTAATTAACTAATTAAAATTATTAAAAATACTAAAAAGACTTAGAAAATTAAGAAAAATTTTAAAAATCTAATTAACCATCACTAGAATCCTAAAAAATTATAAAAAGTTTATTTTATGTGTTTTTAAACTAATTTACTAATTATTAATCTAATTACTAATTAATTTTCTAATTATATTATAAAAAAATAGAAAATGAACAGTACAAATTCTAGAAAAAATTATAAAAATGTTTTAACTTAAATCAAAGCTAGAAAAATTATAAAAACTAGGTTGTACTTTATAAAATCTAATTATGCTATTTAATTACTTAATATTAATTAAAACTAAATTAAACTAAAATTAATTATAAAAACCACTAAAAGACAAAATAAAATTCTGGAAAAATTTCTAGAATTACTTTAACCTAAAAGAGAATTTATAAAAATATAAAAATGATATATTGTTTAAAAATAATCTAAAAAGAAAATTAAAATGATAAATCCTATTAAATAGAAGCTATCACTATATTTAAAGTTGATTTTTTTGGTTTTTTCTTTTTCCAAACTAATTATACACTAAAGACAAAAACTTTTTCTGAAAACACTTTTTTTACAACCCAAGAATAAGCACTTTAAGTGCTTATTAACCCAACAGTTGACTTTTGTTGACTGTGGAGGTTATTTAGGTTCAAATTAAGTGATGTGGGGTCCACAATGGTGAATAATGGTTTCTCTGAATTATTTGAACAAAGATAAGCAAGTTTCAACCACTTAAGTTGCCTGAATAAGCCACAAGTCTCAAATAAGCTGTTTGCTTATTGAGATTCTGAGACAGTTGAGGGACAAAGTTTGGGAGTCAATCCAGGTGGGGTCCACTAGTCTAGGGGTCAAACAAAGGGCCAACAGGTCAACCCTGGTAGGAGGGGGTTGGGAGAACCCAAGGTTAAGGTGTGGGACCCACTGGGGTGACCACAAACCACTACCAAAGTTGGGTGAGTGGACTGAGCTGCTGAGACAGGGCAATATCCTTGCCCTGCAGTCAACTTCCAAGGGCAATATTGTCCAAATAAAAATTCACAAAAATAGAAACTTTGTAAAAATCCAAAGTTCAGCTGGTAGAATAATCACATAACAAGTTTCAAGTCCCAATTCACAACACACAAATCATGAAAAATCACTCAATTTTTGCAAAAATCTGAGACTTCACTTTTGACTTTTGATGAAATATTTGAAAGTTGACTATTATGAAATTTGGATCACTCCTACTAATTGAACATGTTATTACAAGTTGTAAGAAAGCTAAAATAAGTTAAAACAAATACTCTAGCACTGATATGGGTGGATTACTACCTCTAAGACTTAACAGTTAACAAGTGAGAGGGATTAAAAGTTGATTTTGACTTTCTACTCTATAACCACTGATTTTAATGCTTTACTAATTCTAATATTACCTAAATTGACATGTATAAACTGAAAAGAACCACAGAAACTTCTTGGAGCATATGGTATGACACTGAACCAAACACCCCCTAATGTAAACTGTTTTCAAGTTTTCAAAGATTTTGGGTGAATTAAACCATTAGACTGATTCATAAGGTTGCAATATGATATAATGGTCTTGGATAAACACAGAAACAACCTCAATAACAACAGCATGCAAAGATTCAACCCAATCCACAATGGCAACTAACTAGTGAAATTTGAGAACAAGTAAAACAAGTGAACAAGCCAATACCTAAAAGCAATAAACTACTAGCTATCACGGAAGGAACATATATCCACAAATAATAACAAGACAAGCAATTTTACAACACTAAACTGAGAATCAAAAGTATGCAATTTTATGAAGAAATATGAACCAAGTTTACCAAATTTTTCACTCCAGCATGAACAGGAGTGACTCACTAGGCTTGCCTATCTTTAGGATAGGCAGAGATCTTCCTTTTGCTATCTCAGCTCATCCAATACTCAATGAATGCCCCTCCTTTGACCTGCATTGACTTGTTAGAAATTGATAAATTCTTGTTCTATAATGGATTTTAAGGTCTCTAGAAGCTGTAACAAGCTTATGGGAACTTAAGTGATCCTAAATAAGTCCAAGTATTAGCTTAATCATACATTTGAGCTTAGTTGAATAATAGAAACTTGCACAAACTGAGATAAGAAGGTGAACTGAATTTGATTACTTGAAAATGATTCAATTACATTAAAAGAAATACTACAATGCTTAGAAGCTTTTGATTACACTAGAACTACTCAAATTAAGAAAAACGACATGAAAATTTATCTAAAAATCTAACTAGTCTTCACAGCTTCTCTTCTTCTCTTTTATAGCTCAAATTAGGGTTTGTGAACCTCATTTGTCTCTTTCCCAGCTGTGATTGCAACCATTGGATCAATAACTTTCAATCATGGCCGTTTGATCATTTTGGCGCCAAAATCCTTTTGTCTGCTTCTGTGGATTATTGATGCCAGGGAGGGTATTTTGGAGTTTAGCCTTTGGTTTGGAGTGTAAGGGGGTGGGTTTTGAGTGTGGCAGAGGTGAAAGACTAGGGGTGATGATGATGGTGTTGGCTTGTAGCAGGGATGAGTGGTGATGATGTGGAGGGGGTGGTGGAGTCAAACTGGGTCAAAGATGGGAGGGTGGAGTTTTATTATTAAACGGATGGGTTTTGGGTTTGTGTGGTGGGCTAGAGTTTGGAGTGGGCTTTTGGGAGATATAAGGGTGTGGATTGGGCTGTGGAGGTATAAGGTTGTGTTGGGTTTGGAATTTGTTTTGGGATTAATAAAACAATGGGGTCCGGTTGGTTTTGTAGAAATTTCACACAAGGACCAATTTGTAATTTATAGAAAGTGAGGGGCTGATTTTGCACTTTTCCAAATTTGTCATGATGGACCAAAGTTGCCAAACTCCAATTATACAAGAACCACAATAGTTAAATTTCCATAATATTAAATCCCGGGGACCAAAAATGACAAGTTTCCAAACTTGAGGGACCAATATTGTAATTTCCTCAAACTTCACACCAAAGGATCATTTTTGATAATTTATGATTTTTAAGGACCAAAATGATTTTTTCTTTCAAAATTATCCCACCAGGGACCAAATCTGCCAAATTATGAAGTTCAGGGGCCTTTTATGTCAATTTGAATTTTGAGGGGTATAAGTGTAATTTTCTCAAACTTTTTCACCCAAGGACTTATTTTGACAATTTTTGACTTTTCTTTGCCTTGGGTTGACTTTTCTTTCATTTTAAACTTCCAGGGACTAGTTTTGCCAAATTTTGAAACTTGAGGGACTGAAACTGCCAATTGTGCAAACTTTGTTCATTTTTCATTTGTTTTTAAACATTTTGCATCTAAAACATATAAAACACACTTTTGGGATAAATTTTGTATTTTGATGCGTTTTTGGGTGTTTTTGGATGTTTTGGCAGTCCAGATACGATAAAAATGATGAGTGTTTGAGCACTCATCAATCACCCAACACATTTGGAGTGCAAGACTTGATTATCCCAATAACCTTTTCAAGTTTTCCTTTATTGAGAAATTTTTTGACATCGGCAAAATAACCAATCATGATACCTTCATCGGGTTTCATATACTCAACCACCCTAACCCATGGCCCACTATTAAAATCAGAATCCTCGCTCACATCATGAACTACTTTCCAAATGTACTCCTGTGTCTCCATTACACCATCATTCACACCTTCCCGAATATCCATACTTTTGCAGATATTCGCTGTTCGAACCATACCTGCAAGACCTCGTATTATATTAACCGGCATTTCATTCACACCTTCCTGAATATCCATAGTTTTGCGGATATCCGTTGTTCGAACCACACCTGCAGGACCTCGTATTATATTAACCGGCATTTCATCACAATCTTCATATGAAAATATGTTTTGGGTAGTGGGTGATAGTCGGAGATCCGAGTTGCCTACTTTAGGGTTTTCATATGAAACCATGTTTTGGGTAGTGGTGGATAGTCGGAGATCCGAGTCGTCTATGTCAAGTAATTCTTCCCAGTTTGGTGGTGAATTCATTTTCACGTTTAGTTATTGGAGCTTTTAACAAAGAAAAATTGTATAAATGTTTGTGTGGTAATAACAAGTGTTATTCACTTATATTTATACTACACCGATCATTAAATATGCGATCGTGCGAATTTAATTTATCAGATGTGCGAATGTGCGATCGTACGAATTTCGGCTGCCCTTTGCTACACAATTTCTTGGAAAAGATGACCAAATCTTTCAAAAGAGAATAAGAACTTCTTTAAAATATTACATTTTTCAGTTGTGCGATCGTGCAAATTTCGGCTGCCCTTTGCTACCAAATTTCTTGGAAAAGATGACCAAATCTTTCAAAAGAGAATAAGATCTTCTTTAAAATATTACCTTTTTCAGTTTTATCTATTACTCGTTTTTATGTATATATATATGTATATATATATATATATATATATATATGTATATATATATGTATGTATATATATATATATACATACATATATATATATATACATATATATATACATATATATATATATATATATACATATATATATATATATATATATATATCATATATGTATGTATATATATATATATACATACATATATATATACATATATATATATATATATATACATATATATATATACATATATATATATATACATATATATATATATATATACATATATATATATATATATATACATATATATATATATATATATATATATATATATATATATATATATATATATATATATATATATATGCGAATGTGCGAGTGTGCGAAGTACATTGTTTTTCATAAATAAATAATCCAAGAAAAAAAAGTGTTAGCTACGAAATTTATTGAAAAGTAGCCCATGTGACCAAATGTCTTGGAAAAGAACATCAAATCTTTCAAAAGAGAATAAGATCTTAGTTGTATTTTTATTTATTACTAATTTTATTAAAATATTACCTTTTTCAGTTTTATCTATAACTCATTTTTATCATTTAAAGTAAAAAACCCAAAACATATATATATATATATATATATATATATATATATATATATATATATATATATATATATATTTGTTATGAATAAAATATTGTAAAAATATATGAGTTAGGTTTATAATTTAATTAAAAGTACATGTCAATAAATATGTGGTTGTTGTAGAAATTTAATTTTCAGATGTGCGAATGTGCTAGTGTGCGAAGTACATTGTTTCCCATAAATAATTCAAGAAAAAAAAAGTGTTAGGTACGAAATTTATTGAAAAGTAGCCCATGTGACCAAATTTCTTAGTAAAGAACACCAAATCTTTCAAAAGAGAATAAGATCTTATTTGTACTTTTATTTATTCGTAGTTTAATTAAAATATTACCTTTTTCAGTTTTATCTATAACTCATTTTTATCATTTAAAGCAAAAAACCCAAGACATATATATAAATAAATATAAATATATATATATATATATATATATATATATATATATATATATATATATATATATATATATATATATATATATGTTATGAATAAAATATTGTAAAATTATATGAGTTAGGTTTATAATTTAATTAAAAGTACATGTCAATAAATATGTGGTTGTTGTAGAAATTTAATTTTCAGATGTGCGAATGTGCGAGTGTGCGAAGTACATTGGATCCCATAAATAATCCAAGAAAAAAAGTGTTAGGTACGAAATTTATTGAAAAGTAGCCCATGTGGCCAAATTTCTTAGAAAAGAACACCAAATCTTTCAAAAGAGAATAAGATCTTATTAGTAGTTTTATTAAAATATTACCTTTTTCAGTTTTATCTATAACTCATTTTTATCATTTAAAAAAACCCAAAACATATATATATATATATATATATATATATATATATATATATATATATATATATATATATATATATATATATGTTATGAATAAAATATTGTAAAAATATATGAGTTAGGTTTAAAATTTAATTAAAAGTACATGTTAATAAATATGTGGTTGTTGTATAAATAGTTGTAAAAAAGTTTTATGTCAATAAATATGTGGTTGATGTAAAAATTTAATTTTCAGATGTGCGAATGTGCGATCATGAGGATTTCGGCTGCCCATGTGACCAAATTTCTTGGAAAAGAACACCAAATCTTTCATAAGGGGGATGTAAAAATTTAATTTATCAGATATGCGAATGTGCGATCGTGTGAATTTCGGCTGCCCTTTGCTACCAAATTTCTTGGAAAAGATGACCAAATCTTTCAAAAGAGAATAAGATCTTCTTTAAAATATTACCTTTTTCAGTTTTATCCATTCCTCGTTTTTATCATTTAAAGAAAAAAGCCCAAAACATATATATATATTGTAAAAATATATGTGTTAGGTTTAAAATTTAATTAAATGTACATGTCAATAAATATGTGGTTGTTGTAGAAATTTAATTTTCATATGTGCCAATGTGCGAGTGTGCGAAGTGCATTGTTTCTCATAAATAAATAATTCAAGAAAAAAAAAGTGTTAGGTACGAAATTTATTGAAAAGTAGCATTTCATTAAATACGTAGTGGTTATAAATTTAATGAAAAGTAGCATGTTAATAAATACGTTGTGATTGTAAAGTCAAAGTGCATTTAATTTCGATGTGTGAATGTGCGAATTGGACAAATGTGCGAATTATATACATATATTACATTGTTTACAATCATTCTAAAGTATCCTGTAACTTTCATCTTCTACACAATAAAACATGAATGGTATATTTAGAGTATTTTTGGCTTGTGAAGATTTAACGTTTGGTACTTCACTTTCAAAAAATAATATGTACGCAGAATTTGTTAATGTCGCCAGGAACAAGTTCAACATCGGGCAAGAGTATGATATTGTCCTATCTTACAATGTTGGAAACAATGCGTCCACATAGTTGACGATGATGATATGGCGTTTTTTACAGATCAAGTTACGAAAGGGAAATCCAACGTGTTGCATACGGTATATATTAAGAAGATTGAAAAATGCTTAAAGGTAAATGCTTCTTCATCTAATACTTTTGAATTCGATCTTAACCTTCTTCCTAATGGATGGGATGAATCCGGTGCGGAATATTACAACACATATAATCAACCTAAAAATGAAATTTACCAAAATACCGAACCTGTTTTATCAAACGACCAAGTTGATCATAAATGGAAAAGTAACACATTTACCTATATGCCTCCTCCCCCCGAACATCTAACACATTTACCAAAAGTAAAGGTCGCGAATAATTGCAAAATAGTTATAAAAACGGGTGATGAATTTGATAGTAAAGAGTTATGTGCGGTAGAGATTGGTGAAAAGGCTCTTTTAGAAGGTTTTCAATTTAGACCAAGAAAATCAGATAGGTTTAGGTATGATGTAGTTTGTAGGGGTGACAATTGCGAGTGGAAGATAATTTCATCTTTGGCGCCAGATAGTGGGAAATGGGTAGTAGGAAAAGTAAACGACGTTCACACTTGTGACAGAACAGAACTATTTCTCGATCACCGAAATGCAACCGCTAAATTGTTGATACCGAAGATGGGAGATCCTAGTCGGGTATATAAGCCAAAGGACATAGTAAAAGACATCAACCTTGCGTACAACATAGACGTTTCGTACAAAAAGGCATGGTGTGGAAGAAATATAGCATTGGAGATGTTGTCCGGTTGCCCAAAAATTCATTTTCACAATTACCGTATTATTGTTATAACCTAAAGTTGAAAAACCCAGGATGGGTAACGCATATTGAGACAGATGATGAAGACCAATTTGAGATGGTTTTTATAGCCTTTTGCGTTGCGGTAGAAATTTATGACTATATAATTAACTTTTCTTTTAATATGTAGTGTATATTGTTATTGTAAATCTAATACTTTTTTTTTTATGTTATAGATTCGGGCTTTCTTGGACCATTTACGTCCACTAATAATAATTGATGCAGCTCATCTTAAAGGAACATACTTTGGTACAAATATGTTCACCGTTGGAATGGACGGAAATAATCAGATTGTTCCACTTGCGACCGGTGTATCTCAGGGCGAGACTGGGAGATCGTGGACATGGTTTTTGACCCACTTGAAAGAATGCGTCGGCGAAGTTCCAGATTTGGCTATAATATCGGATAGACATCTAGGAATACAACAAGCTTGTCAAACAGTTTACCCGAATGCATTTCATAGTTTTTACTGTAGGCACTTGGAGTTGAATTGCAAGTGTGGACAAAGTGACAGGCTTAGGGCTTTATATTGGAAGGCATGCAAAGCTTACACAACCGACGAGTTTACTCATTTTTTTGCACAAATTGAGCGAAAAAGTCAAGAAGCTCACCAGAAACTATTGGAAGCTGGAGTTATGTACTGGTCTAGGGCATATTGCCCAGGAAAACGTTACAATTATATGACTTCGAACAGTGCAGAGTCAATCAACAATTTAACAAGACACGTTCGATATGCTCCTATTTCAATGCTAATGGAATACTACAGAGGGCTTGTACAGTCATGGTTTTGTGATAAACGAGTAACGTACCAAGGTATACATAATTAAGTATTTTTATATAAGTTATATATCTATATTGTTTAGGTTTATTATTATTATAATTATTATTTCAATATTTAGGTGAACATGCGGGTGAACTTAGTGACTGGGCAAGCGCAAAAGTGAAGGACAGAGTGATTAAGAGTGCTAATTGGTTAGTGAAACCCATCGACCATAGAAGGATTTACGAGGTAGATGATCGTAGAAAGAAACATATTGTAAAGTTAAAGGAATATAAATGCACGTGTCGAAAATGGCAACTATCTGGTCTCCCATGTGGTCATGCTAGAGCTGCTTGTAGATTTCAAGGAATGACAAGTTGTAATCATTTGGCGAAGAAATGGTTTAGAACAACTACACTAAAAGCTACATACCAAGCATTGGTATATCCTCTTGGAGAAATTAAGAGTTGGGAGCTCCCAACTAACTTGCAGGTTGTAAAGCCACCGATTATGGCTAATCGACAATCTGGAAGACCAAAGAACAAAGTTAGGATTAGATCACAAGGTGAGGAACCACGAGAGAATTCATGCCAAAGGTGCGGTTCGGCTGCTCACACACGAGGAGAATGTAATGCACCATTGCCAAAAAAGAACAAAAAGGTAAATTATAAATGTAACATAAAATTTTATTATTTTGTATTAGATTATTGTTAAGGATATTAACTTACTAATTTTGATTGACAAATTATAGGCAAACAAAAAGAAAATGAGAGCCTCGATTGACCTCCAAAGACTACCACAATACCCACGTGGAAGCTCGCAAGGATCACGATACCCACAAGGAAGCTCACAAGGATCACAACCATCAATGTCACAAACCTACCATCTAGATAACATGCCTGACCCGTGATTGAAGACATGTTGTTTGTCTTAGAAAAAAACCTCTATCTATGTACTTTAACGTTTGAGACATCTATCTATGCACACATCCATCTATGTAGACCTGATAAGGTCAACAGTCGTAATGCAATTCAGTTTTCCTACTTCTGTTGTCCGATAACACAACAACATGCTTATAACATTCACACATATTTCATAAGCTACAAGCTAACATGGTCAATACTTGATAGCTAAGTGTGTACAATAACAGGAGTTCACAACTGAGGAGATTATGTTCAAAACAAAGTGTGTACAATAACAGGACTTCAAAACTATTAGATTTAAATACAGTTTATCTTGTTCTCGAAATAATAACGGATCAAGCTCTCTCGATATGCAAGTGCTGCCTGGGTTGGATTATCGACACGCAAATGAATTCCATGAGCCAACCTGTATAAACAAATTTTAATCCAAAAGTGATCTCAGCCTTGTGCTTTTACATAAAAAAATACATAATTTCGTAGCCTAGCTTAACTAAAAAAAATGGTGTCCAAGAAAATACAATATACACTAGTACATGAGAGATGTGCTAGAGACAAGAAGTACAAGATCCGCTAGTATAACTAAGAGAAATGTGCAAATTATAGGCTTTTTTAAAGTTGGTCAACAAGTCAGGAATAAGGGGTTTCTACCTAAGAAAATGGTGGAGTTTTCAAATGAACTTATAACAAAAGATGACATAAAACTTCAGGAGCTAAGGATCTTGGCTACGGAGTTGGAACTAAGGGGGCGGGAGATTGACCTATTCATTGAGAAGATTAAGGGTTTGTTGCCCTGGTAAGGTCAATGTTGCAATGTTGTATGTCTTTGTTGGCTATCGTTATCCTAATAAAAATGTTGTGGCCTGAGTCTGCCTAACATGAGTGTTGGTCATGTCCTGTAATGGTGTACCTGTGTCTTAGTTTCTAAGTTAACTTGTTGTAACGTCTATGTCATGTATATCTATGTGGTATGTTTAATGAAGCTTAAGGTTTTATGTTTATGACTATCACGATCTAATTACTAAGGTGCAAAATAGTAATAGTAAAAAATAAACATGGCCGATTAATAACCTGTATAGAAACATGCAGGCAAAGACTCCGCAATCACCAAATACCCCACCCTGCTTTGGAACGTTATGTGCAAGACGAAAGCTGATCTTGTAATTTTCCGGGTCAATACGTTTCTTGTCAAACACACCTGTCTCCCGTAGAATCAAGGGAAGATTGACCTCCAAACATTTCCTCATTTTCAAATACCAATCACGACCTTCCTCTTCACAACGATAAACACTGTCATAAAATATAACATTTCTGGTCTGTATGTGAAACTGGGCAACAGACCAATGTTTCTTAGGCTCGTTTATCGGAATGAACACCGGCAAGGTATACAGAAAATAAATAAGATTTGTTGGACATAATTAAGATGATAAAGATGTGTCGGAAATAAATACCCGGTCAACATCAGCCCATGCCAATTTGTAAACTTGGTTATTAGTATAAAATAGTGGCAACGAATCTTGAAGTAGAAGTGTCAAGAAGTAACTGCTAACTACGGACCAATCTGCAAACGATGGTCTAACGTGCCACAAATACATCACCCAAATCTCAATGTGCTGTAGATATTTAAGAAAAACAAAATAAAGCTCGTTATTTCCATTATCAAACACAAAAAGGAGCACACTATTTACATTATTTGCTATAAGAATTTAACTTTACTTTAATTACCTCGTCGCGGAACCAGCCTTCACGAGTCTCATCCATCCCAACAAAACATAACCAGAAACAACGATCTACAACTATATCATTGCACCAAGGAAACTTGCAATGAAAATAGCTTTCACTATTTGTAATAAAAGCCTCCAACTCACGATGAACAAAAACCTTATCAATCCTTTCTGATGGCCATTTTAGGTCCTACACGTTATAAAAATGAATACATGTATAAACTTAAGCGAAATGGACTGTAAAATGAATGACTCGTACTTGAATCATAGTTCTTATTCACACTGCTAATATCTGAAAAGAATATAGACCTTACCTCTTGCCAAGGTTTGAGATCTCTACATTTCTGGATCATATAAGGAGTTAACTGGGAGTTTGTTCTTTTAAGTTGATCCAGGGTAGGAACTTTCACATCATCATCTACTTCCTTAAATTCCGGCCTTAGTACTAATTCATGCTGCCTCTTCTTTGATAAAAAAGTTTTTTACAAAGAACGTTGCATGTGAGGGGCCTTGAAATTCTGGTTTCTAAGCTGCACATTTTTTTCCTCTTCCTTTAGGACTCTCATCCTCTCTTCCCTTTGTACAGATAAACGTCGATTCTCAGCCTTCTGCTTTTCAGCTGCTACGCGTTCTTGCGTAGCCAAAAAAACACAATCCTTCTATAACACAAAATACGAATACAGACCAACTTAGAATTAACTTTATATGTCTCAACCTCTATTATTGTTAAAATTGTACAAACCTCTTTGACATCTTTGTCAGATAATTTCTCATCTTTTAGAAACTCATCCTGGATTGTTGACTCTAACAAATCTAGGAAATTTTGATTTATATTTGTGCAATACTCATCACCAAGATCAGTATCTTTTTAATGATTGTCGAATTTATCCTGTAAATATATTAAGTAAAATGTAAGAAAAACAGATAATAAACATCTTGTGCATGTAAAGAAAAATTAAGCGAGAATTACTTTTTCCGGTTCTTTGTGCTCTTTCTCATCAAGTTCGTCCAGAAAGTCTTGCATATGTCCAACCTTCATTTTTCCGTTAATTGATGAGGCGAAAAATGATCCGTTTTTAGGGGGTCATTTAAGCCCGAATCCGAATTTATTTGATCAAATATTGCCCTAAATCGTTCCTTTTGTGATTTTAGGTGTTTGGAGAGTGAATTCTGGAAAAGAGGCTATTTTGGACGTTTTTGGAGCATAAAGTGAAGAAAACGACAAAGTACCAAAAATCCAAGCTGGAAATACAAGGTGACGGCGTCAAGGGTTTGCTCTTGACGGCGTCAGACATGAAGAATAATTTACCGTAGCTGGTGACGGCGTCAGATGGAGTTATGACGGCGTCAAAGTGGCCAAGATTAATTTACCGAAGGTGGTGACGGCGTCACATAGGCCATCACGATTGGATCTAGGGCGTCCGAGGAAGTGTATGGCGGCGAGTTGACGGCGTCAGATTTTACTCTTGACGCCGTCAGGACGATTTTCCTATATATAGTTTTCTAGTTTTTTCATAAAAAAGGGGAGAAGTTTTGGTGAAACCCTAAAGACGATTTTGGTGCCTCTTTTACAGGTTTTTCAAGGGTTCCAAACCCTTGAGACCTTGCATTGTAATTGAGATAAGTATACTCTTAATTCAATCAATATGTCTATGTGTTGGTTGTTTATCTTTTGTTCTTATCTTAATTCTACTATGCTAGGCTAGATCTCTCTTGTGTTTGCTTAGATCTAATGAAACCTAGATGTTGATTATGTGTTGATTACTTGTCTATTCTTGTTTTGAATGAATGATTTTATATGTTAGGCTTAAGAAAACTGGCAGATCTCCAAATGGTAACATGCTTGAACGTCTTAAGAAACATGAACCGAGGCGTACTAGGTCTTTATTGGTTGTATTTAATGCATGAGCCACTGTTTACAATCCCTATAGTTGTGCTGGGTCATGGTGTAGGAGGAGATAAGAGCTCATAGAGTTGGGGAGTTATGTATGCCACTCCACGAATGGTATTAAGGAATACAACCCGTCATTCATACAAGTGTAACAAGTAATTAACATGTAAAAGATATCTAGGGAGTAATGAAGTCTAAGTAAACACAATTTCTCCAATTACTGCTCACAACCTTAGTTTAATATTAGTTTAATTTTATTTTCATTAGTTTAATTAGTTACAAAGTAGTTTTTGGGTTAGTTGATTAGCAACTAATTCCGCCCACTCTTTCAAAACCCGAGATTTTAATTGCTTTCATAAAATATAAAAACACAAAAATAATCATCTTTCATCTCTAGAACTTTTAATTAGGTTTTCTAATCCTAGCGACACTATTCCTAAGCTGAACGATCAATCCCCCGGTACTTGTCACTATACTATACTACAACGATCAGGTACACTGCCTGGTGGGGGTTGTAAGCCTCGCGAGATCCCTCGAGAGGTAAAGCAAGGTGCGATTCCCACGCATCAAGTTTTTGGCGCCGCAGCCTGGGGAATAGTTATTGTTTAGGTTGAATTTGATTTTTATTAGGTCTACTCATTAGATTCCTATCAAGTGAGATTTTTTCTTTTTATTTTGTAGCTTTCTTGTAGTCTATCTTTTCTTTGTGATTTTGTTTGTAACTTGCTTCAAATGGACCTTACACTTAGGCTTCTAAGATTGCAAGATAGGGTTGAGCGGCTAACATACCAAAGAGTTCAAAATACCTCATTTAGAGACACCTATGAATCATATGATCCTTCACCTAGGATAGATTCTTATGAACAATCTCCATGTTTAAGATCTAGTTTTAGTGAGGCCAATTGGAAATGCGACCTAGTTTGCCATGGAATTATGGAGAGAGCCATTGCAACAAATCATAAGTTGGATGAAGCACTAGGTTTGCTATTATCACTTCCTAAGAAAACAATTGAGGAGGATTTAGCCGAGCATGATCACATTGATCAAAAAGACCTAGGTCCCATGATCGATGATGATGAATCTCAAGAAACAGATGATGAATCTCTTGGGCAATTTGTATATAGTAGTCAGAATATTGAAGATGATCCTTATGATTCGGACATAGAAGTTGAGATGCCTAGAGAAGCACGTGAGATACTTGGGAGAATGTTAGGGCTAGATCCTGACACATGGAATGATGAGGTGAACAACATAAGCCCACAAAATACTCAACCATCATTTGAGGCACATACACCGCCCGTGACTTACCCGGAAGAAGTAGAAGAAACTTTAGGAATTCCTATGGAGGTAGAACCCTTGGACCAGGCACCACTTGAGGATATAGGTTTGAACACCTGTAGTGATAACCTTACTCCTAGTTCTAGGGAATTTCCTAGTGTTGATGAACCGGAACCTCAACCTTTACACAACTTCCCATCCTTAGATTTATTTCTAGGAGACAAAAGAGGAACCGACCCACCCATCAACCAATATTATCCGGGTAGTTTTAGGATGAAGGAAGCCATTCACTCACCCCCTTCACCTCACGTGGCATATTCACACCCTAAGGGTGTGTATCGCTACTTTCACCTACACTTAATCCTAAGTGTAGGGAGAACCTCCCCTATTTCCATTAAATAAGGGTAGAGTCAGGCTCGTGACTCGAACAAAAACAAGCGCTTCTTGGGAGGCAACCCATGTTTTGTGTGTTTTTATTTGTTTGTTTGTTTGTTTGTTTGTTTGATTTTATTTGTTTCCGTATGCATGTTTTATTTTTATTATTTGTGGCTCATGTTTCAAATTAAATTGTGAAAATGCTTTATTTTGTTTTTAACTTCGTCTTAATTGCATATAAAGGTATTTTGCAAAAGATAAGTGTAAGGGAGATCCAAATTTGTTTATAAGAACGAAATTGAGCATGAACCACAACAATATTAAATGGACATGTGTATTAGTACTTGTTAGAGTCAAATGCTTGTATCGAGTCGTAATGATGTTTTGCAGGATTTTCCAGGAAGTAGGACGAAGTTTTTTCCAAAAATTTTTCCGGAAACTTAACATAAAAATTTCTGCAGGTCACTTCTGACGGCGTCACGAGTTTACTCTTGACGGCGTCATGTGTAAAAATCTGGAAATTTTACCAGTTTTGTTTTTCTAATGGAGTCTTATGGTTTTTGTGAATTATTAAGTTTTATAATCTCCAGGAAATCTGCAAACTTCATTCCACAAGCATTATATCTTATTTTGTTTTCTAGGATTTAGTAACTTATATAGGATGCCGCCGATTTTACGCGAGGTTGCCTTGTCTACTTTTGTCAGGATTTACAGGTTATTTGTGACAAGAAGATGATTTATATTCTGGAAGGGAAGCTTTGATTGTTCGTTTTCTTGGAAGAAGATTTAACCTGGCCAACCTAAAATCCATACCGAGCGAATCAGGGGAGTATTTGATTTAATTCTTTTTACTTATTTTACTTTTACATTCTTTACTTGAACATTGGGGACAATGTTCATCTTAAGTGTAAGGGGAGGGTAAAAAGATGATACCTTACATATGCACTTTCGCTTGAGTTTGTTTTGTTTGATAGTAGATGAGTAATAAAACTATGAGAAATACTTGTTAGTGTAATTTTAGCGCCAAATTTAAAATTTTTTACAACATTTAGGAGTGAAACTTTAGCCATAGCAAGCGTCTCATGGATAGGAGGTTGTATGACTAGCACATAACCGTATATTCAGAAAAATTTTCCACCCAAAAATGTGAGGTTCGCCTTTAGATTTGATAGGAAAAGCATTCATTATTAGTGCTTATGAGTGTACCGGTAGCATTTAGATTCTAGAACTTGCGTTAGTGATGCATCCCGAGACCGCTAGTGAGACTACATTCGTGTGGTAGGATTTACTACATGATAAGAGGCATTAGGATCACCCTTGTGTTAAACCCGTATTATAATTACTTGACCATTTAAGTCATACTTGGCTAGTTATGTCAACTAATTTTTCCCACACCCTTAGCGTTGTACTCATTTTTAGTATACGATACCCCTAGTACACCCCTCCGAGCCTATCTTTTCGTTTCTAACTTTAAGCATTTTACTTAAAGGAAGAATTTGTTACACCCCACTTAAATGTACACCCAAATCGCCTTAGCCTTCTGTGTATGCGCTCATTTTTAGTGCATTATTGTTATTTGTTAAACCCTAAGTTAACTTTCTAATTGATTACATGGTTGCTAAGTTGAGTCATATCATTGTACATATTGTTTTGGGACTATTGGGACTCATGGGTAAGTACTTATTTTATGGAGTAATGGGGAAGAACATAATATATTACCCCCATATGTACGTTAATCTTAAAAGTGCTCCAAGTGTTTCGATTTTCTTAATTCGAGTCATTAGATTAGTTAATTGTAAAGTATGTAAAGATTCAAGTGTAAGAGGAACGTTTAAACCCCTATGATGTATTATTTTGGATGGTAGGGTAAGAGTGTATGCAAAAAAAAAAAAAAAAAAAAAAAAAAAAAAAAAAAAAATCGAAAAAATCAAGAAAAAGAAAAAAAAAATAGAAAAGAAAAAGAGAAAAAACATACGGACTACCATCCCGTTTTTATTCTATGTTCATTTTATGTTTTTGTTATTTTTCATTTATTAGCTTAAGTCGAGTCTAGTCTTGGCTTAGCAACGCCATCTTGTACATGTAATTAACTAAGATTGTTAACTCGCCACCAGTAAAATTCCCTTTATCCAACAAAACCGTGTAATTCATATCCCTACACCTAACGATATAACCCTTTAAAAAGACCTCTTTGATAGTTTATCCTAGGTGCTTACGCCATGTGGTGGAGGTTTGATCCTTTCCCAAGCCTATGGTAATCTATTTTGCTATGACAGGTAGTGAGAGATATCTTCCATTTCCATAATGTTATATTACTTTATTACACCCGAGAGATGTGAGTATCTAAACACTATTTGTGAGGTGCTTGTGTATGACCTCCGTGCTTGTCTATTGGTCTTTAGTGGAACGATTATTTGTTGTAATTACTTTTATATTAGTGTTAAATGACCCCTAACTTGTCTTTTGAGTAGAATAAAAGCTCATTTGCTTGAGGACAAGCAAATCTCAAGTGTAAGGGTATATGATGAGGCGAAAAATGATCCGTTTTTAGGGGGTCATTTAAGCCCGAATCCGAATTTATTTGATCAAATATTGCCCTAAATCATTCCTTTTGTGATTTTAGGTGTTTGGAGAGTGAATTCTGGAAAAGAGGCTATTTTGGACGTTTTTGGAGCATAAAGTGAAGAAAACGACAAAGTACCAAAAATCCAAGCTGGAAATACAAGGTGACGGCGTCAAGGGTTTGCTCTTGACGGCGTCAGACATGAAGAATAATTTACCGTAGCTGGTGACGGCGTCAGATGGAGTTATGACGGCGTCAAAATGGCCAAGATTAATTTACCGAAGGTGGTGACGGCGTCACATAGGCTGTCACGATTGGATCTAGGGCGTCCAAGGAAGTGTATGGCGGCGAGTTGACGGCGTCAGATTTTACTCTTGACGCCGTCAGGACGATTTTCCTATATATAGTTTTCTAGTTTTTTCATAAAAAAGGGGAGAAGTTTTGGTGAAACCCTAAAGACGATTTTGGTGCCTCTTTTACAGGTTTTTCAAGGGTTCCAAACCCTTGAGACCTTGCATTGTAATTGAGATAAGTATACTCTTAATTCAATCAATATGTCTATGTGTTGGTTGTTTATCTTTTGTTCTTATCTTAATTCTACTATGCTAGGCTAGATCTCTCTTGTGTTTGCTTAGATCTAATGAAACCTGGATGTTGATTATGTGTTGATTACTTGTCTATTCTTGTTTTGAATGAATGATTTTATATGTTAGGCTTAAGAAAACTGGCAGATCTCCAAATGGTAACATGCTTGAACGTCTTAAGAAACATGAACCGAGGCGTACTAGGTCTTTATTGGTTGTATTTAATGCATGAGCCACTGTTTACAATCCCTATAGTTGTGCTGGGTCATGGTGTAGGAGGAGATAAGAGCTCATAGAGTTGGGGAGTTATGTATGCCACTCCACGAATGGTATTAAGGAATACAACCCGTCATTCTTACAAGTGTAACAAGTAATTAACATGTAAAAGATATCTAGGGAGTAATGAAGTCTAAGTAAACACAATTTCTCCAATTACTGCTCACAACCTTAGTTTAATATTAGTTTAATTTTATTTTCATTAGTTTAATTAGTTACAAAGTAGTTTTTGGGTTAGTTGATTAGCAACTAATTCCGCCCACTCTTTCAAAACCCGAGATTTTAATTGCTTTCATAAAATATAAAAACACAAAAATAATCATCTTTCATCTCTAGAACTTTTAATTAGGTTTTCTAATCCTAGCGACACTATTCCTAAGCTGAACGATCAATCCCCCGGTACTTGTCACTATACTATACTACAACGATCAGGTACACTGCCTGGTGGGGGTTGTAAGCCTCGCGAGATCCCTCGAGAGGTAAAGCAAGGTGCGATTCCCACGCATCATTAATATACTGGGTAATACAAAAGATCAAGTACATGAATTAGTGACTAAACATTTTGGATAACGAATCATATAGTTAGGGTATAAACAAACCTGAATAATGGTTTCAAGTTTGTAGACCTGTGATCTCAAACTGTTGACCTCTGCAGGTAACATCAACAAACCATTACATATACCTTGCAATGTCCTAACACGATCTTGAAGAGTATCACAAGACTGTTGTGCTGGAACTTCATTGTCTATACGATGTATTTTCGCACGAAGTTCTGCTCGTTTACGCAACCAATCTTTAAAAAGCCCTCCACTGTTGACAACAGGCGCAGCTCTCGGTGCATACCAGTTAAAAAACCTAATGCCTTTGGTATACCATTCTAAATGAGCCTCAGCTTTCGTAGGATATAGATCATGGTTTGTTTCTTTCGCCTAACAAAATATACAAACAGAAAGTGGATTAGCGTTAACCATAATCATAATCAAATAGTAGGAATGGATATCACAAAATGAACACTTGCCTGGGGAAAAAGCTGCCCGAAAGACTCTAATTCTTGGAAAGGCACCTTCTTAGACCATGAAAGTGCTCTTGGGATAACATCGATGTCCTTACTCCACCAACGCAAGCTCTGGGTAGAAATCTCTAAAATCCATATCTGAAAAAACTAAATACGTTAAAAGAATTACTAGTAACATAAAAATAATTTAACATAATAATTTGTAGTGCATAATTCTGACCTTGAAACATAAAAAAACCCAGCCAAAGAATATTCCAACTTCCGTTTTGAGTTGATATTTCGAATGGCATCGTACAACTGTCTCCAAATGTGTTCCCCCTAAGGAAAGTCATTCCAGCTTTGAAAGTCCTCAACCATCCTAAGATATGTATCATCCACCACAGATAACAGGTCACACCCCATAAATATGACTTGAAGTAATAACAAAAGACAAACTCGTACCGCGTCTTGATCAGATACTTTTGTAAAAAGCTCTTCATCCTCAATCAAACATAAGAGATCTATGGTTTTTAAATTCTCCCCTACCTTCTTCGGAAATACACGGTCACGAAATATGATATCACCACTTCTAAACTTACGGAAACTAGGCAATCTAAATTTAAAACCAGTTATGAGGTGAAATTGACGGCGTCCAAAATGCAGATGATGTCCATTAACAACATAAATTAGTGGCAAATCATAGTGCTGATCATCAGACTCAATTTGTTTTTGAAGCATGTAATGTATAAGACTATCTTCGTTCTCAAAGTAATTTAAATCCAACCATGGACCAATGCATGTTGACCGAAACACTTGACGACGATTTTCAGATAATCTGTCATTAATCAATTGGAAGTAATGCAATTTGCTTCGGATGTGAACCTTGGCAGCATATTCCTATATAAACAAACAATAACACAAAGAGAAGCAACTCAGTTATTAACCAAACATACATAATAAAACTGAGTAACTATAGTAAAAAACAAATTTTATGGCACGTACTATCGCTAAATAAACACAATGACAACCTTGTAAAGGCTCCTTTCCAGAAGTTGAGGTAGTACATGTTTGCATTTTGTATGTATTGACTCAGTAACACGCCAAATGGATAGACAACTTTCAGGCTTATATAGGCCACCAACAAAATTCATCCTCAACCATGAGCTATTCTGGGAGGGCATTTGCAATCACCAATGACCTAATAACGCACTTAACATTACGCCTACAGTCATAGCTATGCTGTTCAGCGTCACATACTAATGGCTATGTCTCAAACTACATGAGGTCAATAACTTACAGTTTGTTTACAACATTAGTAGATACACCATGTGCCAATGGAGTAAACATGTAACTGCTATCCTGCAAACTCATATTACGACATTGATAAATTGAAGTGTAAAACTAAGGTTCCTACCAATACAAACAAATACAAGAAAATTGGTCACTGAAACTGATAAACTGTTGTACATTACGACATTGATAAACTGTTGTACATTACATAAACCAAGTTATCATTATATGATATACATAACAACAACTAAACATTGTTCATAAGAAAACCAAAATGCTTTGGTTTATCATTATTGTGTTGCCATATTGTACTAAGACCCTCATCTTTGTTCAATCCACTATGATTTGTTTTAAAAGGGTGTACATCTTCATAACTGTAAACTTCTCTTCTTAACTCTTCGAGTGTTTCACTTGGAAGTTGCATATTTGGTGGAGCATTTGGCCCATACCTCTCAAATATCTCTGGAAAGATGACCTCTCTAAGTACCATTACTGACCAACCCCGGTCATCAAGGGTATGCTCTAACTTTAATCGTTTACCAGTAGACATTATGGTTCCTACCAATACAAACAAATACTAAGGTTCCTACCAATACAAACAAATACTACAGAAACATACGAAGTACTACAAAATTGCACACACATAGATCGTAGAAAGTAGGCATGTATACTAATCTTCCCCACATCTCTCAATGATCCAACTATAACAAAAAGGGCCTTTGTTGCTGTTCAGCGTTACATACTAATGCCTTGGTCTCAAACTACATGGTGTTTATTTTAGTGCGCCCTACTTCATGTCTCTTCCAAGACCTATATACATGCCTCTCACTCGTTCATACTCATTTCTAAACCTCATATTTTTCCATAAAACACTTACCTCACATCTTTAACACTTTTTATGAAACTTAGCCTCTCACTCGTTCCTACTCATTTCTAGGTCCCATCATTTCAAACATTAACACAGGACCATTTTGGGTCTACCGGCACTATAGAAGGACCTAGGTTAAAAGGATATATGAATTAGATTATGCCTACTAACGCGCTTAACATTTGCAATCACATTACAGATACTAACGATCTTAAAGGTGAGCTTATCGGCATTTCCAAAAGTAAAATACGCCCATAAGCCAGCTAAATAAGCTAATCCAAACGCCCTATTACACACATAACAATTACTAATCTAAATAAGCTAATCCAAAACATTATTTATACATAAAGTCATTACACACAATTTAAACAATACTATGGCATTCCCTTAATTCAACAATGCCCCCGCGGTAAGTATTATTTTGCTAACTATGATACCAAAACCATTTTCATCTATGTATAAGTCACTATGTTTCTTTTAACTCTCTTTTTCCAAACAAATACAACTTCTGCATACACTTAAATCCGCTCGCAACAATCCATTTCTATGAGTTCAATGGATGTTTTAAACTATGAGTTCAATTGGTGTTTTAAACAAAAACAACTAAAATTAAGAGAAAAACTTACCATTTCAGTCTCGGTTCATCTATCTTCTATGCAAAAATGACCCGGTTGATGTTTTTGTGTGTGTGGATTTGAAGAATTAATTAAAATGTTTTTATTTAAGTGAAATAAGTAAAATTAAAATAGTAATATTTAAAAAAAATATGTCAAGTCAAATCATATTTATAAAATCTTTTGGAAAGATTTGTGGTCTTTTCCAAGAAATATGGCACATGGGGTAGCCGAAATTCGCACGATCGCAGGATCAGAAATCGCACGATCGAAAATTAAATTCAAAGGCCACGTGGGGATAAGTGCTAGTGGGGTGGGCAGCAAATGATTGGCAATGTTGTTTTGTCTGGACACGTGTAACAAAGTTAATGGGATCGCACGATCGCACTTGACTAAATTAGGAAATGGGGTTGGGTTTGTACTGAATAAACAAACCCAAAAAATAATTGTACTGATCTGTAATTTGCCCTTATAGCAATATTACTATATAAAGTCTTGAGAACTTCCAAAATCGGAAATACTAACTAATATTAAATCTATTTTCAAAAAAAAAAAAAAAAAAAAAAAAAAAAAAAAAAAAAAAATGCCAACATTAATAATTATGATTAAGTTTATTATTATATGAGTAGACGATCCTAGGTGGTCTCAACACATTTTTACTGCTCACACGTTGCGACAAAATTAAAACTATTTTGTATGTAAAGTTGTAATTCATAAATGTTCGATAATATATACCGTTTGGCAAATTTCAAGTTATATGAAAATAAGGGTTTTGCTAATAACAGCCTTTAGAGTTGTGTTTAAGCAAGTAATTATTATTACAATGTTATTAATGAATTATCATTATTGAATGAAAATTACTAAAATTGCACAAATAATTCTGAAAAAAGTGGTTGCATAACTAACACTTTTGATTGAGTGGAGTAGTCTATTACATCAAATTGTAAGAAAATATATCATCTTAACCACAACTCTAAGGGCTGCTGTTAACAAAACCCTTAAAAGTAAAGGAAATTTAAGTTATATGAAAATAATTGTCAAAAGTAAACTAGTATAAAAGTTTAAGGTTAAAAGTGGAAATTATATAGTGAATAGTTTGTTTGAATTTTTTTTAACTGTAAAACAAATCAAATATACATATCAAATAAAAACACTAGCAAGGAGCTAAAATTAAATAGAAGATTTTCAATAATCCAACTACTAATCTTAGCACCTCTAAACTTACGCTAAGAAAAAAAAATACAAACAAATGCTATCAGGAAGATATATAATGTATAAATATTTTCGGTGCAACATTTATACGCACGTTATAGGGTCAAACTAGTATATATAACGTCGCGATACTGCACAATGTAGTACGTGAGAGACGCGTTATAGATACCACATTATGGTGATAACAAGCGTCATTCGGTTTTTTTTTTTTTTTTTTTTTTTTTTTTTTTTTTTTTTTTTTTTTAATTTCATTTATACTTGTTGTGTTGACGAATCTCCCACTATATAAAACAAGCTTTCCCTAAGGAAGGCTTTGCCCAAAACTCCAAGATAATGACACCTGGATATTAAAATTGATCCAATGGACCAAATGCAATTTCAGCCATTTAATTAATGCAAACAATAAAACACACGCATTTACCCTATCAATCCGATCAAACACAAGTTTCTTCTCAACAAAAAAACCCCAAACATTTACCTAGCAAAAAATCATCGCCAACAATTAACCTCAAACAAAAAAATCCTTCAAATATTTTTCCTAACATCAACAATATTCAGGAATAATTATACCCCAAACCAAAAATTCATCGCCAACAATTAACCCCAAACCAAAAAATCCCTCGATCCACAACAAAGCCTATAATTTTGATTCCAAAATTCAAACACCAATCATAATTCGTAAAAACCCCATATTCCCTAAAGATGATAATGGAAACTACATAAAAAAACGGATACAGAAGATGAATACACTTGATTCATAACTAACCCTAATTTTTGGGGCAAAATGACATTATTGGAAATCGTATATCGACAATTCAAGTGTATTCTTTGTTCAATAACAATTATCGAATATCAAACAGGTAATAGAATCATTTTTTAATTGTTAATTTTCTTTATAATATATGATTAAGTTAGCAATTTCTGGGTTTATTAGCCATTTGTATTGTTTTCATATAATTACCTTCATCAATCCAATCCAATTTAAATTTTTGGTGTTAGGGAACTATTATGTGTAACAACTCGCATTTTCGGATTACTATTTATTTTTACTATTCACTTTTCACTATTCACTTTCACTATTCACTCCTGAAATTTTTATTTCATATTCTCGTAAGTTAAACTATTTTAATGATAATCCGAGAATTTGACACTCGTCGGATCATTTCTGCAAATATCGCGAAACCGTGTCCGAGATTTACTTTTAGGTTTAAACGTCATTCCAGCATCCCGATATGTCCATAAAACATTATAAACAATAGAAATATGATTTTCTCATTTTAGGACAATTCCAAAAGTTTGGAATTTTACGTTTTCCAGTTCAGCGTTTTACGCGAATTACGCGTTTTAGACCCGCGTTTCCAGTTTTAGCAGCATTTAAGCAGCCCAATAGAACCTACCACTCATTTTATATTTTATTATGGAGTATATTGATAAGTTCTAGCATATTTATAAGTTTCATATTTTTAGGATACCCGATTTTAAGTTTCAGGACTTAACGACTTACCGTTAGCAATTACCGGGACCAAAACTCACTCCGTAACTTAGATAAGACCATGACTACTCATCTAGTCACCCTTATCTCATTATGGCCGACTTAGGAGGGGGGGAGTCACCTAGCATGTGTCTTGATCTTATACTTGAAGTCTTGGATTCATTACAAGTGTAAAACTTCCTAAGTAAGCTTGCAAAATATCCTAAAATTGTAACCTCCTCATCTTCACTATAAATACAAGCTCATTCTCTTCCTTTTTCCTTCAAAACCCACGACTAAAACAGCCCTTATACACCATTTTGATGATGGTTCTTGCTAGTTTAATCCATCATAAGTCATACTCTTGTATTCATTGTTGATTACTAGTTCCATTCCATCCATAAAACACTAAAATTCACCACAAAAACTCATTAAATTTCCAAGTGTTCTTAGTGAAGATTTTTACTAAAGGTTGTTTTTATGTTAGATTAGTGTTTATCAAGGGATTATAAGATAGGGTTTTTGATATGGAAGCATGGCTATGGTTGGAAAGGTTTTGGAAGATTAAGTAGTGGTTCTTGGTTTTGATCTTGGTTCTAGTTAGTTTCTTCACAAGTTGTAAGCAAACCCTAACATACTCCTTGCTTAATTATCATTTTCATGCTCTTTGTGTTCCTTTTATGCTATATATGTTCTTGTTATTGTGTTCATGATGTATAAAAATGGATAAAACAAGTATTGGTATACATATGTTAACCTATGTTATTCAAACAAGGAAACTAGTGACTTATATTGAGAACCACGACCAAAATAAAGTAACCATGACATGAAACACATACTTACTGTTATATATGACTTAAAAAGGAAAACATAGCAATTTGAATCACCTAAAACGAGTACACGAGTCAAAAGTTATGACCATTTGAAGCTAGCGAAACCAAAACGGCAAAAACTGCCTATGCAAACTATTTTGCATTCTGCCAATTTTTAAAGTCCCACTTCTGGTCCGATTCATCAAAAAGTTAAAACACGAAAGTTGTCCGGAACGACGTTTTCGTTCAGGAACAAAGAAGCTCGAGCCTTGAAAACGCTTTCTGAGTGATAATTTTCTTCAAATTCTTAACAGCCCATTTTTAGACCAAAGTAACTATATAATGGTTATAATTAGATGAGACCAAGAGGTCTAATGACCTAAAGCCAAGACCACAACCATGGCTAAAGCCAAGGTTGAGTCTCAAGATCATGGTAACAATGACCAAGGTCATGGGAAAGCCACGGCAAAAGACCATATAACTTTTAAAGATCAAAAAGCTTATATATATATATATATATATATATATATATATATATATATATATATATATATATATATATATATATATATATATATATATATATGTTATCAAATACTACAATAGTAGGGAGCCTCATGTGAGGAGTTCATTAAGTAAGCCGTCGAGATGAGTTGTGGATTTACGAATTAAAGTGTCCTGGCTCCTCGAACGTTTACTACATGACTTCTGAATTATATCGGCCCGAACGGTAGTAAGAGATATACAACCTATACATGTTTCATAAACCATTTATATTCAAAGACTTACACTATATACTAAGTACTACATCATGAGCATTATGCAAGACATATATAGGCAATTCTTCGTATTCTTAGACGTTACTCCAAACCTAAGTCACAATGTTCTATTATAGGCTGCTCTTAGAGACTTTCGCGATTCGACTATCACATTCATTTCTCATTACATAAGCTTAAGGTGAGTCATAGCCCCTACTCTTTTTATACTTGTTTTTAACTCTTTTGGGGAGATACATGCTCAACTACTTGCTTACTTGTACAAATACTCAAAACATTTATACTTGATTGCTTTATACTTGATTGTGTTATACTTGATTACGTTATACTTGATTTCATACATACATGACTGTTTTATACTTTGGGAAGTGGCTCCCAGCAAACTTTTATCTTTGGGAAGTGGCTCCCAGCAAACTTTTATCTTTGGGAAGTGGCTCCCAGTTTTCTTTGGGAAGTGGCTCCCAGTTGTCTTTGGGAATTGGCTCCCAAGTGAGGTCTTCGGAGATGAAGTAGAGACTCACTACTAATTGCTTAATTGTTTTGATGAACTTATACATGTCTTATTCATACAATATATCTAGCAGTGGGTTGTGAACACACAGGTTACAAGTCTCTTATGGCGGGACTTGCAACAGAGTAGATTCACGATGCCTTTGCTGTGTGATCATTCTTTAAGGCTTTTCAACTGTTTTAAGACAAACTCTATGAACTCACCAACCATTGTGTTGACACTTTAGCATGTTTATCTCAGGTTAGTAAGGCGATAGCTAGTGCGTGGAACTTAGAGTCAAGCTGCATATTCTGAAGACTTACGCTTTTATCACTTACCATTCAAAACTTTGTATACATTTTTGTATCATACTTTGGAATCTCAAGTTTGTAACTCGGAATTTATTAATCGAATGGTAACTTTTCAAAACGTCTCATTTAGAGTTCGTTTTCTATACCTTGTACTTTGTATTATGAAGTAGCACCCCTATGACACAGTCTTCCGCTGCGGTATTTTGGGGGTGTTACAGATTGGTACCAGAGCCTTGGTTATAGAGAACTAGGTTGCATTTAGTGCCTAGACTATAACTGCTATATACGTTGAGACCTTCCTCTTTATTTGCCTTACACACAATACATACACATATGCTTTTTGGTTAGAGGTTTGCTTAGTTCCACGCTGTTAGATGATGTGACTTTAGTATTATAAGGAGCCCCAGAGATTAGTTGAGTCATTTAAAACATGGAGCTCAGTAATAACTAATTATTTAACTTGATCTTGTGACAGTTATTGTTTGATGAGATACAAGATTTGAGTTAAATAATATTATTTCTTAGCTTTACGGATTTGATGACTTGATTATCTTACTATCGGCCTCAGAAGGCGGATTTTGTGTCGGAAATTCTTAAGTAGGATGTTTTAGAATCTCCTTATTTAAATGGATTGGGACGCCTCTTCATTTAAATAAAGAAATTGTAAATCACCGAACCATAAGTTTATGAGACCTTACTTACATAAATTTGGACGCTTCTTTATGTAAGTAATGTGTTATAAATAAGTGGGCTTAATTGTAGCCGATACGACTCCTTAACCACAACCTTAGACGAATCAGAGTAAACACCACTATATTAGAGATCCGAATTCTCTTAGACACACCGTAAGTAGTTAACATCAACTGAACTTCGGGACGAAGTTCTCCTTAAGGGGTAGAGACTGTAACAACTCGCATTTTCAGATTACTATTCACAATTACTATTCACTTTCACTATTCACTCCCGAAATTTTTATTTCATATTCTCGTAAGTTAAATTATTTTAATGATAATCCGAGAATTTGACACTCGTCGGATCATTTCTGCAAATATCGCGAAACCGTGTCCGAGATTTACTTTTAGGTTTAAACGTCATTCTAGCATCCCGATATGTCCATAAAACATTATAAACAATAGAAATATGATTTTCTCTCATTTTAGGACAATTCCAAAAGTTTTGGAATTTTACGTTTTCCAGTTCAGTGTTTTACGCGAATTACGCGTTTTAGACCCGCGTTTCCAGTTTTAGCAGCATTTAAGCAACCCAATAGAACCTACCA
Organism: Artemisia argyi; assembly: GCA_030686995.1. NCBI lineage: Eukaryota > Viridiplantae > Streptophyta > Magnoliopsida > Asterales > Asteraceae > Artemisia > Artemisia argyi. The sequence goes on from CM060692.1 coordinate 63,110,114, forward strand.
CTCATTTTATATTTTATTATGGAGTATATTGATAAGTTCTAGCATATTTATAAGTTTCATATTTTTAGGATACCCGATTTTAAGTTTCAGGACTTAACGACTTACCGTTAGCAATTACCGGGACCAAAACTCACTCCGTAACTTAGATAAGACCATGACTACTCATCTAGTCACCCTTATCTCATTATGGCCGACTTAGGAGGGGGGAGTCACCTAGCATGTGTCTTGATCTTATACTTGAAGTCTTGGATTCATTACAAGTGTAAAACTTCCTAAGTAAGCTTACAAAATATCCTAAAATTGTAACCTCCTCATCTTCACTATAAATACAAGCTCATTCTCTTCCTTTCTCCTTCAAAACCCACGACCAAAACAGCCCTTATACACCATTTTGATGATGGTTCTTGCTAGTTTAATCCATCATAAGTTATACTCTTGTATTCCTTGTTGATTACTAGTTCCATTCCATCCATAAAACACTAAAATTCACCACAAAAACTCATTAAATTTCCAAGTGTTCTTAGTGAAGATTTTTACTAAAGGTTGTTTTTATGTTAGATTAGTGTTTATCAAGGGATTATAAGATAGGGTTTTTGATATGGAAGCATGGCTATGGTTGGAAAGGTTTTTGAAAGATTAAGTAGTGGTTCTTGGTTTTGATCTTGGTTCTAGTTAGTTTCTTCACAAGTTGTAAGCAAACCCTAACATACTCCTTGCTTAATTATCATTTTCATGCTCTTTGTGTTCCTTTTATGCTATATATGTTCTTGTGTTATTGTGTTCATGATGTATAAAAATGGATAAAACAAGTATTGGTATACATATGTTAACCTATGTTATTCAAACAAGGAAACTAGTGACTTATATTGAGAACCACGACCAAAATAAAGTAACCATGACATGAAACACTTACTTACTATTATATATGACTTAAAAAGGAAAACATAGCAATTTGAATCACCTAAAACGAGTACACGAGTCAAAAGTTATGAACATTTGAAGCTAGCGAAACCAAAACGGCAAAAACTGCCTATGCAAACTATTTTGCATTCTGCCAATTTTGAAAGTCCCACTTCTGGTCTGATTCATCAAAAAGTTAAAACACGAAAGTTTTCCGGAACGACGTTTTCGTTCAGGGACAAAGAAGCTCGAGCCCTGAAAACGCTTTCTGAGTGATAATTTTCTTCAAATTCTTAACAGCCCATTTTTAGACCAAAGTAACTATATAATGGTTATAATTAGATGAGACCAAGAGGTCTAATGACCTAAAGCCAAGACCACAACCATGGCTAAAGCCAAGGTTGAGTCTCAAGATCATGGTAACAATGACCAAGGTCATGGCAAAGCCACGGCTAAAGACCATATAACTTTTAAAGATCAAAAAGCTTATATATATATATATATATATATATATATATATATATATATATATATATATATATATATATATATATATATATATATATATATATATATATATATATATATATATATATATATATGTATATATATATGTTATCAAATACTACAATAGTAGGGAGCCTCATGTGAGGAGTTCATTAAGTAAGCCGTCGAGATGAGTTGTGGATTTACGAATTAAAGTGTCCTGGCTCCTCGAACGTTTACTACATGACTTCTGAATTGTATCGGCCCGAACGGTAGTAAGAGATATACAACCTATACATGTTTCATAAACCATTTATATTCAAAGACTTACACTATATACTAAGTACTACATCATGAGCATTATGCAAGACATATATACGCAATTCTTCGTATTCTTAGCCGTTACTCCAAACCTAAGTCACAACGTTCTATTATAGGCTGCTCTTAGAGACTTTCGCGATTCGACTATCACTTTCATTTCTCATTACATAAGCTTAAGGTGAGTCATAGCCCCTACTCTTTTTATACTTGTTTTTAACTCTTTTGGGGAGATACATGCTCAACTACTTGCTTACTTGTACAAATACTCAAAACATTTATACTTGATTGTTTTATACTTGATTGTGTTATACTTGATTGCATTATACTTGATTTCATACATACATGACTGTTTTATACTTTGGGAAGTGGCTCCCAGCAAACTTTTATCTTTGGGAAGTGGCTCCCAGCAAACTTTTATCTTTGGGAAGTGGCTCCCAGTTTTCTTTGGGAAGTGGCTCCCAGTTGTCTCTAGGAATTGGCTCCCAAGTGAGGTCTTCGGAGATGAAGTAGAGACTCACTACTAATTGCTTAATTGTTTTGATGAACTTACACATGTCTTATTCATACAATATATGTAGCAGTGGGTTGTGAACACACAGGTTACAAGTCTCTTATGGCGGGACTTGCAACAGAGTAGATTCACGATGCCTTTGCTGTGTGATCATTCTTTAAGGCTTTTCAACTGTTTTAAGACAAACTCTATGAACTCACCAACCATTGTGTTGACACTTTAGCATGTTTATCTCAGGTTAGTAAGGCGATAGCTAGTGCGTGGAACTTAGAGTCAAGCTGCATATTCTGAAGATTTACGCTTTTATCACTTACCATTCAAAACTTTGTATACATTTTTGTATCATACTTTGGAATCTCAAGTTTGTAACTCGGAATTTATTAATTGAATGGTAACTTTTCAAAACGTCTCATTTAGAGTTCGTTTTCTATACCTTGTACTTTGTATTATGAAGTAGCACCCATATGACACAGTCTTCCGCTGCGGTATTTTGGGGGTGTTACAGATTGGTACCAGAGCCTTGGTTATAGAGAACTTGGTTGCATTTAGTGCCTAGACTATAACTGCTATATACGTTGAGACCTTCCTCTTTATTTGCCTTACACACAATACATACACATATGCTTTTTGGTTAGAGGTTTGCTTAGTTCCACGCTGTTAGATGATGTGACTTTAATATTATAAGGAGCCCCAGAGATTAGTTGAGTCATTTAAAACATGGAGCTCAGTAATAACTAATTATTTAACTTGATCTTGTGACAGTTATTGTTTGATGAGATACAAGATTTGAGTTAAATAATATTATTGCTTAGCTTTAGGGATTTGATGACTTGATTATCTTACTATCGGCCTCAGAAGGCGAATTTTGTGTCGGAAATTCTTAAGTAGGATGTTTTAGAATCTCCTTATTTAAATGGATTGGGACGCGTCTTTATTTAAATAAAGAAATTGTAAATCACCGAACCATAAGTTTATGAGACCTTACTTACATAAATTTGGACGCTTCTTTATGTAAGTAATGTGTTATAAATAAGTGGGCTTAATTGTAGCCGATACGACTCCTTAACCACAACCTTAGACGAATCAGAGTAAACACCACTATATTAGAGATCCGAATTCTCTTAGACACACCGTAAGTAGTTAACATCAACTGAACTTCGGGACGAAGTTCTCCTTAAGGGGTAGAGACTGTAACAACTCGCATTTTCGGATTACTATTCACAATTACTATTCACTTTTTACTATTCACTTTCACTATTCACTCCCGAAATTTTTATTTCATATTCTCGTAAGTTAAATTATTTTAATGATAATCCGAGAATTTGACACTCGTCGGATCATTTCTGCAAATATCGCGAAACCGTGTCCGAGATTTACTTTTAGGTTTAAACGTCATTCTAGCATCCCGATATGTCCATAAAACATTATAAACAATAGAAATATGATTTTCTCTCATTTTAGGACAATTCCAAAAGTTTTGGAATTTTACGTTTTCCAGTTCAGCGTTTTACGCGAATTACGCGTTTTAGACCCGCGTTTCCAGTTTTAGCAGCATTTAAGCAACCCAATAGAACCTACCACTCATTTTATATTTTATTATGGAGTATATTGATAAGTTCTAGCATATTTATAAGTTTCATATTTTTAGGATACCCAATTTTAAGTTTCAGGACTTAACGACTTACCGTTAGCAATTACCGGGACCAAAACTCACTCCGTAACTTAGATAAGACCATGACTACTCATCTAGTCACCCTTATCTCATTATGGCCGACTTAGGAGGGGGGAGTCACCTAGCATGTGTCTTGATCTTATACTTGAAGTCTTGGATTCATTACAAGTGTAAAACTTCCTAAGTAAGCTTGCAAAATATCCTAAAATTGTAACCTCCTCATCTTCACTATAAATACAAGCTCATTCTCTTCCTTCCTCCTTCAAAACCCATGACCAAAACAGCCCTTATACACCATTTTGATGATGGTTCTTGCTAGTTTAATCCATCATAAGTTATACTCTTGTATTCCTTGTTGATTACTAGTTTCATTCCATCCATAAAACACTAAAATTCACCACAAAAACTCATTAAATTTCCAAGTGTTCTTAGTGAAGATTTTTACTAAAGGTTGTTTTTATGTTAGATTAGTGTTTATCAAGGGATTATAAGATAGGATTTTTGATATGGAAGCATGGCTATGGTTGGAAAGGTTTTGGAAGATTAAGTAGTGGTTCTTGGTTTTGATCTTGGTTCTAGTTAGTTTCTTCACAAGTTGTAAGCAAACCCTAACATACTCCTTGCTTAATTATCATTTTCATGCTCTTTGTGTTCCTTTTATGTAATATATGTTCTTGTTATTGTGTTCATGATGTATAAAAATGGATAAAACAAGTATTGGTATACATATGTTAACCTATGTTATTCAAACAAGGAAACTAGTGACTTATATTGAGAACCACGACCAAAATAAGGTAATCATGACATGAAACACTTACTTACTGTTATAGATGACTTAAAAAGGAAAACATAGCAATTTGAATCACCTAAAACGAGTACACGAGTCAAAAGTTATGACCATTTGAAGCTAGCGAAACCAAAACGGCAAAACTGCCTATGCAAACTGTTTTGCATTCTGCCAATTTTGAATGTCCCACTTCTGATCCGATTCATCAAAAAGTTAAAACACGAAAGTTGTCCGGAACGACGTTTTCGTTCAGGAGTAAAGAAGCTCGAGCCCAGAAAACGCTTTCTGAGTGATAATTTTCTTCAAATTCTTAACAGCCCATTTTTAGACCAAAGTAACTATATAATGGTTATAATTAGATGAGACCAAGAGGTCTAATGACCTAAAGCCAAGACCACAACCATGGCTAAAGCCAAGGTTGAGTCTCAAGATCATGGTAACAATGACCAAGGTCACGGCAAAGCCACGACTATAGACCATATAACTTTAAAGATCAAAAAGCTTATATATATATATATATATATATATATATATATATATATATATATATATATATATATATATATATATATATATATATATATATATATATATATGTATATATATATATATGTATATATATATATGTATATATATATATATATATATATATATATATATATATATATATATATATATATATATATATATATATATATATATATGTTATCAAATACTACAATAGTAGGGAGCCTCATGTGAGTAGTTCATTAAGTAAGCTGTCGAGATGAGTTGTGGATTTACGAATTAAAGTGTCCTGGCTCCTCGAACGTTTACTACATGACTTCTGAATTATGTCGGCCCGAACGGTAGTAAGAGATATACAACCTATACATGTTTCATAAACCATTTATATTTAAAGACTTACACTATATACTAAGTACTACATCATGAGCATTATGCAAGACATATATAGGCAATTCTTCGTATTCTTAGATGTTACTCCAAACCTAAGTCGCAACGTTCTATTATAGGCTGCTCTTAGAGACTTTCGCGATTCGACTATCACTTTCATTTCTCATTACATAAGCTTAAGGTGAGTCATAGCCCCTACTCTTTTTATACTTGTTTTTAACTCTTTGGGGGAGATACATGCTCAACTACTTGCTTACTTGTACAAATACTCAAAACATTTATACTTGATTGCTTTATACTTGATTGTGTTATACTTGATTGCATTATACTTGATTTCATACATACATGACTGTTTTATACTTTAGGAAGTGGCTCCCAGCAAACTTTTATCTTTGGGAAGTGGCTCCCAGCAAACTTTTATCTTTGGGAAGTGGCTCCCAGTTTTCTTAGGGAAGTGGCTCCCAGTTGTCTTTGAGAATTGGCTCCCAAGTGAGGTCTCCGGAGATGAAGTAGAGACTCACTACTAATTGCTTAATTGTTTTGATGAACTTATACATGTCTTATTCATACAATATATGTAGCAGTGGGTTGTGAACACACAGGTTACAAGTCTCTTATGGCGGGACTTGCAACTGAGTGGATTCACGATGCCTTTGCTGTGTGATCATTCTTTAAGGCTTTTCAACTGTTTTAAGACAAACTCTATGAACTCACCAACCATTGTGTTGACACTTTAGCATGTTTATCTCAGGTTAGTAAGGCGATAGCTAGTGCGTGAAACTTAGAGTCAAGCTGCATATTCTGAAGACTTACGCTTTTATCATTTACCATTCAAAACTTTGTATACATTTTTGTATCATACTTTGGAATCTCAAGTTTGTAACTCGGAATTTATTAATCAAATGGTAACTTTTCAAAACGTCTCATTTAGAGTTCGTTTTCTATACCTTGTACTTTGTATTATGAAGTAGCACCCCTATGACACAGTCTTTCGCTGCGGTATTTTGGGGGTGTTACATTATGTTTGTTGTTACTAATTTACATTTTTGTTACTGTCTATATCATCATTATGATTTTGTAGCAGTTAGGGGTGTATTTGGCCATGGGTTTTGATTAGATTAAATGGTACTTGATTTGTTTTCTTATTGATAACGTATGATATTGCAAAGTGTATATTTATCTAAGTAATTAATAGTTAAGTTTTGCAGCCGTTACTCCCAACTAAAGGTATTGTGCAACATATCATGAAGGCCATAACCGTTTTTGGAATCACTGAAAGCTAAAGGTGAAGTGATCATTGAAGATGTAAGACCAAGTGCATACCAGTTTTTAAGGAGCTATTATGCATACCGGATACACAACACAGTTGGGCATGTAATAGATGGAATATATGGAGGTATATTTGCATCAAAACCATCTTTCTATATATTTGTTGACTGTATTTGTTCATATTTAGGGCTTGATTGGTAAAACACATGTTGCCGCTTTGGATTTTTTTCATATAAAGTAAGTCATTTATATATTAAAATGATACCAAATCTTTTAGGTGGCACAATATTAGGTTAATTAGCTAACACCTGAATGAAAGGTCATAGAAATTGATACATTTACAAACCGCTTATTCATTTATTATTGTTTGAAATAACCTTTGGAAGTTTGCTAAACTGGAAAGTATAAAAGCTTTTTGGTTATGTTATTATTTTTGCATACTATGTAGAGTTTTTTATAACATTTGGCCAAGTGTATACGTAGGTATGTTGGCTTCCAAACAAACAAGAACATGAAAATGGCATTGGTCGTGGTGATGTGGGTAAATTTGCGAACAAACACTTTTTTTCATTTAAGAGGGTGTTTGTTTCAGCTTATTTATTGGGCTTATTAGCTTATGTAGATTTTGAGAAGCTCATAAGCTCATTTTTTGGGCTTATAAGCTTATCAAGTTGAACTTATGCCTTTTATAAGCCATAACATCAACTTGATTTAAATATTAGAATTATGAGCTTTTCAAAGTTTAAATAACCTCATAAGCCGAAACAAACACTCCTTAAGTCATATGACTATATGAGGATAAAAAATTAATTAGAATATTTTATGTATTTTAGGTGGTCTGGAAATTATGAATTGGAAACATGTGGCCATAGTAACGATTTTTGATCGATGAAAATTGATAGCTCTTCCATTGAAACCAAGGAAAGTTTGTTACTATGGCAGTATCGGATGCAAATCCTGGCTTTTGGATAAAAGAGATGTTAGATCACGTACAATGTCTTGGCAAACGAACCTGCTACTGCCAAAAGTGGGCAATATATCGTTGAAGTCCAACCGGTATGTCATTTATTTTGGTCCACTTTTCATTAATCAAATAATTTGATCCATTTTTCTTTATGGTGATATTTTTGAGGGTTTTATCAAAAAGTGGTGAATCAATAAGATTTGAACTCGAATCAAGTCATACAAAGTGTATAGCTGAAGCTATTAAAAATAATTCAATGACTGTTGGTCATTATTCAATCATTAATCCTAATGAAAGTCAGCCTTTGATTGAATCACATAGGATTTACTTACATCTAAGGTTTATGTTAGATTTGTATAAAGTTGTGATCTTTAATATTAATTTTGTTAAGTTTCTGTTAGATTTGTATAACGCTATGATTTTTAATTTAAAATATGAAAAAAGTAGTAACCTTTAATGTTAATTTGATTAAAGTAGTGATCTTTTATGTTATTTTTTTGACGGTTTGTTGTTATATTTGAATAAAGTAAACTAGTATGGTTTTCTTTATTTGTTTTAATTGGCGGGGGCGAATCTTTAAGTTAGTTAGATGTACGGTGCCTAATTAATGTATCATGCGGTCGTTTCCGACCCTACATCATATGGTTTATAACAACATTAAATTTTAGTAAAGTAGTAGTCTTTAATGTTAATATTTTGGGTCGCTGTTAACTTTGATTAAAATTGTACTTTGTAACGTTGATTATTGTTGGGCTGTTGTTAGATTTGAGTTTAGTGTTTCGTTGATATGTTTGTTGTTTGCAACCATAATTGAACTACTGTTATGTTGTTTCATTCTTTTGGTAGATGTGAGTTAATACAAGTTTGATTGTTTTGGACTTTTTAAAGGCTGTTTGGCTTATTTTATCAAAAAAGCCTATGGCTTCAACAAATAGCCAATTATAAGGACCTTAATGGTACAACCCTTTTCTGATCTTCAATAAGCTATTATGCACTTTTCGATAAATTGTTTAGATAAGCGTGTTGTATATTGAAAATACAATAACCTCCTAAAATTTGCTTAGCGTAACATCCCCTTAATAATCATTCTTTGTATGGTTTTTTTTAGGCATTGTGATGCACTCAACTATAAAATTCATTGCTGGAAACGGTGATGTCATATCGAAAGAAGGGTGTTCAAGTAATATTCAAGTAAGAATGGATGCGATAAGGGGAAACTCCTAGACCCCATGTTGCAGTTCTCATGGTCGTTCGGACTGATAACGATATTTAACTTGAATCTATTGATACTTTGTTTAGTCAAGACTATGCGTTGACTTTTGGATAGGGATTAAAAACTGGTATTCAACCTAAACAAGATGCCAGGTTTACTTACAAAATATAAAGTTTGTAAATAATAGTTTCACTCAGTGTGCGAAACGTGTAGGATATTTGCATAAAAAAAGGACTAATAACTTACCTTTTGAGTCCTTTTAACCCGTTTACTCCCAAACTGGTGTACTTAATTTATTTAAGCATTTTATATATAACATGTCAGGAATATCACTGAACAGTAACATCCATATCTTGCAAAGTTTCAGGGAAGCTGATGACGAATCAAAGGATGAACTGAATACGTATGACATCACTTGAGTCAGAAATCTTTGAAAATTCTATATATCTTGCGAGTTACATAGATTTAAGTACAAATAAGTAAGGTTTCCTGCAAAAGAACATAATTGACCAAAACAACTCTACCAGGTTTCAATTTTCACTACAAATAAGTAAGATATGTTGTGAAAAAGACGGCAACCATTGGAATTACAAACATACGTTGTGTATAAAGAAGTCCTTCATAAACTATAAGTTGATGTTATGTATTTAGCTTTTCAATTTTTAAACAGTACACTCAAGTTAGTTATGTTGATTCTCATTTACAAATATCATTTGACGTTAACTATTTATCCTTAGACATTATGTCATCTATGGACTTTATATTCTAAATAGTCTTTTGTACTACATTTATTTTTAATAACAAGACTTAAGGCTAGCGCTCCATTGGGGAGGGCCTAAGGTGTAAACTCCCGTAAATTTCCCTATAAATAGTAAAAGTAAATCAAAGACTAATATATCATTACGTTAATTAATAACGTTTTTACCAATAACAATTTTATTTACTTATTTATTATCAAATATGCTATGATACTTAAAAATCACTATGATATTCATGATCTCATTTTGCTTGGTTATTCGTTACGAACCTGCATTTTCGAGACATTTTTCAAATTTACTATTCATCGGTTACTATTCACCAAACACGATTCATCATTTCACTATTCATCGTTTTTGGAGTCGGTTAGTGATATTGAGATGTTTTTCAAAAGTTTTACTATTCACAAAACACTATTCACTCTCGGACTCACGTAAACGTTTCACTAAACATTTCACTAATCACAAATTAATTATCTACTAATCCTAACTTGCACCTAACCGGACCCTTAATTAAATCCTAAGCCCATTATTTTTTTTAGCCTGCTACTATTCACGGCCCATATGTTTTAAGCCCAACCCCTATAATTATTTTGAAACCATCCGACTAAGACAAGCCAGAAACGACTCTCGTACGCCCAAATCCTACACACGACACCCCTATATTTTTACACACCCTCGTTCCTCACCTAGTCAACTTTGAGGATCTCAAATTTTTAGTTTCCCATACCGAGTCTAACAACATTTTTACTAGGCAAAACGTTTTATCCAAAAATGATTTCATACATTTTCAATTATACCAAAACCAAACCATTTTGAACCCCGCTTGTTTCTATGAAGTCCTAAAAATATTTATAACACAATTTCAAGTCTAAATATTACATTTGATCAATCATCACCGAGCCTATCCGAAGTTTACAAATCGATTGCCTAACAAAAAGATGTGTCGACATGTAGTTTTGAAACAAAAGAGTACTTCCCTAATTCATGCTCACACACTTGCATATTTTATGCACCTAGGCAAAGGACTACATGAATATTAAAACCAATTTCACAAGTACCATTCTATATTATAATCAAAACACACGTTTTCTTTAAACTAGAAATCACTTCGACAAGCTAGGAAACGAAAAGGAAAGCATGTTGCGTCTTACACTTTCAAGACTTTTGGTAAACAAGTAAACATCACATCTCATAAATTTTTGGTCACTAGAACACTTCAATTCCCATATATATAATGCCATGCATGCATGCACTCGTTTACCACCTTCATACAAATCATATCACAAAAATACTAAGTCCTAGTTCTAAGTTCCTACTTCAAATCGCTTTGGCTAGAAAGCAAGCTTTTCAAATCGAGTCTAGAAGAAACAAGTCTTTGTTTGGGAACCTTGATTGAGTCGACATACACACTACACTCTCGTATTCACTTCCCCTCGACTCTACATCTCGTTTTATCCCACCATCTTGGTGTAGTAAGTCTCACACAAACCTTTTTCCATTCTTACTTAAAAACGTATTTTTTATTTTTACGTATAAATCACAAACACTTGCACATTATTACTCGTAAACTAAATAAACAACACATACGTATTATACCTTCGTCTATATATTTCCCACCTTAACAATCAAGTAATATAAAGATTTGAGCCTAAAAACTTACATACAAACTACTTTTTGATACCTTTCTAACATATCACAACGAGTCTTGAAAACTCTTAAAATTTTTCTAAGTCTTTTTCTTATAAAAACTCGTTCCATGCTACCCATGAAACACACGTATATCTTTAAAATCTACTTAACGATCATACTATTTTATGTCACCTTGGCCACGTGCGTTTCCGCTAAGAAGAAGAAGGTTTGGATCTTTAAACCTTAAGAGGATAAGCCCATAGATCGAAACTTCTAACAGGTGAACCTATCTCCGGATTCCTTGACTAACTGAGCTTGAATGTTTCCAATACCGATAGCAGCTCCCGCTGAAGCAATTGTAGCAGCTCCGACACCTACTGCTGCTACTCACGGATCAACTCCAAACTAATAAACCCCCTGACAAAATATCATTTTCGTGTATAACATTTGTAATAAAAATCAAGTCGCGACCCTTTAAATGAAGCAAAGCAAATCGACTTGAAAACTATTTTTGAAAATAAAGGAATACCGATTGGGCCATAAGGCCCAATCCTTTGAAAATAAGCTAACGAAATAGGTTGTGGTAATAAGCTGTCTCGAAATGTTTTTAGTGTCCTAAGATAAGCCCAAAACCCTTATAAGCCCAATGGATTTAAAAAGCCTAACGGGCCTAGTCTTTTTCGTTAAAAAGCCCATTAAGCTATAATAAGCTATTTTCGATAAATAAGCAGTTTTGAAAAGTTCAATAAACTATTTTTAACTTATTTGAGAAATAAAAACACTAAGTTTTGAATTTGGTGAATTTTGGACTAAATTTGCAAAAAGTATAACTTTCGGGTTAAAAGTGTCATTTTTATAAATTTTAGGTAAAAACAGTCATTTTACAAACACGAGGATGAAAAACAAATTTTATAAACTTTTGGGATGAAACATGTACAAATTATAAAGTTTTGGACGTAAAACGTAAATATATTTAACTTTGGACTAACAACGTCACGCTAACACCGTTAGGGTAAAAAGTGTAAAAATCTGGAAAAGACAAGGGCCGTATAATATAATTAATATTTTTATTTTTACTTTTCATTTTACGATTTCACATTCACGACGTCACACTTTATTTCAAACTATTATTATTATTATTATTATCATTATTATTCCTTACGTTATATATATATATATATATATATATATATATATATATATATATATATATATATATATATATATATATATATATAAACTAAACTTACGATATTTTATCAAACCACAAGTTTTGCTATCATTAAATTAACAACTCACGTGTTCAAAAACTACTCGCGATTAAACCAATAAGACTATCAAACACTAAAACTTGCCATATATTATCTAGGTCGTGTGTGGAGCCGTTCCCTTATTGCAAACTGAGTATCGATATTTTTACCACTATACCACTAAGGTGAGTTCATAGCCTCGCCTTTACTTATTTAAATGTTTTATAAACCCTGCGAGGGGGATATATGCTAGTTTTTACAAACTGAACACAAGTATTTTTCTTGGTATGCTTTACCTGATATCGTTATTGCTTAAGTCCCTTATTGCCAAAAGTCACTCATATCATGAGCCTTAGTCACCCAGAGGGTGAACGTAAATAATTGTGGATAGATCTATTAGGGATTGACAATCCCCGTTTGGGCGTTGGAGAAAACTACCAAACACACTTTATTTGAAATCTAATAGGTTACTGACAAAAACCTATCCCGAGGGCCCTGTTACTATAATCCATCATTTATGATGAGATCTGTTAATCGGCTGAGTGTCATGAACTTAATGCAATAACAACTGATTTTTAAATTATAATTGTATGACGGTGCAATTATCATTTATAACTTTTGTTCAACTATTAAACTTAAACCTATGAATATCACTCAACTTTTGATGATTTTTAGCATGTTTATCTCAGGTCTTTAACGAGCAAGGATGGGACGGAGGAGCACGAAATTCTTACAAAGGCTATAAATTTTTATTATCATTCGAAAACCTATTTAACAAATTTTGAAACCACTGAGACCTCATTTTGAAAACTCTGATATTTACAAAACTTCGAATTATAAATGTTTTAGAAAATTATTTTCTACTGAAAAACTATGAGCTTTGAAGTAACACCCAATCTTTATTCCGCTGCAAATATTTTAAAATTGGGGGTGTTACAGATTGGCATCAGAGCTTTAGTTATAGCGAAACGGTCTAATACAGATCCGATCTATATATGGTTTTACAAACCAAAACATTTTATAGCCTTACACTCTTCGTGCCTTCCGTGTCTGCAGACTACCTTGCTCAGTACATTACCTGTTAAGATTATTCTGCATGTTTAGAAATTGCGCTTACACAACTATTATTTCATCCGTACTATTATATCTATAACGTAAAAATTATTTATAAAATACTATTCTCGGTTACTACAGTAACATATCTCCAAAAACTTTCGTGGACGCCAAAACTACTCTCCGTAATACTAATACATCACTTATCAATCAAAATTCTCCGAATACTGAAGATCCCTACGTACAAATATCACAGCCCCAACTTAATATAGGAATCACTCAGAAATCACTTCCATAGTCACCTATTTGTTCACCCCCTACGTCAAAAACTTAGGAGAACTACTGAATCATATGAAGATGTGATTGGTGGTCAAGCAACATTCGAAGTTGGACAAAGTTCAAGTCAAGAGAGGCCGTGGAAGAATGTTGAGCCAAATTCTCCGTCACCCTACTCTTCAGATTCCCCAATACCAAATATCCCAATTAATTTATCCTTACCTAATTCCCCCAACCACAATATAAGCACACCTGATTCAATATGGACTCTTGTTTATCAACAAGCCAGCATATTAGAGGCTCACACTGAACAGCTAAAAGGTTTACGACCAACAAAATTTGAATGGTATGACCGTAACCTTGACGCATTGTTCAAAAGAGCGGATGCTGAAAGACGAGCAATATGTGAATTAGGAATAAAGATTAATGAGATAAAGGACAACACCAACCGGGGACTTGGAAGTTTGGATTCGAGGGTCCGTCCGGCAAGAAGAGAGCATGGTCATACACATGGTAGAATTGAAGACATTGAAAGGACCCTATGAATGGCCAGAGATACAGCAAGAAACCAGAGTCAAAGGATTGCCGCATTAGAGACTATGTTGGCTAATCAAATGAACGTGTGTCAAGAACGTTTCTCAAACATGGAAGCAGCACAACTTGAACTTGAGAAAGAAATTAGATATTTACGTCAGACGCGTAACTAATTTTAAGTTTACAAGTATCCCTATTGCAACTACTAAACCAGACAGACTTGGTTAGTATTTCATGTAATGTTCAATAAATCTGAACCTTTCAGAATCTGTAATCGAATCATAATATATAATAACCTCCTCTTCCGTTACATCTCTCTGTTATGAATCAATCGTTTCTTTCGTATCAAGCATGCATACTATGAATCCTCATACCTTCATGCAAAAATCTCATCATTTTGTTATCTCCCTAGATAAACAAATAACTCCACGTAGATCCATGACATATTAATAAGAGACCTTGTACTAATCATTTTACAAAGACGATTAGTCAAGTTATTAATATTATGATAACTTCTACAATACTATTCAAATCTACCGTAAGATTTCTTACAATTGTTAAGACTTCTTAAACATACTATAATTCACCAGAAACCAAATGATTGTCTAAAAATAAATTTTCAAGAGAGAGAACTTGAAAAATGGAGAGAAAATTTATTTTATAGACAAACCAGTTTGTTCCTTAGTAATCCCATATCAAGAGTTGATTATCTATCTATGATACAACACAGACATATCTTGAAATTAGATTACAGTAAGGAGTCAATTCAGTCTATCATCAATGAAATAATTAGAATTCATTATTTAAATTATTCTGACATCAGAAGGATTCTAAGTTAAGTTTCATCAATGATTTCAGAAGATGGACAACGTAAACAATACATGTACTCCATCTTCATCAAAAAGCACCATGACTACTGAAGCCGTCAACTGGTAACCAATATCATGTTAGTAGTACACGAAGGGACTACCATAGTTGATCCAAGGGGAGAGACGGACATATCCAATAAGCATGAAAGCTGCACGGAATATAGGCCAATCCACTTTAAAACGCCAGAAGGAATGGCTAACCCTACCATCACCCATAACCAAGGAATTAGGCAAGGAGTTATACCTAATGGAAATAAACAAAAGCGAAAACTCTTAGAAATGAGGAACCTTTAAAGACTTCGATAGTATCAAAGGAATGATGACTAGATTGAAGCAGATGAATAAATTCCTGTTGTAAATAAATAAATCCTAGTTCGACAATTTCCTGAGATTGTATCTCTTCCTCGTATTTTACCTTAAGTTACGATGGATGTAACTTAAGTATAACAATTATCCTTCTACCGTATCGAAAAATCTACCTTGTAATATTTCCAAAATAATTATAATCTACGTCAATTTCAAATTCCTATTCCATTAACAGTATACTGTTATTACACCAGAAATTTCTGACTAGAAATTTCTGACTCATCATCATAGTATGAACAAAAATTTCCTACTTTAATCTTAAAAAGAAATTACATGTTATATTATAAAAACAACACGTTGAACACCATCTAAAACAACTTAAAGAAAAACATAAACACCACTGTGACTGAGCCAAACATCACATCGTTTAGTCCTTAATTAAGCATAGCCTGATCAACTATGTCTAAATTTGGAAGAATCATGTTATGAAGGAACAATCATAATGTCAAATTTTCTAAATAACAATCTTCATGTAAAAGCAATAAATAGAAATAAACTGAACTATTCATAAATATTACAAACTACAATAAATACCTATCTTATTCCTTCGTCATTAGGACGATAAGCCAACAAAAGTACAAATAAGAAAAACCCTAAAGACTAACAGAAAACTCCAATAACGAAAAATTTATCCAAATCCATGGAAATTAATAAATAAACAAATAATTAGCATCGGAAGTGCCAACGTCACAATAATTACAACATAAACCATTGAATCTTCAATAGGTTGATCCACTATGACAACAAAAACCCCCACCAACATAACCATAGCAAGAGCCACCACAGGATGAACCACCTTAATTATGCTGAAAGATAAATATAAACAAATCATTAAAAATAATAACAAGACAAATTCCTAAACACAAAACAAGTTTTATTCATTATTCGTTAAAAGTACATAGAAACACGACAAAGGCTAAATTCTAAACAACCCTAGCTCAAGACTAGTGCCTCCATGTCTTATCAACAACATATGATAGAACCGTGAGTGGTGTTAGGAACCCCAAAATCCCGACCAAAACTACATAATCTTCATCCGTAACAAAAGTCAAATAGGTGATGGCAACAATGATATATATCATTGCGATAATAGTAATTAGGCTCGGCATTTTCGGAAGTATTTAATGAGAGAAAAGGGTTAAGAATAGGAAATATGAAATGATAGGAAAATAGTTGATGGAAAAAATGGAAATTTGAAAGGGGTATATGTAGGTAGAAATCTAGCCGTTAGATTACTATTCCAGACCGTTGGAAAATACTATTCACGACCGTTGGGAACAGTACACCTAGCCGTTAATTTACTATTCATAACCATTACCCACAACATTCACAACCCTTAAATACACCAGTTACTTGATCCTGTCTAACACAAATAAGTCTAACTAAACCACGTCTCCTAAATCTTAATAATAAAAATCTCTCGACAACCCTCTAATCGAAATTTCTTAATACAGAAATTTTGTTAAACTTGAATTCCGGGACGGAATTCAGAATGAGGGGTAGGTACTGTAAACTCCCGTAAATTTCCCTATAAATAGTAAAAGTAAATCAACGACTAATATATCATTACGTTAATTAATAACGTTTTTACCAATAACAATTTTTTTTATTTATTTATTATCAAATAAACTATGATACTTAAAAATCACTACGATATTCATGATCTCATTTTGCTTGGAACGATGCTCACACATGTACCACTATAGTCTAAAATCGCGAGAATATTAAAATTTTCTTTTATTCGTTACGAACCTGCATTTTCGAGACATTTTTCAAATTTACTATTCATCAGTTACTATTCACCAAACACTATTCATCATTTCACTATTTATCATTTTTGAAGTCGGTTAGTGATATTGAGATGTTTTTCAAAAGTTTTACTATTCACGAAACACTATTCACAAAACACTATTCACTCTCGGACTCATGTAAACGTTTCACTAACATTTCACTAATCACAAATTAATTATCTACTAATCCTAACTTGCACCTAACCGGACCCTTAATTAAATCCTAAGCCCATTATTTTTTTAGCCTGCTACTATTCACGGCCCATATGTTTTAAGCCCAACCGCTATAATTATTTTGAAACCATCCGACTAAGACAAGCCAGAAATGAGTCTCGTACGCCCAAATCCTACACACGACACCCCTATATTTTTACACACCCTCGTTCCTCACCTAGTCAACTTTGAGGATCTCAAATTTTTAGTTTCCCATACCGAGTCTAACAACATTTTTACTAGGCAAAACGTTTTATCCAAAAATGATTTCATACATTTTCAATTATACCAAAACCAAACCATTTTGAACCCCGCTTGTTTCTATGAAGTCCTAAAAATATTTATAACACAATTTCAAGTCTAAATATTACATTTGATCAATCATCACCGAGCCTAGCCGAAGTTTACAAATCGATTGCCTAACAAAAAGATGTGTCGACATGTAGTTTTGAAACAAAAGAGTACTTCCCTAATTCATGCTCACACACTTGCATATTTTATGCACCTAGGCAAAGGACTACATGAATATTAAAACCAATTTCACAAGTACCATTCTATATTATAATCAAAACACACGTTTTCTTTAAACTAGAAATCACTTCGACAAGCTAGGAAACGAAAAGGAAAGCATGTTGCGTCTTACACTTTCAAGACTTTTGGTAAACAAGTAAACATCACATCTCATAAATTTTTGGTCACTAGAACACTTCAATTCCCATATATATAATGCCATGCATGCATGCACTCGTTTACCACCTTCATACAAATCATATCACAAAAATACTAAGTCCTAGTTCTAAGTTTCTACTTCAAATCGCTTTGGCTAGAAAGCAAGCTTCTCAAATCGAGTCTAGAAGAAACAATTCTTTGTTTGTGAACCTTGGTTGAGTCGACATACACACTACACACTCGTATTCACTTCCCCTCGACTCTACATCTCATTTTATCCCACCATCTTGGTGTAGTAAGTCTCACACAAACCTTTTTCCATTCTTACTTAAAAACGTATTTTTGATTTTTACGTATAAATCACAAACACTTGCACTTTATTACTCGTAAACTAAATAAACAACACATACGTATTAT
Source organism: Artemisia argyi (assembly GCA_030686995.1). NCBI lineage: Eukaryota > Viridiplantae > Streptophyta > Magnoliopsida > Asterales > Asteraceae > Artemisia > Artemisia argyi. Next base: position 63,128,955 of record CM060692.1, read on the forward strand.
ACCTTCGCCTATATATTTCCCACCTTAACAATCAAGTAATATAAAGATTTGAGCCTAAAAACTTACGTACAAACTATTTTTGGATACCTTTCTAACGTATCACAACGAGTCTTGAAAACTCTTAAAATTTTTCTAAGTCTTTTTCTTATAAAAACTCGTTCCATGCTACCCATGAAACGCACATATATCTTTAAAATCTACTTAACGAGCATTCTATATTATGTCACAAACTTTTAAACCCCCTGACAAAATATAATTTTCGTGTATAACATTTGTAATAAAAATCACGTCGCGACCCTTTAAATGAAGCAAAGCAAATCGACTTGAAAACTATTTTTGAAAATAAAGGAATACCGATTGGTCCTTAAGGCCCAATCCTTTGAAAATAAGCTAATGAAATAAGTTGTGGTAATAAGCTGTCTCGAAATGTTTTTAGTGTCCTAAGATAAGCCCAAAACCCTTATAAGCCCAATGGATTTAAAAAGACTAACGGGCCTAGTCTTTTTCATTAAAAAGCCCATTAAGCTATAATAAGCTATTTTCGATAAATAAGCAGTTTTGAAAAGTTCAATAAACTATTTTTAACTTATTTGAGAAATAAAAACACTAAGTTTTGAATTTGGTGAATTTTGGACTAAATTTGCAAAAAGTTTAACTTTCGGGTTAAAAGTGTCATTTTTATAAAGTTTAGGTAAAAACTGTCATTTTACAAACATGAGGATGAAAAACAAATTCTATAAACTTTTGGGATGAAACATGTAAAAATTATAAAGTTCTGGACGTAAAACGTAAATATATTTAACTTTGGACTAACGACGTAACGCTAACACCGTTAGGGAAACAAGTGTAAAAATCTGGAAAAGACAAGGGCCGTATAATATAATTAATATTTTTATTTTTACTTTTCATTTTACGATTTCACAGTCACGACGTCACACTTTATTTCAAACTATTATTATTATTATTATTATTATTATTATTATTATTATTATTATTATTATTATTCCTTACGTTATATATATATATATATATATATATATATATATATATATATATATATATATATATATATATATATATATATATATATATATATAAACTAAACTTACGATATTTTATCAAACCACAAGTTTTGCTATCATTAAATTAACAACTCACGTATTCAAAAACTACTCGCGATTAAACCAATAAGACTATCAAACACTAAAACTTGCCATATATTATCTAGGTCGTGTGTGGAGCCGTTCCCTTATTGCAAACTGAGTATCGATATTTTTACCACTATACCACTAAGGTGAGTTCATAGCCTCGCCTTTACTTATTTAAATGTTTTATAAACCTTGCGAGGGGGATACATGCTAGTTTTTACCAACTGAACACAAGTATTTTTCTTGGTATGCTTTACCTGATATCGTTATTGCTTAAGTCCCTTATTGCCAAAAGTCTCTCATATCATGAGCCTTAGTCACCCAGAGGGTGAACGTAAATACTTGTGGATAGATCTATTAGGGATTGACAATCCCCGTTTGGGCGTTAGAGAAAACTACCAAACTGAACACAAGTATTTTTCTTGGTATGCTTTACCTGATATCGCTATTGCTTAAGTCCCTTATTGCCAAAAGTCTCTCATATCATGAGCCTTAGTCACCCAGAGAGTGAACGTAAATAATTGTGGATAGATCTATTAGGGATTGACAATCCCCGTTTGGGCGTTGGAGAAAACTACCAAACGCACTTTATTTGAAATCTAATAGGTTACTGGCAAGAACCTATCCCGGGGGCCCAGTTACTATAATCCATCATTTATGATGAGATCTGTTAATCGGCTGAGTGTCATGAGCTTAATGCAATAACAACTGGTTTTTAACTTATAATTGTATGACGGTGCAGTTATCACTTATAACTTGTGTTCAACTATTAAACTTAAACCTATGAATATCACTCAACTTTTGTTTATTTTTTGCATGTTTATCTCAGGTCTTTAACGAGCAAGGATGGGATGGAGGAGCACAAAATTCTTACAAAGGCTATAAATTTTTATTATCATTCGAAAAACTATTTAACAAATTTTGAAACCACTGGGACCTCATTTTGAAAACTCTGATATTTACAAAACTTCGAATGATAAATGTTTTAGAAAATTATTTTCTACTGAAAAACTATGAGCTGTGAAGTAACACTCAATCTTTATTCCGCTTCAAATATTTTAAAATTGGGGGTGTTACATAAGGCTAGTAAGGGAAATGAGGAAGAAGATGTATGGTACTTATTTTTTTATGCTTTTTGTAAAAAAAGAAAAAAAAAATTAGGTACCTAAAGTTCATTTACTTTGCCCTTTTAATCCTTGATTTATTTTCATGCCTAACGTAAAACTTGGGTGTATAATTCATATTACGACAATGTTTTTCTTTTTTAATTTTTTTATGTAATTCAATTTTAGAGACCTGTTTGTTTTGAGAAGAAAAATAATAAATTGAACCCACATCTACGTATAACATGTTATAGCTGAGGAGTTTGTTTTTCAAATTTTGTTATATAAATGTTATAAGGTAAAAGCTCATGTGACGCGCGGATAAACCACACTGCACCTAGCCCTCTTAAAAGTAGTTTATTATTTGTAGTTTAATGTAATTGTAGCTACATCACTTTTGTTAACGATGTGATTTGTACACATGACTTTTGTTAACGAGATGATTTGTACGTACACCATCAAATGTGTAATGTGATATTCCACAATATACTTTACATGTTGTAATATGCTGTGGTACAAATCATCTCTCATTCTGTTTCTTGCAAGACCAAGCTCTGTAATTTCAAAATAAGTGTGAATTGGCAGGACACTCTAGCTTCGGGTGTCTTATGGCACCAGCCATTGTTCACTCCACAAAATTTCTTCAGTGGGCTATGGGCTTTTCGAAGGTGAGTACCAAGTGACCCAAAGGCCTTTGGTGCAAGCACTGTAATTATTTTATGTCGATCTTTTAGTCGAAAGATGCTTTTGTGTCAACCATAATGGCAACACTGAACCATCTAGTAATATACTAGCTAGCTTGAGGTTATTAAGTACTTTGGGATTAATTATTCAAATAACACATAGTGACTAATCTTTATTTGTATGAACGAAATTCTTATCAATTATACTGGTTAGTGTGTTTGAATAACAATTCTTGTGTGCTGAGTGCGAAGGATTCCTTTATGCTTATAAAGAATTTGATTCCAAAAGTTATGATCTCCTTCAAGAGGTAATATTTATTTGTGTAGAATATCAATCAAGTCACAAACATGATGGCACTTGTGATTAGTGTGGCGTTTAAGTTAAGAGAAAAGAAGAAAGAGGAGAAAACCTGGAACCTTGAGAGAGAAAATGTGATATTAGATTAAAGTGTATGAGAAGGTCCAACCCTCTCCACATGTGGAGAGGGATATTTATACTACCTAACAAACAAATAATAAAATGCCCACACCCGGGCTGTGGATCAGGCATACAGTGGGTAAAGACCCGTCCTTCTTCTACGATGTTACTAAATCTACTACTCACTAATAGCTAAACTAACTACGAGCTAACTCAATGCTATTATGATAATTAGGTGACCGAGTCTTCTATAGGAATAATTATATTCCTAACAATCTCCCCCTAAGCGAGGTCACCTTGGAAATTGAGCTCTTTGATCTTCAAGCATTCTTAAGTCATTGTAGCTCGTAGGTTCTGATTCTTCACTTTTATGCACACTATGTACTTCAAGCAATGAACTTGTGATTTGAGTTCCTTTGTGATGTGTGATCTTTGAGCTTCTTTGAGATCATCAGCCACAGTAAATCTCCAAGTTCATCCACAGTAGTATCGCCTTCATGTGATGTAGTGACTTTAGGACCGTCATGCTCACACCCTTCTGGATCAGGAGACTTTACATAAGAGTTGCGGATCAGGAGACTTTTCATCAGAGTTGCGGAAACGTTGTTGGTAGTCTCTCAACATTTGTTGTAGTAAGTCTCTCATCATCATTGATAGTGAGGAGGATGTGTGAGCATGAGGTATGGATTGACCCGATTCAGCTGGAAATAGGAGCCATCAACACCATCTTTATATGCGTCCCTGAAATAAGACAGTTAGCAATAAAGATAGAGAACGAATATAACTTTGTCATTCATTCTGGGAGGACAGACTACCCTCTGGTTTTGTGAAAACCGACCTGTGATGAGGTAGAGACTCTTTTAACGAGGACTCTCCTTGACAGGAATTTCCAGCTTGTAGTAATGAATTTTCTAATGAATGCACTTTGGAATCTTCATACCAAGCATGTTCTCATACCGGAACGTCTCAAAGCAGACAGCACGGTAGAGTGAATCTATGAATAAATATTCAATGAGTGATGAGAAATTGATTTATAGAAATCACTCGCGTGTCATATGATAAACATTTTGAGACACGTCGAGAGTTTTAAGCTTTGAATCACATTTCCATCAAAAATACTTTTGTTTGAAAGATTATACACATTCAATGTGCTCGAAAATTAGTTGGTGAGCACATTGAAAGGTTTTTGCAAAAGTATACGTCAATCCATATCCTGGAACAAGTTTGATTCAATGTTGAATCTCACCATTGTTGCTTTCTAGTTGTCACTTGATCATTGATCCATGATGGATCTCACATGTCACCTACCAAGAGCTTGAGTGATATTCGCTCTAGAAGGATTTCCATCTTCATTGTGAATATTTTCATATCACTCGGATGTTCTGGCAATACCATAAGGATAATGCGTAGGACTCTAAGTATTTTATCTTATTTTTCACATTGTGTGAAACAATAAGCATATTTGGAAGTGTGTCCTATTGAGATTTATGGATGATCTCTTTGGCTCTAGACTCAATAGTGCGTTTTGATCCGCTCCTGAAGACTGGGGAGGCGTCTCCTGTTTTAGGTATCAACATAGCTCGCAATGAGCGGTCGATACATTGCACAGGGTTCCCCGTGAGAATGAAACAAGCTCTTTTAAGAGAACTTGAGTGGTTGGGAAGTTTAGTGCAGTGCGTCACTGGGTCCATGACGTCTTGTCTTCAATACCGGTGTTACCTTAGTAACCGCCAGTAGATTATGAATTGAACCCGGTTTCTGCCCTAAGGTTGAATATATGGAGGGCTATTTCTTTTCACCCTTTCTCATTTCATTTCTTTTTCATTCTTCAACCCCTTCAGTGCTTACTGAGACTTCACCACTAGAACCTTGTTGGGTTTGTTCCAGTCCTAGCTCTATCACAGTCCGCACTCTTCCCTTTCTCACTTAACTCCTTTTTTCCAATCATTCCTAAGGACTTCTAATCTATCTATGGATTGTCCCTGGGAAGATCCTTCCGGTTCTGGTGGATCATGGGAACTCATACCTAACCTTAACTATCCTTATAACTTCATGCATAAAGATAAATGGTCGGTCTTTGGTATAACTTCCACAAACGCCTTTTGCTCCCCCTCAATATGTGCATCGATATTCGAAAGTGTTTAGCACATATGTGGGAGCCTATCTATTGAGTCCAAAAGATCACTTTAGATTATCAGATTTCATATTTAAATCACATTCTCTCCCCCGATCAAAAATTTCAAATCTTTTGAGATTTTGGATCTCAATTGATTTAAACAAGTTAAAAGCTTTTGGGAGAGAAATGCGGTCAGTTTTAATATTTTCTGATAAAAGGAACCTTTATCTGCTCCCCCTAAATCTTTGAGGGAGGTTGTTATGTGTCAGATTTGATGAGTTTACCAAAGATTTAAAGTTTTAACGAAAACTCTTTAAAAACGTACTCATTCTGACACATAACCATCACAAATCGTTTTGTTGCAAGGTTTTTGTACAAAGTGTGGAGAGTTTTGATGATACATAAAATTTTGAGAATCACTCTCCCCTTCAATCAATGATGGATGTTAAAACATAAATAAATGATGTCATTGATTGAGTGAAAAATTTTATCAAAATTTTGAGTTCAATTTGATTTACAATCAAAATCTCATGGTACCACCAAGTTTTGCACAAATACTTTCCGAAAAAATCATAGAAGGAAAAGTATTTGGCGATAAAAAGAAGATTTCTCTTCTTTATCAAGAAATAATGCACTGAAGCGTACATTAGATCGAGGGTGCACGGATGTAAAGTAATCCATGCCGGGATGAACTTCACCCGGTAAAAGGAACAACCGTCTTTTTGGCGACGTGTTTTCCCCATTTTGAAAAACGGGTTGCTATCTGAAGTAATAGCAAGCCACATTTTTAAGTCCGAGTTACAGCCTGAAATGACTGTAAGCCATTTTTTTTGAAGAATATTTTGAGATACGACATGTTTTAGAAAAAACCATTATTTGAAAACGAAAAACTCTTGCTCAAGCATATGTATGATTCCGTGTCATTGTTGAATGACATTTCTAGAAACGTACATAATATTGATTACCCAAGAGACATGTCGTAAGAAGAATATTTTTGTATTTTATATGATTTTTCAGATTTTTATGGTTTTTATAGGTTTTATATTTTTCTATTTTCTTTTTGATAAATCGTATATACAAATGATATGTGAAGCCAATCCTTCAATCATCATTCTCTTCCTGGAGAGACATAAGAGTTTCTGGAGTGAGGCTGTTCATCCCAAGTCGTGGTAGAATGAACTGAAATCTTTCCCGAGAAAGAGCCTTTGTGAATATATCAGCCAGCTGAAACTCCGTTCTCACAAAGTAGAGTTCCACTATCCCTTTCTCCACTTTTTCTCTGATGAAGTGATGACGAATGTCTATATGCTTGGCTCTGGAGTGCTGGACATTGTTGCAACACAGGGCAATGGCACTTTTATTATCACAATACATTGGGATTTTGTTGAAGTCATACCCATAATCTGATAATTGTGATCTCATCCACAAAATTTGAGCACAGCACGAGGACATGGCTATGTATTCAGCTTCTGTGGATGATATTGAAGTGCACATCTGCTTTTTGGATGACCAGCTGACAAGTTTCTCACCCAAGAATTGAACACCTCCGGAAGTACTTCTGCGAGTATCTTGACACCCCGCATGATCAGCATCTGAGTAGGCCGTGAGAGCCATTGCATTGTCTTTAGGAGTTTAGGGTACTAAAGACCCATGTGGATTGTCCCTTGGAGATATCTGAAGATTCTCTTGACTGCTTCCAAGTGCTTTTTGGTGGGCGTTGGATTGATATCTGGCATACATGCATACGGCGAAAAGATGGTCTGGCGTACTTGTTGTGAGGTACATGAGAGATCCAATCATGCTTCTGTATTTGGTCTGATCAATGGTTACTCCAGTTGAGTCGTCATCGAGTTTGGATCTTTCAACCATGGGTGTATCAACTGTGTCACTTGAATTAAAGCCAAACTTCTTGAGGATGTCACTAGCATACTAGGCTTGATTGATAAAGATGCCGCTTGGGTTTTGAGAGATTTGTAACCCCAAGAAGAAAGACATTTGTCCTATCATAGACATTTGAAACTTGGAACTCATTTCTGTAGCAAAGCGATCACATTCCTTGGAATCATACGATGCAAAGATGATATCATCAACTTAGATTTGAACGTGAAGAAGGTTGTTTCCAGTAGGATCAACTACACCCTTGGTAAATCGATTTGCAAGAAGAAACTTGGAAAGTGTGTCGTACCAAGCTCTCGGAGCCTGTTTGAGACCATAGAGTGCCTTCTTTAAGCGATATACATGATTAGGTCTTCCTAGGTCCACAAAACCTTCAGGTTGAGTAACATAAACCGCCTCCTTTAAGTCCCCATTCAGGAAGGCAGTCTTAACATCCATTTGATAAACAATCATGTTAGTGCTGGCAGCATTGGCAAGAAAGATTCTAATGGCCTCGATACGAGCGACAGGTGCAAATGATTCTTCAAAGTCAATACCCTCTTATTGACTGTATCCTTTCGCAACTAAACGATCCTTGTTTTTCAACACATCCCCATGCTCATCAAGCTTAACTTTGAAAATCCATTTGACAGCGATGATCATTGCGCATTCAGGTGGTGGTATTAATTCCCACACATTAAGACGATCGAACTCATGGATTTCTTTTTGCATTGCGGTGAACCAAGACACCTTAGTAAGGGCATCCTTGAAGTCTTTGGGCTCGATTTTGGATAAAACTAAGTTGAAGAAACACCACAAGGCATCAGTGGCAAGTTGTTTTCTGGTGGACACATGTCGTGAGGGGTTTCCTATGATGTTGTCAATAGGGTGATCATTTGTCCATTTTCTGAGATGTTCATGAGGTTGAGGATAGTGAACTGATATAGCATTGTTTGACTCTTCTGAGGAAGATGCTTCGTTGGAGGATTCAGGTGCAAAAACGTTTTCAAATGGTTCTTCCTCAGGTGGTGCAAAAGGATTAACTTCCCATGTGTTTTTAGATGTAACTCCTTGGCGTTCAGAAGACGATTGTATATTTGATTCATTTTGAGTGTTGCTACATTCTGGTGCATCCTTATTAAGAGAGATGGAGACTGATGGACCATTTGTATCAAGAGGTGCATTCACAGCTGTAATATTAGGTACAACAGCCAGCTGTACCGGTTCATGAGGTGGCTGAGACTCGAAGTACTCATCAAACATAGGATCAAATAACTTTTTCAATTCTTCACTCGTGGGAGGAACATAAGGAGTGACATGCTTGGAGTTCTGTACAAGTCCCGAACTTATTGGTCCAGGAGATAAAAGATTATGCGAGGGTTCAGAACTGGTGTGTCCTGAAGCCGTATGCATTGTCAGCTCATCAAACGTGACATGGATTGTCTCCATGATTTGTCGGGTTCTTTTGTTGTAGATTCGGTACCCTTTCTGATCTGGCGCATAACCAACAAATACCCCAATATCAGCCTTAGCTTTAAGCTTCCCTAAGTCTTCACTATCGTTTTTTGGGTAGCACAGGGCACCAAACACTTGAAGAAAAGAAAGATCAGGCTTCTTGAGATGTAGCAGCTCATAAGGTGTCTTGTTATGAAGTGGATGAATTAAAGATCGATTTTGAGTATAACATGCAGTAGCAATAGCTTCAGCCCATAGAAATATTGATGTCTTTGAAAATATCAGCATAGTGTAAGCAGCTTCAACTAATGTGCGATTCCGTCTTTCAACGACACCATTTTGTTGAGGAGTTCGAGGAATACTCTTCTGATGACTGATGCCGATACTTTCATAGAATGGGGTGAGTTGTTGGTTAACAAACTCAGTTCCATTGTCAGTGCGAATGATTCTAACAGTTTTGTTGAGCCTTACTTGCAGCTGCTTGATGATTTTGATAATAATATCGGGAGTTTCATCCTTAGATCTTGAAAACTTCACCCATGTGAATCTTGAATAGTCATCCACAATAACAAGAATGTATCTTTTACCATTGAAGCTTTGCACTCTCATGGGTCTGCACAGATCCATGTGAAGAGTATGAGTACTTCAGTGTTGGAGTTAGTGGCTTTTGGTTTATGAGTTTGTTTCTTGCTTTTACCCAATTGACATGATGAGCAGAGATGATCTTTTTCATACTTCAATCTAGGCATGCCTCGAGCAAGATCTTTGCGAGAAAGTTCATTAATGGTGCCGAAGTTTAAGTGATTCAAACGATGGTGCCATAACCATGATTTGCTCTTTGAGGCCTTAGACGGCAAGCAAATGGGAGAGGACCGCATCATGTTTCAATAGAGATAGTATACAAATTTGTACCATGACTTCCCTTAAGAAGATCAACTCCATCCAATTCTCTAACGAAACATGTGTGTTTTCTGAAGGCCACTTCGAGATCAGAATCACAAAATTGTCCAACAGAGAATAGGTTGTGCCCAAGTCCTTCCACATAGTAAACTCTAGAGATCACGCTATCACCAAACACATAATCACCATACCCCATAATAGCTCCAAAGTGGTCGTTTCTGAATCTAACTGTCCCGATAAACTTTTTCACGAAATTTCTGAGCCTAGAGCGATCCCCAGTCATATGTTTTGAGCAGCCTGAGTCCAAATACCACAGGACGATTTGTACGACCTGCATTTTAAACCAGACAGATACGGATAACTGAAAAACATGGATCCCCAAGTGTAATTGGGGTCCAATAGGTTAGCACATGCATACTTAAGAGATACAGGATCAGTATTTTCATTGGTTCTCACAGATGAACCGATACTAGTGGAAGCGACTGTCGTACTATCAAGGCTTTGAGTCACTAAAGGGAATTTTCTACCAGTAGCCTTCCATCTCTTAACCTCTAAAGACTTAGGGTCTGGCATGTAAGTCAATGGGCACTAATTTCATAGAGTGAATTTTCTTCCAGTAGGTTTCCACTGATATCCTACTTTGTTAAAAACTTTTCCTGTAGCTTTCCATGTATTGTTTTCCAGTTTGTGTGTCTTAGCAAATTTAATTGGGGATTTATAAGAGGATTTCAAAAAAGACACAACACATTCATCATGATTACCAGAAATTAAACAACCGTTACAAGTCTTACAAGTAGCATTAGAATTCGAATTAATTACAGTACACTTAACGCAAATACTAGAACCAACACGATTCTTTTCATTCAAATCAATCTTATTGTTCCTAAGGTGGTCTTCTACTTTCTTCCCTTGATCACTCTTAGCAGGCGAAGTCCTATCATTCCTTGTATTGCCTTTAGGCTTTGACCCGCTAGCTTTAGTGACATTGATTACTCCTATAGAATTGACGATGGGAACATTAGATTGTTGCACAGTTGTTTGGTTTCTAGGTGATGATGTGCTATGATCAGAACTAGCCAAAGGTATATCACAAGTAACATGCTTCTTCAAATTCCTAGATGAGGATGTGCCATTTCTATCACGCATGTTGGGAAATTGGGACATGTACCTATGGCATATTCTAACTCTTGTGACCGCTTGGTGAGAAAGCAAACATCCGATAAGGAGTTATCAGATGGTCTCGCCATTCTATCTTCTTCAATGGTTTCACGGGTCATGTCCAGGCAGTTCTTAAGATGTCTAAGGTAATCCCTATGGACTAGCTCATTGTTCTTAAGGAGAAGAGGAATAAAAACAGCCTCACATGCATATTTTTTACATTTACAAACCATAGAATTGATATTGTCACTTTCATTAATCGGCATTTTCCCTTTCACCTTTGTCTTTAGATTCTCAATTTCATTAAGCAAAGAGGTTATCTTTTCATTGGTTTTATCACGAGTGATCTTGATCGAATCATATAACTCTTTGTAATGTTGTTTAACTTTAGAATTTTCAGCTTGAAAACAATCATTTTCATGTTTAAGTGAGTTGATTGTGTTTTGAAGTTGAAAGTTAAGAGAATCTGTAGACATTGGTTTATGGGTGTCGATCACAGTATTCATGGGAGACTTCAATTGGGCAATTTGAGCCCTCAATAACCTGATCGTGTTCGTGTGAGCTTGAATTTTTTCATCCCTTTTTGCTAATTCAAAATATGCATCAAATTCCGGAGCATCAGAAGATGTCTTGGCCTTTGATACTTTCATTTTTTCTTCTAAATGTTGATATTTTAATTGTAAGTTAAGATTATCAACTTCTAGTTTAGAAAGATGCTTGATCATGTTGTCATGATTATCATTTTGAATTTTTTCAAGCAATTTCACATTCTCCCCCATCAAGCTCAACAACACGATTGTGAAGGTTATTCAAAGCAATAGACATTTCATGAAACTGACAAGCATTAAGAGAAGAATCTGTAGCAGTGTAAAACACATCTTGTGTAATACATTTAGCAATCAAGTTGTCATTCATGATGAGAATATTTTTTCTAGCAATTTCACTATGCTGAAGATCTATTGCTTTTTGTTTACATTTGTTTTCCACATTTTTAAACATTTCTTTCATTTCCCTAAGCTCAACATCAAGGGATTGTCGTAAACCCTCAAATGTTTTTTGATTAGTTTAAAAAATGGGATGAGTTCAGTTAGGTAACACTCTTTGGTTAGCTTAAATCCCCGTTCACCCTCAGTGATTCCCGTTGGTGTGATTCTATTTTTGCATGTTTTATCAAAATCAGTGAACATTTGACACAGGACATAAATGCTAATAAGAGTTTTACTTTGCGTGGGAAGTGACAATTGAACTAAGTGCATCGATGTATTGGGGGGATACACCGTTGGGGCAGCTAACTTTTGGGATGTCCTGGCCTTAATTTCCTCAGCTTTCATTTTCTCAACGTCTAAAGGCCAAAATACCTGTTCTGGCATTAACTTAGTTTGAGGTGCAAAAACAGTTACTCGGTTTTGTTCATAATAGTTATGTGGCTTAACAATGACTCGGTGTTTAAAGCACTTTGGATCCTTCATTTTTTTTTTATCAAATCTCTCTCTATCGGCAGAATAAAGTTCATCCAATTCTTTATCAGACCAACTATTTGGTGGTTCATGATTGGGAGTAAGCATAACCTTAGCATCATAGAGGGCAGGTTGAGAGGCTCTAACGCTCTTAAGGAAGTTTTTTTGGGCAATCCTAAATCTGTATCACTATGCTTATCCTGTAGTTTAATGCGCTTTTCCATCATTTGAGCTGTTTGACATGTTTGGCCTTGAATATACAACTTGTTTTCAAGTTTGTTTTTCAACTACTTAAGGTTGGAAAATTCGTTTAACAGTTTGTTTTCCTTTTCTTGAAATTTATTTTTTAGAAGATTTAAACTATCCTGAATTTCTTGTTTTTCCTTAAAAGAACGATCAAGTTGATTTTGAAATGAGTTAATCTCTTGTTTAAAGGCCATTTCCTTTAAATTTTGTTCAGTGATGTAAGCATGCATTTGCCATTCCATTTTTTGTTCACGTTCTGTTAGCTCAAATCTTGCACGTTGTTCATACAACCTTACTTGATCCTTAAGAGTATTTATCCTAGTGATTAGGGTGTCATCAGGTGCAACAGCAGTGTACTCATTCAATTCACACATATCGTCATCAACAGAGGATATATTACTTGATACAACAGACTCGACGTTGTGCTTTACATACTGTTCATATGGGACAATATTGCTATTTCCCAAATTTGCAATATCTAATTCAGCAACGTCTGTTTGTTATACTTCGTTATATATCGTTTGTTCATGCATCACATCATTATCACACGCAACAGAAGACTTTCCATAAGATACGTCAGAGTGACTGTTGTGATCCGAATGTTGCTCATTTGGGAACACTTTAACGGTTTCCAATTCAGCCTCATTTGATTCACAAACAACATTTTGTCGTATATCATTGAAGGTCTTCTGTTCATCATCATTGTAAGCACATTTATCATATAATTTTAGTACCTCAGATATGATGGATGAATTGGATCGACCAGATTGTTGTGTAGATAAGACAACAGATGATAGATTAGCCATGAAGATTGTCTGAGCGGTGGGTTCGTCATCAACATCTGAGTCGAAAGCATCACAATCCTCTGTCTGGAAGATGTTTGGATCATTAAGAGCTAAATCCTGAACTGGTTGTTCATCCACATCATCATCAAATGTCTTTCCGTCATCCCCAGCAATGAACGACAATTCTTCCTCATTTAGCACAACTCCATTCTCTTGAGCTTGCATAAGCAACATTTTGTCCTTGAAGTAATCTGAGTTTTGAGGATGTTTTGGCTGAGTGCAATTTCTGGCGATGTGACCTAGACCCCCACAGTTGTAACATTTTGGTTGCCTTCCTTGTCCCTGATTCACATTTCCAACTCTGTTCTGAAAGTTACCCCGCACAGCATTCCTTTGATTCACATTTTGTCTTCCCTGAACGTTTTGCACAATTACTTTTCCGTCTTCCACAATGGCCTGATTACGTGGGTTGGAGGAAGTTCTGAGTTGATTGTTGGAAGATGGGAGTGCAGCCCTGAAATGTTGAACCAGTAGAGACACTTGATTGGAAAGATTGTCAATCATCTTGTCAATATAAGAGTATCCTGAATCGAGGTGAGTATTCATGGCAGCTGATGACTGTAGAGATGGGTGATCCATTGATGACACAGGTTGAGTGGTTGGCACCATACTAGTCATGAAAGCAAGTGAGTCATTGGTGACAGTTAGATTGAGCTTCTCTCTTAATTGACGATCATATGCAGCATGCTTCTCATGTTGTTGTAAATAAGCAAACAATTGTTCATAGTTCGTATTTCTCAATCCTTTGTTAAGCTTGACAGCTGTGACAAAACGATCCCACTCAGGTGACATGTTGTTCACAAACTTAGAGTTGAGTTGAATGTTGGGCATTGTCATTCTGATCATTCTCATGTCATTAACCAGCTTGTGAAATCTGACATAGTAGTCGGTAATGTTTTCACCAGGATTCATTTTGAAATGCTCAAACTCATCATACAATTGAGATTCACGGTCTTCTTTGGTCAGCTCCGATCCGGACAGAAGCATTTTGACATTGTCCCACATAGCTTTGGCTTCCGTATTGAAGTTGATAAGCTTGTACACATCTTTGGGTAACCCTTGTATCACGATGTTGGAGGCTCGAATGTCAGCATCATAGCGCTTCTTTTCAACATCAGTGAGATCATTGTAAGTGCATGGTCTATCAATTCCCTGAACGACAGTACCATCCTCAGCCGTGGAGATAGCATCTCTGGTTGTACCCATGTGCATAGGACCTTCATCAATAGATCGCAGAATGTTCTCACCATTTTCTTTACCCAAGCAATACAATCTGATTCTTTGTGCCCATGATTCATAATCTGTCCTGTCTAGCATCGGAGGTCGGGTGTCGGACCCAGCAGCTTGAATGTCATCTGAGACTGTCGACATCTCAAAGTCTTCAAACGGGATTTTACAGCTTTGTGACTTAAACCGAGAAATGATTCTTTCTAGGGATTTTACTAAAGTCAACAAAAGAAACTGGAAGATATATTCAGCAGATTAAACTAAAAGAGAGATACCAGATGAGTCACAGTTTGCATCAAGTGTTAAGTTGTGACAAGTCAAGTTGCAATATATCCAATTGAGATTAGTCAAGTCATAAGGATTAACTCACAACATCAGATCACAATTAGAATAATTAAAACGACTAACGTTACAGCAATTCACGAATTGCAAAATGATTGACCTATCACATGAATCTCATCACTTAGTAACTTGCCAAACAATTAGAGAAAGTCGCAACCTAAACCACCAAACCGCAGCGTAGGAGTTAGCCGTAATAAGATGCACAAGTCGCAGGAGGAGTTAAACGCAAGGTGAGCAAATCGCAGGGAAAGGTAGCCGCAGAATAGGTAACCACAAGGAGAGGTAATCACAAGATGAGTTAACCGCAGGAAGCAACTAACCGCAGAGTACACAAACCACAAGGTGAGTTACACACAAGTCACTAACCACAGCAAGAAGCAAACCGCAGAATGATCAAAACCGCAAGTGTGGTAACCACAGAAACTAAACGCAGACCACCTAACCGGTCGCAGTCAACAATAGTCCAAATCTGTCACTATTAATCGCAGGCAACTAACCACAAAAATCTGGAGCAAACCGCAGATAAGCAATGAAATAGTATAGCTAATCGCAACTAAGAAATTCGACCTAAACCCATTCCAATCTTCAAAAATACGTGTGAACTAGCAAAACCAACTGAGAAATAATGTACCCCTACTACAAATGATCATATAAGTACACTTCTAACATGTCAACTAACCCTAGATAATTCACACCAAGATGTTTTCAAGAAAAACACTACTAACTCACAAAACCACACAAACCACACCAAATAAGATTCACCACGGCCCTAAGATGAAACCTTGGCTCTTGATACCAATTGTAGAATATCAATCAAGTCATAAACATGATGGCACTTGTGATTAGTGTGGCGTTTAAGTTAAGAGAAAAGAAGAAAGAGGAGAAAACTTGGAACCTTGAGAGAGAAAATGTGATATTAGATTAAAGTGTATGAGAAGGTCCAACCCTCTCCACATGTGGAGAGGGGGATTTATACTACCTAACAAACAAATAATAAAACGCCCACTCCCGGGCTGTGGATCAGGCATACAGTGGGTAAAGACCCGTCATTCTTCCACGATGTTACTAAATCTACTACTCACTAATAGCTAAACTAACTACGAGCTAACTCAATGCTATTACGATAATTAGGTGACCGAGTCTTCTATAGGAATAATTGTATTCCTAACAATTTGTATTTGTGTAATTGATATGATGTAAAAGCTATAGAAATGGAGAAAACGTTGTGTAAAATTCTTTGTACATAGTCTACTCAAGTATCGATGTCGAAGCCTCGAAGGTGACTATAACTTCCTCGATGATTCGTAGATGGTAGTTGATTCTTACACAACAGATAGTTTCACGATCCCAATTTTGCTCTCCACACTACAAGAAAAGAACATATTAAAAACGTAAGGTTAATGCCATAAAATAGCATTTTACTATTATTTTAGTAATTAAGCTTTTTCTTGTACTTATTTAGTAATTATTTTCTTATTTTTCAACACGTGATCAACAAAACCGGTAAAGTTGTCTAACGTGTCATAAGTGATCATCAAATATAGATGTGTTTTAACTATTTGGCTAACGAGTTAAAGAAACGAGGAAAATTTTTTTGAACAACCATAGATTTTTCATTTTCCTTAAACATGTCAGCAAAACCGCGTTCACATTTTACTGTAAATAATGCACTTTGTATAGACTGATTATGCGGTTCATGTTAAAAAAAAAAAAAAAAAAAAAAAAAAAAAAAAAAAAAAAAAACTATTTTAAACCACCAACAATATGTGCAATTATCAAATTGCTAAAATAAAAATAATAAATAAATAAAAATATAGTTGCCTAATTAGTTTATTGTCAAAAGTACAATGCTGTTTTATGACATTAACCCAATTACATATGATGGAAAAGTTTCGAATGGTCACAGGAGAAATATTTGTGCAAAGGTAAATCTGTTACATATACATGAACTAGCCAAATCTAAATATTCTATACTTTGGGTATATATTTTTTAGTAACTTGTATAGATGTGCTAATGAACCTGGCATAAAATTTTTACGATCTTTGTAACATGCTCTCTTGTGTAACACGTCTTTTTAGTGTCAAATGACATCTCATTTTCATGTGCAGAGATTGGAAATCTTATCAATCTAGAATCATATAAAGGGAAGTCAAAGATATATATACTATGTAATATTAACTTTTAGAATTGCACGAATACATCCTTTTCATTCTTAATGATATATAGTTATCTTCTACTATTATTGTTTCTTATATTATGGAGTCAAACATGGTACATGACCTACTACAATTATTTATATTTACATCATTACATGTGTGTATAAAAAGCCTTCAAAAGCATGTTTAGCAACGACTCTTATTTTCTACATGACGGATTGAAAACACATAGTAATTGAATTTTATTTTCTTTAAATATCAATGATGTTTGATCAAAAAGTGTAGACTAGAAGTGGTTTTCGACTAGAAATTATTTGTATTAAATTAATAGGTAAAGTCCATAAAATAGCAACATACTTTTCTAAATTTACAGAGTTAGGTAATGAACTTTTTTGTATTACCAATTTAGTCATTGAAACCGGCTAATTTTTTACGATATAGTAAATATGACCTGCTGAATATCCACCTCATTTAAATACATTTAAATAATTTCCACGTCACTATTTTTTTCACCTACACTTTGTATAATTTTCACATCATTTTTTATTTTTCATCAAAACCAGTATCATGTCCATCTTTCATTAAACTCCATTACCCAGATTTACACACACATAAACACAAATACAAAACCTCTTTAAAAAAACACCCACAAGGAGGTTGAGATTGACGATCGGTGTTCTAGATTAAACAAATCAAACAAACACTCGAACACTTTGCGAAATCCGAATGGGTTAGATCCCATTATCTATAAACACAACCGAAAACCCAGATCTACAAATACCCAGATTGATGAATGGGTTAGATCGAATGGTTACGAGTTAGATCGGAATGTTTGTGTGTTTTGTAAGATCGTTGGGGTATTTCATAATTTCACAGTCAAACAACTTTCACAAATTAGGAAATTAGATTATTTGTTACCCGAATGGTAATTGATTAGGACGAATGGTAATGCAAATGCATAAAGTGGAAAACTAAGCTTGCCGGAAAATATGAAGATCGCCGGAAATTTGCCGGAGAAGATGATGGTTCCAGTAATCGATGCTTATTCAAGATATGATAAGCGCTATTAAAATGGTGCATATAATGTAAGTTCCTAAGATATGTCAGTGTGTTCTGTGGCATGTTCATTTGTAATAAATGGTGAGATATTAGTTGGTTTCCTTCAATCTCTATATGTTTTATACTCTTGTGGTAGTTTGCTTAGTATCAAATATAGGACATGGCTCGTAATTTGAAAGATTGAAAATTGAAAGATTGAAAGATTGAAAATTGAGCTCGCCGGATAAAATGGAGATCATCGGAAAATTTGCCGTAAAATATGGTGGTCGCCGGATGTTGATGAAGATGATGTAGCGGTGATGACAATTGACAACTAAGATATACCACATAAGTAAACAAATAAGCATAAACATAAATAAAAAGACCAAATAAGCACTTTTGACCTGCTGAACCGGTTACCGGTCACCATATTTACTATATCGTAAAGAATTAGCCGGTTTCAATGACTAAATTGGTAATAAAAAAAGTTCGTTACCTAACTCTGTAAATTTAGAAAAATATGTTGCTATTTTATGGACTTTTACCCTAAAATAATAATTATTATTATTTTTAATATATATAATAATACATTGTTTTTATGTGATTCACTTCATAACTCTTCATTCATTCAAGTAATCTAGAATACTTTAGCTACAATCACACTTGATTTTTAATATAATCAAATGTGATTTTATCATTTCAAACTGAATCACATGTGATTTTATATATAACAGCAGTTACATTTTCTTTAATATTCATGTTAACATATGTTTCTACAATCACATGATTTTCTTCATTCATAACCCAATTTTTGTCATCAACAACATTATTTTCGTTATCTATAACCTGATTTCATCGTCCATAATAAGAGTATCATCCATATCGTACTAAGCGTTTGTTACTGATAATTTTGAACCTAAATTCTAGCAAAAAAACCAAAATTGATCATAATTTTGAAAAGTTATGATCATTGACAAAGATTTATGATAAAATCAACAATTATTAAATGTCTATGAAGTCAAGTCGATGTTTAATTTTGATTGCGTGTTTGTGAAAATCAAACCCTATTTCTTTTGTTGAAGAATGAAATAGATCGAGGAATTTTGTCTTTTATATGTGACGAAATATGTAAAATCAGATTTATTATAGCCATGGATGAAAGTGGATAGAAGTTGAGAATTTGATTTTTTAAATATTAGTAAAAAAATGTTACATGTACCTCATCGATCTCTACATCGATTAGGTTGACTGGAGCATGCGACCTAACGGAATCAAGTTTTCATAAGTTAAAGTCGAAACATGTTATAAGACATTTTGTGTCCATTTTCAAAGTGCAGGCAAGAAAGTCCGCAAGTTAGCGTAGTTTATTCTAAAATTACACTGTACATCACACCAGATCAAGCGATCATACTCTAACCTGTATTTAAGTTGGTGTCCTTGCGAAATGATAGTTGAAGGTGACAATACCTTTAATCATGATAGAAGTGCTAAGTTGGTCAAGCATATATTAGTAAGTTGGCTTCAACGAATTTTAGCAAACAAAACAAATATTTAGCAAAATTTTGTCTTAAGATCGAAAGATTGTTAATGACTTTAATGGTCACTTTCTAATCTCTTAGTCAAACCGATTTACGTAAGTTATCATTCATTATTTTAATACATCATTTATTTAAATATTATCTAACGCCCATTAGGTTATACGAATGTAACTAGAATTATTTAGACGTTAACGACTAAAAAAAGAAAGTGCTCTAGACTTCTAGTAGCATGACGTATAGCTTGAAGTGGATTGGTGTTAATTGAAAAGAATATAATGTCATATGATTAGTATCGAACTAGTTCTAATAATTGGAAAAATAAAATAAAAAATGCTCTTTTAATGTTATTTTGTCCATGTTTAGTTTTAAAACAAGACCATGTGTTTCATGCAAATCGAGCTTATTTCAGCAGCCTTCACTCTTTTTGAAAAGTCTAACCAACTCCACATGATAGACATTTCTAAATTTCACTCCTAATACTTGTGGATTTTGAAAGAAGCAGTTTTATCTTTAGACTGATCAAAGTTTGATTTGAGATTCATGCATGTTTGTTGTTAATAGAGTTTGTATAGACGCGTTGATAGGCATACAAAAACAAAAACAAAACAGGATCAAGAACAAGAAAAAATAATATGGAACGTTACACAAAATCTATACAACAATTTGAGTGCATCAATCATCATGGGACAAATTGTCTTGGTTAAAAAAACATGCAACCACTAAAGAACATTTAGGTTGGAAATAATACACAAAGTGAGCAAAAGTAGTTGTTTCAATTCGTTTGGAAAAAATATGCAACCACTAAAAAAATATAAACATCCTTCATAATTTTTGTAACATCATCTTCTATAATTTTTTTTGTAAGTTTAGAACCTTATGACAAAACCGAAAAAGATATGTCATATGTCTCCAAAATCCAAATATGTTGGGTTGACCCAATATTAACAACCTTAACTCCTTAAGTAAGCCTTTTTTCAAAGGTGCATCACATTAACAAAGCAATTGATTTGTACACATTTGTTTTGCATATATATAGTATATACACAAATATAGTATATAGATAGTTGGCTTATACATTGATGTATGCAAATTGAAAAACAATGTACACAAATCACATATTCACATCCTCATTTAAAAGACGTAGAAACAATAAAACACGACATCAGTTTAAGTTTTTTACACTCATATAGCTTTTCAAAGAGCTTATAAGTTCAGATATGCAGGCTTTTATAAAGGTTTGTAAAAAAGTAAATCGATCAATGACTAAAATTTAAAAGGGTACATCAAACTTTAATATTTTTTAAAAGGAACCTTGTTCACGCCTCCGATGTACACAGCTTAGCCAATTCCCGTGGTTGTTTTCCAACTCTTTCTTTACTATCCCAAGATGTTAATCCAGCTGTTCGTTCTCGGGGGTCTCTTCTAAAACCTTCGAGCAGCCTTACCATTAGACTACCTTGGAAATGGCTACATTAAACTCCAATATGTTACTTGATATCAATCTTAGAACCATGTGGCTGGCAATTAAGAACTCACTACACTCCCATCTACCATGGCATATTGTTTTAGACATAGTATTTGAGTGGTTCAAAATGTACCAGCATTCATGGTCATTGTTAGGATTCTTAATGTACAATTCATGTTCTTCTGCAGAAATTAATGTAGCAGTAAATCAGGCAGAAAAAGAATCTTAGTAACAGTACAGAACAGCTTTTTTCCAGACAAATTATGGCCAAATAAAAAAATAAGAAACAATGTTGGACCTGTAAATGTTGATCAGATATTGTACAAATCAGCATCAAAGGGATACAGTCTATATTGGAATCTTTGAACTTTGGTTCTGAAGTCTCTCATTTCTAGTGCATTCATCCTGACATAAAATGAAAATTATGAGACGGGTGTCGTTTATAAGAAAATACGAGTCGAAATAACTTGAGAATCGAGACAGACACAGTTCATGTACTAATGTAAATTATCTATGTTTATCATTCATAGTCTCTTTGATAAAACTAGGTGAACCAACTTCAAATTTTTTGGTTTTAAAAGTTCTTATTGGCCAACCTAATATAGTTCTTCAACTTACAATAAAGGCCAAAATAAAAGTTGATATGAGCTCAACTTCTGCTCCCACCATCCCAAAAGAGTTGATTGCTATATGTTTGTTTATCCTAAAATGCTCGAATTCGAAATTTACTTACCTAAGGTCCCATAGGATTCTACTAATTATGTCAAATATTAGACAGGTAAATGCATAAAGAACACTTAATATATCATCAGACTCAGGGCCGGCTTTAAGGGAGTGCAAGAGGTGCCATTGCACAGGGCCACCGCTTAACGAGGCCACAAAATTCTATGCACTTTAATATATATGTATATACACAACATGAGGCTTGAGTTTAATTAGTTCACGCACTAGTGATATATGTTTATTTTGTATGTGTTTTTAAGGGCCTCTTTGTGGTGTGGCACGGGGCCACCGAAATCCATGAGACAATGTTGCGTGATAATGTAGCATTATTGGAAGTGGTAAGCAAAATAGATAATAAGATCAATGGCAAGGCAACATCAGACCTCAACAAATGCAAAGAAAACAAGTAAAATCGGATCAATTAACATCTTAGGAAGTAGACTGCGATTTGTTACATACCCCAACTAAGGATTTGATAGATACCCTTCAAAATTATAGGTTCATAGGCTAACCAAGGATTTGGTTCATATCTACTGAAAGTAGACCGTGATTTGGTTCAAGAGGTCAGCCGTCTTTCAAAATTCATTTAAAACTGAAGATGAACTTAACCAATAACTTATTAGCTAACTAATGATCTGGTCCACACCCTCTATAGAAGGAATACCGTTATTGTTAAATGGGCTTGAAAGCCTAACATATATGTACTTGTCAACAACTTCAGTAAACAAGAGATATAGATGAGAAGAAAATTGATAAGTAACAGAGGTATTGATTGTTTTCCTTACTTGAAATGCCTTTAACAGAGTATAGCAACGCTGTTTCTCTAAATTTGCTGCAGCATGCTTTTTCTCAGAGCTTCACAAGCTTTCTGCTCTGCTTGCAGTGTAAGTTGCACATTTTGGAGCTTCTGCACAACAAAAAAGTACAAGTAAGCATCCAAATATTCTAAGATTAATGTGATTTCTTGCGATTTTGGAGAAAAAGTAAGATATATGATCATAAAAATAATACTGTCACTCTTATAATGTTGCATGGCAGGGGAAATTGCCAATGAAGGTATTTATTACCTGTTGAATACTCTTTGAAATTCCCTCCATGGAGCTAGTCATTGTTGCACGGCCAGCACGAGTTTTAAGCGCATCATGAAACTATTCCAAAATTTTGCATACTACAAAAAACAAAAGCAATTACGGTAACGATTAAAAAAAAAAAAAAAAAAAAAAAAACATAATAAATCATGTACATCAATGTAGTTTGGCAATTTCAGTAACAATTAAAAAAAATAATAATAAATTAAAAAAAATAAAAAAATAAAAAAATAATCATAATAAATCAACATAGGTTTTAAGTTTAGTTTAAAGTTCAAAACATAATCATACGATTTTTTCTAGTTTTTGTCATCTATGCCATTCAAAATTAACAGGAATTCCAAGAAGTCAAGAGGCAGCCCAACCAGACATGTTTTATTATATAATGTGCATCACTGTAGTAGTATGAGACGAGATATATTGCAGAATACAAACTTAAGTAATGAAATTAGTGAGGTAAAAAAAAAGAGAAAATAGAATCACTGGTAATGGGGCATGTATTGCGGAAGCCATTAGTGCATATGGCCCTCAAGAAGGCTTGAATGCATCTCACATGAGACATTCTTATCTGAAGATCTAGAAGTTGTTGAAAAGTACCTACTAGTATAACTTACTATGTTATTTTGTACATTAATACATTTGCTCGCACAATAAGATGTTTGATGATAGAGGAGGAGGTTACTAGTCTTGGTCTCGATCTTGGTCTTGGAGCATAAAACAATATTCAAAAGTTTACTATGTGCAATGAGGTATCAAGCTTTTGAGAATTACGATTAGCTATAGACACCTTGAGACAAGATACATGCTACACAAAAATGATATGCATGAAGTGTTCTTTGTATAGAACTTAATCTAGTTCAATGTCAATAGGTTCAGTAACCAACGCTAAGCTTGATTAGACAACTCATGAAAAGATACAGGGGACATAAACATGTTTTTCATGTGGTGTTCAAGGTTCAGGTATTTCAGACGAGCGTATAACGGGATTTCAAATTTTCAAAGGCACAAATAAATCATCAAAGAAGGCATGACAAATAACAGATGACTATTGCATAACTGAACAAAGAAATAGACTTACATAGTAACAATCTAGACAAGACCATGTGTTTAATGTACCTGTGAACTCATGGAGTTTAACAAGGATGTTTCCTTTAGCATCAGCTCTTTTATTTCCAACAAAGCGTTCTAGGTAGCATAGTATTTACTAGTTTGCCGAAGCTTTCCCTGTGCATCAACAAACAGATGGGAAAAATATTAAGACAGATAACTTGATATCATATGTAAGCACTGATGCACTGATCAAAAGAAAATATATCTGACATACCTGGATGAGAGTATTAAGTTCTGAAAACCGACGTTCATACCTGCAAACCAGACATGCTTTTCACGTTTAACAAAGGTATTATGTTGAAGTTTTTAAAGATTTTACAAGGATCCTGCATATTAAGTAATAATGGGGGTCTTGGGCTTTGTAAATATATCACAAGTTGGTGGTAATTCACTGGAGTCAAATAAGCCAAACATGTTAAAATATATTTAGCAAACAATGAGATAGGTGCTTGCTCTCAGGCTACCTACCTATAGCTTGAATTTTGTTACTCGCTTGTTTGGAAATAACTAGAAACAAATTACGCTGTAAACAAATAACAAAAGGTTCTCACAACTTAAGCAAAGTTTAAATATAAAACCAAAGTTTGCAGTAACTTTTTAATCCACTGCACAATGTACATTTCCATAACAAAGTCAACTATACTTCCTCCAGTATACAATTCAAGCCTTAGAGTGAAGGAGCCAAGGGTTACAGGCAACTATTATCGGGAAGCAAGATGTTTCTCCTTGGCTGAAACAACATCATTCTGAAGTGAAAGCAGCTAACGATTTTTGTATTCATTGAGGGAGTGACATTTGATAATGTATTCTTGTTTCAAAAATAATGTACTTCTAATCATATTTGGGTATTAATATCTTCTGTACCGTATTTAGCTAGAAAAGTTGTCTGTTCTACATGCCATCTTTGATTGTATGGAATAAAACTCTTTATTATAATATAAGTTAGAAACAGAACTACTAAATGCAGACAGCAGTACATCCTACCTTCAAAAGTATATAAAGCTTAAACACTGTAGATGCAGACATTAAAAATCAACTTACTGGATGAGTTCCGCTTGTGTAGGCACCTCATCACGTTGACGCTTTAATGATGTAATTTCCCTTAGCTTTGCGGCAAGCTCCAACATACAGCAAAACACAGATCCTTCACAATAGAACCATGGCAGCAAGTAACAACATAAGCAAACTTTTGAGTGTCTACACAATATACTTCAAGAATACAAATTCTTTTCATTTTTGTGCATTTAAAGTGTAGACATATATATAAGCATTTGCCCTCACACATAGACACACAAACACGATAAAATACTGAGGAAAAGATACAGAAACGTGTGCGCGAGCGTCCCCCCCCCCCCCCCCCCCCCCCCCCACACACACAAAAACACACACACACACATTCAACAGAAATGGAATTCAGTTTGAAATGTCAAAAAGGTTATAAATTCTTATGAAAATTTCAACAGCTGTGGCGCATTCCAACTTGTGTATTATCAAACACATCTGCATACACGTATAGGCAAACATGTCTTTCAAAATCCTTCTGACACACGTATCATAAACATTGTGAAAAATATAGGTTAAAAAATTCAAGCACTTTTACATCAACATACTGCAGAGATACCATGAAGACATATTACAGTATGCTCAGATAATGAATCCGCCAACCCAAACTCAGGGGGTGTTTGTTTCGGTTTATGACTTATTTGGTTTTGGGCTTATGTTTCATAAGCTCACTTTTTGTGGCTTATTTTAAAACTTTTCGGCTTATATAAGCTTTTTATGACATAACAAACTTATATAAACCGAAAAGTTTCAAAATAAGCCAGAAAAAGTGAGCTTATGAGATATAAGCCCAAAACCAAATAAGCCATAAACCAGCTATATAAGCCGAAACAAACACCCCCTTATTCATTTCAAATTTCACCGTTTCCAAAGAGACACGAAACCCACGGACCATAGTAAACTATATAAATAGAAATGAAATAAAATGTATTACCATCTTCGCCATATTCAGTCTCTCAACAGCATTAGCCAACAAACACTTAACACGCTGCTGCGCAAAACTCCCGTCGCCATCCCCCCTCTCCAGCTCACTGACCTCCAATTCCAACTTAGCACACTCTTCAACTCAACTTCCGCTTCTCGCTTCTCCAGAACCTAATTGTTCCAAAACACCTACATAATCTGTCTCACAAACATGTCTTTCATGTTTGTCTCACTTGTATATGCTAAGTGTGCAGGAATAAATGTTCTTTGTTTGGAAAGGATATGATTTGGTTGACTGGAGAAGTCACAGGGATTATCCTTGTCTAACAGGGAAAGTATGTTGGACATCTTAATAATGATTGTTGGAATCATGGGGGCTATTTATGTCAAGAGTGAAACCTTTGTGCTATAAAAGGGCCTTATCTCTCAACCCTAAAATTAACTCAATCATTCGCAGTCATTCATAGCTGCTACTACTCACTCTCTCTCACTACACGTTTGTGTAATCTTTGATCTCTTTGATCTTTTCTTATTGTAATCATTTGGTTACGTTTGTGGCAATCTTGCCGCCTATTGTAAACTATTGTTGAATAAAAGAAGTATTACTTGTTGCTCTGTCTATCTCTTTGATACCATCGCACATGGTATCAGAGCCATAGGCTGTTGATATTCTTCCAAGCCGAGGTTCTAGGGTTTACTAGAATTTGGGGTTTATTGGTTCTTGATCTTTCCGGTGGTTATTTATTGTTTTCTGGGACATCCGCATTGATCAGATTAGTGGATCTGATTTTTTTGGTTCTTAATTGGTAAAATTAGAGCTTCTCTCCAAAACCCTAATTGGTTCTGATTTGGGGCTTTCTTATCTGGTGGTTATTTAAGCCTAATTAAAAGGTTAGGGTTTGCACTGAAACCCTAACTTCTTTATTTGGGGGTTTTGTTCTTGGAAGCGTGTTGAAGCAATTGGAATTTGGGGCTTGTCTCTGAAACCCTAATTTTTGGGGTTTGTTTCTTTATTTTGGAGTGCTCTCGGGTTTCTATTGATCACAATCAACCCTAGACTAAGTGAATCTAGGGTGATTGTGACTGGCCGTTGTCTTCTCCTCTCCTAAAGCACTGTAAGCCTCTTTCATTCTTAGATCAACAGTATTCGAGTTGTGTGGGTGCAAACGGATAGGCTAACTTCTTGATCTGCCACCTCTTGAGTGGTACGAATACCTGCTCTGGCCTGTCCCAGTCCACAGACTTGGTACTTGTTGCATCATGGGTGTGAGTTGTCTTTTTTCTTCTTAGTATTATTGATTGAGTATTATTTGTTGCTTGGTAATTAGTTGTTTGCCTTTTATGCTTGTTGCTCATTATCTGTATTTGTTTTCTTATCTGCTTTAAGTAGTCTCTTTGTTCTCTCACCATGTCTGGTGCTGGTGTTGATGATGTGATTGGTAGTGTTATTAATAAAAGTTCCTCCTCTGATTTGAAACTTGCCTTTGGTGATTCTCTTTATTTGCATCCTAATGATACTAGTGGTACTCCCATTTTGTCTGTTAAACTCACTGGACCTGGAAATTATAAAGTTTGGAGTATTGCTATGACATTTGCCTTAAGAAATCACAATAAAATTGGCTTTATTGATGGAACTTGTAAAAAGGATATATCTAATGCTGGTCTTGCTAATCAATGGGATATGTATAACTCTGTTGTGCTTACTTGGATTTTAAATTCCTTAAGTCCTGAATTATTTGTTGGTGCCATATACTCTAAAACTGCTTTTGAAATGTGGAATGACTTAAAAGAAACCTATGATAAAGTTGATGGTTCTGCAGTGTTTAATATACATAAAAACATTAACTCCTTGAGTCAAAATGGGTCCTTTCTTGCTGACTATTACAACAATCTCAACTCTTTGTGGAAACAATTTGACTCTATGATAAGTCTTCCAGCATGCACTTGTGATGCTGCAAAACACTTTGAACAACACAATCAACTTATCAAACTAATGCAGTTTTTAATGGGACTTGATGACACCTATGTGTCAATCAGAAGCAACATCTTAACTAGAGAACCCTTGCCATCTGTCAAAACTGCTTTCTCTGTTGTCTCAGGGGAAGAATCCCATAGGAATTACTCCTCTGGGACAGGTTTGGCCAAACCAAATGCTACTGCTTTTGCTTCAAAAAATTTTGATAACAAGAAAAAATTTAATAACAAAGGTTCAAACTCTTCTTCTGGTAATAATCCAAGTAACAGAGGACCTAATCCTAACCTTAAATACACTAACTGCAACAAGATTAAACCTGTTGCTAGTAACAATGCCACTGTTGATGTCAATGGTGACAAAACCAGCAACTCTCCAGTCTCTTTGTCCAATGAGCAGTTGACCAGACTTATGAACCTTCTCAATGATAGCTCTGTTAATGCCAATATGGCAGGTAAATGTTCCTCAGGAACTTTTTTTAATGGAAGTGTAAAATTCAACCTGAATTTTGAAAAATATTTTTGTGGAAACACTAATTTCCTAAAAGCTAAAATCAGCATGGGTTGGATTATTGATTATGGGGCAAATCAACACATGACTGTCTCTTCTAGTTGTCTGGTTAATGTTGTTGATGTTGCTAAACTTGGCCTTACTGTTGGACACCCAAATGGTACTCAAGCCTTAATTACCAAAATAGGTGATTTAAAAATCAATAACAACATCACTTTGCATGATGTCTTAGTTGTACCTGAGTACACTGTTAGGCTTTTATTTGTTTATAAACTTGCTAGGGACAACAAGTTATTTGTTGGCTTTGCTTTGATGAATCTAAATGTTACATACATGATTTGTCAAAAAGGAATGTTGGGATTGGTAATCAATATAACGGGCTCTATCTGTTTGATGTTGAATCTGCCTGTAAGATTACTTCCAATTATTGTATCTCCTCTTGTTTTGTTTCTAGAACCCTGTGGCATCAAAGAATTGGTCATCCTGCTGACCAAGTCCTTCATGTTCTTAAACCCAGCCTTAATTTTGATAGTCCAAATGAATCTGAACATCTCTGTGATACATGTCATAAAGTTAAACAAACCAGGGAACCCTTTCCTCTTAGTGAACATAAATCTACCAAACTTGGCCAACTTGTGCATCTTGATGTTTGGGGACCATATAAAATCACTAGCAGAGATGGATATAAATACTTTTTAACTATTGTTGATGACTACTCTAGATCTGTCTGGGTTTATATGCTTAAAGGCAAAGATGATGTCTATGATTCCATTGTAAATTTTTCTCCAATGCTGCTAAATCAATTTGAATGTAATGTAAAAAAATTTAGAAGTGACATTGGGACAGAGTTTGTTAACAACAGACTGCAGCAATTTATTCACAATAAAGGTATTTTACACCAAACTTTTTGTGTTTACACACCTCAACAAAATGGAATTGCAGAAAAGAAACATAGGCATCTTCTCAATGTGGCCAGATCCCTTATGTTTCAGGGGGAATTGCCTCTTTATTTGTGGCCTGAATGTGTTCTTACTGCTGTTTACATTATCAACAGGTTACCTTCTTCTGTGTTATCTGGCAAATCTCCTTTCTCTCTTCTGTATGGACATGATCCAACACTCTCTCACATTAGGGTTTTTGGTTGCCTATGGTATGCTACTATCCTTAATAACTCTGACAAGTTTGATAGCAGATCTGAAATATGTGTCTTTATTGGTTACTCAAATGAGAAAAAAGGCTATAAACTTTTAATTTTGGAAACAAAAAATATGTTTTTCTCAAGAGATGTCAAGTTTTATGAAACTGTGTTCCCTTTCAAAATGAAAAACAATCTTCAAAAACAAGTTTTTGAATCTGGTGTGTCAAGAGATTTGAATCACAAAAACTTTTTTTGATAATGACAACCCCAAAAGTCCCAATGATGAAGGGAGAATGTCTTCCAATGAAGAAGGCACAAAGTTGAATTCTCCCAATGAGGATGGTAACTCTGTTGCAACTTCCATAGAAGAAAATACACACCCTGAGGGCAATGTTTCTCATGAAACAAACTCCATTGACATTCACACTGATGTCAATTCTGACTCTGACTCAAATGAGTCCAATCCTGATCAAGGAGGCTTGCCAGCCATCACTACAAGAAGGTCAACCAGACCTACTAAACTGCCAAAAAGTCTTAATGATTTTATTATTGAAGGAAAAGTTAAATTTGGCATAGAAAAGGTTGTTGGCTATTCTAACCTTGATCCTGATAGCTTTTGCTTTGCTTCTAATTTGAATAAAAGTTTTGAACCTACCTGCTATGAGGAAGCCATTCTTATCCT
Organism: Artemisia argyi; assembly: GCA_030686995.1. Lineage (NCBI taxonomy): Eukaryota > Viridiplantae > Streptophyta > Magnoliopsida > Asterales > Asteraceae > Artemisia > Artemisia argyi. The sequence continues at coordinate 63,159,335 of CM060692.1, forward strand.
CATTGGATTGATGCTATGAATGCAGAAATAGAAGCCTTAAACAAAAACAAGTCTTGGATCATAACCATCTTGCCTGATAATAGAAAAGCCATTGGGTATAAATGGATTTACAAAATAAAATATAAACCCAATGGAGAAATAGATAGATATAAGGCAAGACTAGTTGCTAAAGGTTTTAACCTAAGAGAGGATATTGATTACACTAAAACTTTCTCACCAGTTGTGAAAATGGCCACTGTTATAATTATCATTGCTTTAGCTGTAAAAAACAAATGGCCTCTTTTTCAACTTGATATTAACAATGCTTTTTTGTATGGTGAGCTTGATGAGGATATCTATATGACCATTCCTAAAGGTTTCTCTGATGATAATAACAAAAACATGGTCTGCAAACTCACCAAATCTCTGTATGGGCTTAAGCAGGCCCCTAGAAAATGGATTGAAAAAATTGTTGGTATTCTTAAAGAACATGGATTTGTTTAGTCTATTAGTGATCACTTTTTGTTTACCAAATCCAAAGATGGCAAGTTTATTGCTCTGCTTGTTTATGTTGATGACATTGTTCTCACAGGAAATTGTGTTAATGAAATTGAACAGTTCAAAGTTTTTCTCAAAACCAAGTTTGATGAGGCGAAAAATGAACCACTTTTAGGGGGTCATTTAAGCCCGGAATTGAATTTATTTGATCAAATATTACCCTAAATCGTTCCTTTTGTGATTTTAGGTACTTTGGGAGTGAATTCTGGAAAAGGAAGCAATTCGGACGTTTTTGGAGCATAAAAGTAAAGAAAACGCCAAAGACTTAATTTTCCATGCTGAGAACAGTACCTGACGGCGTCACAACAAGGGCGTCAAGAGTTAAATTGGTGAAGGCCTGCATAAGGAGAATACATGACGGCGTCAGACCCAGATCTAGGCAGTCCGAGGAACTATTTGGCGGCGAGATGACGGCGTCAGACATTTGTTCTTGACGCCATCATCTATCAAACTCTATATATAGTTTTCTATTTTTCATTCATAAAAGAGGAACTTGTGTGGAGAAAACTAGGGCCGAACTTTGTAAACCTAGGTCATATTTTACAGTGTTTTCAAGGGTTTTCACCCCTTGAATCCTTTCATGTTCAATTGAGATAAGTCTTCTCTTAATTCAATCAATATGTCTATGTGTTGGTTGATTATATCTTGTGCTTGTCTTGATTTTAACATGCTAGGCTAGATTTATCTTGTGTTTGCTTAGATCTAATGAAACCTAGATGTTAATTATGTGTTGATTACTTGTTTATGGTTGTATTGGATGAATGATTTCAATGTTAGGCTTAAGAAAACTGGCAGATCTCCATTGTGTAACATGCTTGAACGTCTTAGGAAACATGAACCGATGTGTACTAGGTTTTATTGGTTGTATTTAATGCATGAGTAAATTCTAATGATCCCATGTTAGGAGCTTCTTAGCCGGCTCGACATAGGAGTGAAGTAGGCGCTCATAGGATTGGGGAAGTAAGTACGCCACCCCATGAATGGTATTAAGGAATACAATCCGTCATCCACGCAACTATAACAAGTAATTAACGTGTAAAAGATATCTAGGGAGTAGTGAAATCTAAGTAAACACAATTCTCCCACATATTGCTCACAACTTTAGTTTAATATAGTTTATTTTCATTTTTAATAGTTTATTTTGATTGCATCTTTAGTATTGGGTTAGTTGAATAGCAACTAATTCCGCCCAAATCCTTCAAAACCGAGATTTTTACTTGCTTTCATAAAATATAAAAAATACAAAAAGAATCATCCCTCATCTCTAGACCTAGTCTTTAGGTTTTCTAATCCTAGCGACACTATTCCTAGCTGAACGATCAATCCCCCGGTACTTGTCATTATACTATACTACATCGATCAGGTACACTGCCTGGTGGGGGTTGTAAGCTTCTCAAGATCCCTTGAGAGGTAAAGCCTGATGCAAACCCCACGCATCAAAGTTCAATATAAAAGATTTGGGGTATCTCAAATACTTTCTGGGAATTGAAGTAATAAAATCTGGGGATAATATCTGTCTTTCTCAAAGGAAATATTGTCTTGAACTTTTAAAAGAATTTGGTCTCCCTAGGTGCATACCAGACCTGACATTTCATACTCTGTGCATTGCCTTGCTCAACATATGCACAACCCCTTAAAATCTCATCTGGATTCTGCTCTCAATGTTCTAATATATCTAAAAGGAGTTCCAGGAAAAGGTCTAAGGTATGATCATACTAGTTTTGATAATGTCTTAGAGGGATATAGTGATGCAGATTGGGCAAAATGTCTAGAAACCAGAAAATCTGTAACGGGTTATTGTGTCTTCTTTAACAAATGTTTGATCTCATGGAAAAGTAGAAAGCAAAACACTCTCTCAAAATCTTCCACTGAAGCAGAATACAGATCTATGGCTGCTGCAGCTTGTGAAATTATTTGGTTTCAAAAAATTCTAAATGACTTAAATGTTAGCATTAGTCTACTGTAAGTCTGTTTTGTGATAATAAATCTGCTTTGCAACTTGCTGTTAATCCAGTCTTCCATGAGAGATCAAAACACTTTGAAATTGATGCTCATTTTCTCCGAGAAAAAAATTGCAAAACGTGTTCTGAGTGCCATCAAAATTGGCTCCTCTAACCAAATTGCAGACATTCTTACAAAACATCTACCTGTGTATCAACACAAATTCTTGTGTGAAAAGTTGAAATTATATGACATGTTTGGGAAACAGATTAAGGGGGAATGTTCCAAAATACCTACATAATTTGTCTCACAAACATGTCTTTCATGTTTGTCTCACTTGTATATGCTAAGTGTGCAGGAATAAATGTTCTTTGTTTGGAAAGGATATGATTTGGTTGATTGGAGAAATCATAGGGATTATCCTTGTCTAACAGGGAAAGTATGTTGGACCTCTTAATAATGATTGCTGGAATCATGGGGGCTATTTATGTCAAGAGTGAAACCTTTGTGCTATAAAAGGGCCTTATCTCTCAACCCTAAAATTAACTCAATCATTCGCAGTCATTCATAGCTGCTACTACTCACTCTCTCTCACTACACGTTTGTGTAATCTTTGATCTCTTTGATCTTTTCTTATTGTAATCATTTGGTTACGTTTGTTGCAATCTTGCCGCCTATTGTAATCTATTGTTGAATAAAAGAAGTATTACTTGTTGCTCTGTCTATCTCTTTGATACCATCGCACATGGTATCAGAGCCATAGGCTGTTGATATTCTTCCAAGCCGAGGTTCTAGGGTTTACTAGAATTTGGGGTTTATTGGTTCTTGATCTTTCCGGTGGTTATTTATTGTTTTCTGGGACATCCGCATTGATCAGATTGGTGGATCTGATTTTTTTGGTTCTTAATTGGTAAAATTAGGGCTTCTCTCCAAAACCCTAATTGGTTCCGATTTGGGGCTTTCTTATCTGGTGGTTATTTAAGCCTAATTAAAAGGTTAGGGTTTGCACTGAAACCCTAACTTCTTTATTTGGGGGTTTTGTTCTTGGAAGCGTGTTGAAGCAATTGGAATTTGGGGCTTGTCTCTGAAACCCTAATTTTTGGGGTTTGTTTCTTTATTTTGGAGTGCTCTCGGGTTTCTATTGATCATAATCAACCCTAGACTAAGTGAATCTAGGGTGATTGTGACTGGCCGTTGTCTTCTCCTCTCCTAAAGCACTGTAAGCCTCTTTCATTCTTAGATCAACAGTATTCGAGTTGTGTGGGTGCAAACGGATAGGCTAACTTCTTGATCTGCCACCTCTTGAGTGGTACGAATACCTGCTCTGGCCTGTCCCAGTCCACAGACTTGGTACTTGTTGCATCATGGGTGTGAGTTGTCTTTTTTCTTCTTAGTATTATTGATTGAGTATTATTTGTTGCTTGGTAATTAGTTGTTTGCCTTTTATGCTTGTTGCTCATTATCTGTATTTGTTTTCTTATCTGCTTTAAGTAGTCTCTTTGTTCTCTCACCATGTCTGGTGCTGGTGTTGATGATGTGATTGGTAGTGTTATTAATATAAGTTCCTCCTCTAATTTGAAACTTGCCTTTGGTGATTCTTTTTATTTGCATCCTAATGATACTAGTGGTACTCCCATTGTGTCTGTTAAACTCATTGGACCTGAAAATTATAAAGTTTGGAGTATTGCTATGACATTTGCCTTAAGAAATCACAATAAAATTGGCTTTATTGATGGAACTTGTAAAAAGGATATATCTAATGCTGGTCTTGCTAATCAATGGGATATGTGTAACTCTGTTGTGCTTACTTGGATTTTAAATTCCTTAAGTCCTGAATTATTTACTGGTGCCATATACTCTAAAACTGCTTTTGAAATGTGGAATGACTTAAAAGAAACCTATGATAAAGTTGATGGTTCTGTAGTGTTTAATATACATAAAAATATTAACTCCTTGAGTCAAAATGGGTCTTGTCTTGCTGACTATTACAACAATCTCAACTCTTTGTGGAAACAATTTGACTCTATGATAAGTCTTCCAGCATGCACTTGTGATGCTGCAAAACACTTTGAACAACACAATCAACTTATCAAACTAATGCAGTTTTTAATGGGACTTGATGACACCTATGTGTCAATCAGAAGCAACATCTTAACTAGAGAACCCTTGCCATCTGTCAAAACTGCTTTCTCTGTTGTCTCAGGGGAAGAATCCCATAGGAATTACTCCTCTGGGACAGGTTTGACCAAATCATATGCTACTGCTTTTGCTTCAAAATTTTTTGATAACAAGAAAAAATTTAATAACAAAGGTTCAAACTCTTCTTCTGGTAATAATCCAAGTAATAGAGGACCCAATCCTAACCTTAAATGCACTGACTGCAACAAGATTGGTCATATTGTTGATAGATGCTTTGAAATTATTGGTTATCCTGTTGGTCACCCTAAAAGGAACTTCAATGCCAACACTAAACCTGTTAATAGTAACAATGCCACTGTTGATGTCAATGGTGACAAAACCAGCAACTCTCCAGTCTCTTTGTCCAATGAGCAGTTGACCAGACTTAAGAACCTTCTCAATGACAGCTCTGTTAATGCCAATATGGCAGGTAAATGTTTCTCAGGAACTTTTTTTAATGGAAGTGTAAAATTCAACCTGAATTTTGAAAAATATTTTTGTGGAAACACTAATTTCCTAAAAGCTAAAATCAGCATGGGTTGGATTATTGATTCTGGGGAAAATCAACACATGACTGTCTCTTCTAATTGTCTGGTTAATGTTGTTGATGTTGCTAAACTTGGCCTTGCTGTTAGACACCTAAATGGTACTCAAGCCTTAATTACCAAAATTGGTGATTTAAAAATCAATAACAACATCACTTTGCATGATGTCTTAGTTGTACCTGAGTACACTGTTAGCCTTTTATCTGTTCATAAACTTGCTAGGGACAGCAAGTTATTTGTTGGCTTTGATGAATCTAAATTTTACATATAGGATTTGTCAAAAAGGAATGTGGGGATTGGTAATCACTATAACGGTCCTCTTGTTTTATTTCTAGAACCCTGTGGCATCAAAGACTTGGCCATCCTGCTGACCAAGTCCTTCATGTTCTTAAACCCAGCCTTAATTTTGATAGTCCAACTGAATCTGACCATCTCTGTGATACCTGTCAAAAAGCTAAACAAACTAGGGAACCCTTTCCTATTAGTGAACATGAATCTACCAAACTTGGCCAACTTGTGCATCTTGATGTTTGGGGACCATATAAGATCACTAGCAGAGATGGATATAAATACTTTTTAACTATTGTTGATGACTACTCTAGATCTTTCTGGGTTTATATGCTTAAAGGCAAAGATGATGTCTATGATTCCATTGTAAATTTTTCTCAAATGCTGCTAAATCAATTTGAATGTAATGTAAAAAAAATTAGAAGTGAAAATGGGACAGAGTTTGTTAACAACATACTGCAGCAATTTTTTCACAATAAAGGTATTTTACACCAAACTTTTTGTGTTTACACACCTCAACAAAATGGAATTGTAGAAAGGAAACATAGGCATCTTCTCAATGTGGCCAGATCCCTTATGTAATCATTCGCAATCATTCATAGCTGCTACTACTCACTCTCTCTCACTACACGTTTGTGTAATCTTTGATCTCTTTGATCTTTTCTTATTGTAATCATTTGGTTTCGTTTGTGGCAATCTTGCCTACTATTGTAATCTATTATTGAATAAAAGAAGTATTACTTGTTGCTCTGTCTATCTCTTTGATACCATCGCACACTAATAAATCACATTCATCAAATACATCAGCATTTCGCTTAAAAACCTAACTTCAACTAAAAAAGACACTGGTGGTTGTTGGCGGTGGTTGATGCTGCCTACAGGTATTTTAATTTACAGTTTAAGTCCTTCTAGTAATGAGTATTATACAATTATGTCCTTTAAATGAAACCTTGCAGTTGCAACATAGTTATGTCGAGTTTATTCCAAGTCTATGCTTCTTTTTCAATATGTGGATACTTCTCTGGTTGTTTTTAAAAGGGATTCCCAAACTATGCGTTTGATTAAAAAAAAATAGAGATAACTACTTGAATGGTTTGTCAGGTATAATGACAATGGTCCCTAGACTTTGTTTTTCTGGATCCTCTCCTTGTGGTTTTGACCTGTAATGGGTTTGGTCTCTTGACCACTATTTATGTTAGTTTGACTGTCAGTGGATGTTTAGATGGCTGAAATGACATAAGAGGGTATTTTATGTCATTTATTTTATCTAAACATTCAATTGACGGTCAAACTAACAGGAATTGTGGTCAAGAGACTAAACCCGTTACTGGTCAAAACCACAGGGAGAGGATCCGGGAAAAAAAGTCCATGAACCATTTTCGTTATATCTGACAAACCATAAGGACGATTTACTTAATTAACTCTAATTTTTTTAATCAAAACTCAAAAGCATAGTTTGGGAATCCCTTTTAGAAACAAGCACACAAGTATCCACATATTGAAAAAGAAGCATAGATTTGGAATAAACTCAGTTATGTCCAATGGTTTTATTTACTGGGAGAAGTTAAATTTTTTGAAAGGAAAATGTGAACAAATAAGTTTGGCTGGTGCTTTTTTCGTTACCGTTGCAAGGCAACATCAGTCCCATACTTCAGTTAGCTAGGATTCATATTCTTCACACTACAACCTTCAAGACTACAATCATTCACACTGAATTTTTCAACTCTCCAAATCAAGAAAATTACCCGCAGTTCACCTTCATATCAATCTCATATCATCAACTTCATGAACAAAAGTTGCATTGACTCGTTCATAGGCTATTCAGATAAGTTACTAGAAGAGGAGCTTGTGGTATGCGTGATCTCATATTCATTATGGCTTTTGAATCGATTTGTTGCAGATAGTCTGAAACTCCAAGGATCACCTTATGAATTGAATAAACAGAATGTCATAGAAGAAGAGCGGGCCCAGTGCTTACCCTGTTGACAAAGGAATTTGATATCTAGTATGATCAAAGGAACATGCTTCAGGAGTTATATTGAACACAGTAACAGAATCAGCATTCTAAGCCATATCCTATGGATTTCCAAATTCAACTTTCACACTGGTCCTTTTCATAAGTATTTTCCAGCCTCGTCTAGAAGCTTATTAGAACAAGATAAACACTTTCACGTCCAACCAAACAGTTGAGTGGTATAAGCAAGTTTTGGGAGTCTGGCCCAACTGGGTAAAGCTGATTTTACTAATATGGCTTGGGGGTTGGTTAACAGCAAGCAACGATTCTTGTGGGTGGTCTGACCTGGTTTGGTTTCAAGCTCTGACTTGCTTGAGTTTGGAAAGTATTTGTGAAATGGACTCCTCGACAAGAAGTATTAGCTCATCAAGCTAAGGAAACATTTTGGACTCATAATTTGAGTTTAGAGGGTATTTGTGTAAGTGTTCCTACAATCTGCTCACCGTATTCTTATAAACAATCAACCTATAAATTTAACTGGTGTTTGGTAAATAGGAGTCGTCATGGATAGAGAAGAAATTGAACGATCAATCAAAAGAGTGATCGAAGGGTAATGAAATGAGGCAAAGATCTAAAACCTCTATCTTCAAAAAAAAGTTAATCTTTCTCTTAGTTGACTATATCTGTGTATTTATATTTAAATTTCCTAATAAATATGTGTGTATTTACGTAATTACGTGCCATAGAAGTTTTAAAGTGAGTTCAATCACGACACTGTGGGGCCCAATCTTGGGTTTTCTGTATTCTCCGAGAAGATAGTGCTGTCATGTAATGTCTTTTAGCTTGGTGTAAGCACATTGTCCATCCACTTTGTTTGTTCTTATCACATGCTTTTGAGAGAATCTTAGGATTTTTCAAGGAAGTTTAAAAGAGAAATACATATGCATCACTTCCATCAAAATTTGCGTCGTTTCTAATCTTCTGGTAATATTTTTTTGCTCTTGGGATATTATTGTTGTTGTGTTATATGAGGTTATAATTTGGGTTTGGCATATATATGAGTGCTTGCAATGTATGGATTATATGGTCTTCATTTCTTAGTTCATAGTTTAGTGTTTAATTCTGCTCTTTGTATATTCATTACTAGCTGAATACGCTAATTGTACGATTTTGTAGAAAAACTGAGTCTAATCACTTAGATTAATAAATAAAATGTTTACAAACCAAACTGTTCTTAAACAGCCAATACACAGACTTGATCTCAATCAAGGATACCAAAAGAAAAATACAAGAGAGTTGAGTAAATATTTTTGTATGATCCAAATGAGAGGAGAGAGCAGCAATATATAAAGACCACACCCATAAGTCGTTTTTCATGGATGAGAAAGGAAAACGGCTATCAACAAGATGAGAACAACTAAGTAGCATGGGTGTGTGTGTGTGTGGAACCCTAGCAGCATATATCTCTTCAAAGTTGCATATCACCCCTTCAACTTTCACTTCTTAGCATCCAACCACAAAACAATCAACATAGTTTAAACCTGAAATCCAAAATGACACCATTAGTCCTTGTACTTGTATCCAGGCCAAAATAATATTTCAACATCCCCCCTTAATTTTGGCCTGGAAGACATCAATCATTCCCAGTTTAGAAACCATTTTGAAATGTTGAATTTTATCAAGTCCTTTAGTGAAAATATCTGCTGTTTGATCAGCAGTGTGAATTTTTGCAGTTTCAATAATACCAGTTAAGATTTTTTCCCTAACAAAATGGAGATCAATCTCCAAATGTTTAGTCCTCTCATGGAAGACTGGGTTAGCAGCAATCTTAATTGCTACTTGACTGTCACAAAAAACTTTTACCAACATAAAATGTTCCCAGTTAAGATCCTTAAGAATTTTAAGGATCCAAACAATCTCAGAAGTCACAGAAGCTAAAGCTCTGTACTCAGCTTCTGTAGAAGACTTTGAGAGGGTGTTCTGCTTTTTGCTTTTCCAAGAAATCATAGAACCATTAAGACTAACACAAAATCCAATAACTGATTTTCTTGTAACCACACACTTAGCCCAATCTGCATCTACAAATGCATTCAATGAATTCTCGAAATTCTTAGTTATATGCACACCCATACCTAGAGAACCTTTTGAATACCTCAACACTTTTAAAGCAATTTTTAAATGAGCCTTTAAAGGGGAATGCATAAATTGGCTCAGGCAGTGTACATCATAGGATATATCAGACCTAGTGTGAGTTAAATAAATCAGTTTACCAATAAGTTTTTGATACTCAGTGATATTATCAAGTAATGGATCTGTATCAGTAGGTTCAGAAGTGATATACACACTCTGTTCAAGAGGAATAGCAGAAGGTTTACAAGCAAGAAGACCAGACTCAGATAACAGATCAAGGCAATATTTTCTTTGTGATAAACAAAATCCACTTTTAGTTTCAATAACCTCAATGCCCAAAAAGTATTTGAGTTTGCCTAAATCTTTTATATGAAACTTGGTCTTAAGATACCTTTTAAAATCTTCAATAGCATCAACATTGTTACCAGTGATAATGATATCATCAACATAAACAAGCAATGCAACAAACACACCTGAATCATTCTTAGTAAATAAGGAATAATCACTTTTACTTTGCACAAAACCATTTTCAAGTAAAGTACTAGAAAGTTTAGCATTCCATTGTCTGGGAGCCTATTTTAATCCATATAAGGATTTTTTAGGCCTGCACACTCTGTTATCATTTTCATCAAAGTAACCTGGAGGCAATTTCATGTAAACAGTCTCCTCAAGGTCACCATATAAGAAGGCATTATTGACATCCAATTGAAAGATGGGCCAAGATTGTTGAACAGCCAAGCTAATAACGCATCTAATAGTGACAATTTTAACCATAGGAGAAAAAGTTTCATCAAAATCAACTCCTTCTTTTTGACTAAATCCCTGGACAACAAGTCTAGCCTTAAATCTATCAATTTCTCCACTAGACTTGTATTTAATCTTATAAGCCCATTTAGATCCAATAGCCTTTCTATCACTAGGCAATTCAACAATCTCAAAAGTATCATTTTCATATAAAGCATTCATTTCTGTATTCATTGCCTCTTTCCAGTAATGAACTTTGCTGGCTTCCCAGTAATTTTTAGGTTCTAAAAGCTTGTTTAACTTTGTTATAAAGCAAAAGTTTTCAGGGATAAGATTGGCATAGCTAACAAATTTTTTAAGACCATATCTAACTTTGGAATCAACCACAAATTCATTATACTTGTTTGGAAAAACAGATGATCTTTCAGATCTTCTAACAGGTCGATTTTGTAAATTTGTTTGAGAGTCTGTGATTGGACTATTTTGAAATATACCCTTAGAATGTGCATTTTCATTCTCAAGTGTTGCAGACACCTCATTTTCAGGGGCAGAGCCATTGGAACCCTGAGGATGTCCCAACTCATCTTCACTAGGGTCAATAGTGGGACTGCCATCAAGAAAAGAATTCTTGCTAACACTAGGAGAATTTGCATGTTTGTTTCCATCATCAGATGGTTTGTCATTTATATTTTTCTCATCATAGGGCATGTCAAGATCCTCATACACCACTTTATCAAAAAAGTTTGTATGATCCAAATTTTGACAAGTCTTAACCACAGAATATGTCTTAAAAGGGAACACATTTTCAAAGAAATCAACATCTCTTGAGTATAAAAATTGTTTCCTTTCAAGACTGAAAAGCTTATATCCCTTTTTAAAAGAAGCATAGCCAACCAGTACACATTTTTCAGATCTGCTACTGAACTTATCATGATTATTATGCACAGTAGCAAAACATAGACATCCAAAAGCTCTTAAGTGATTTAAAGAGAATTTTTTGTTAAATTATAAGGTGAATTTCCATTCAGCACTGAAGAAGGCAACCTGTTAATAAGGTAACAAGCAGTAAGAATATATTCAGACCATAAATTCAAAGGAATTCCCCCTGAAACAGAAGGGATCTGGCAACATTAAGCAGATGCCTATGTTTCCTTTCCACAATCCCATTCTATTGGGGAGTATAAGCACAAGAAATCTGATGTATTATGCCATTAGTAATGCAAAACTCATTGAACTTATCATTAACAAATTCAGTACCATTATCACTTCTAAAGATTTTCACAGTTTTCTTGAATTGGTTTTTGATCAGATTAAAAAAGGCATAAACACAATCAAACACTTCAGTTTTAGCTTTAATCAAGTACACCACACAGCCCTGGTGTAATCATCTACAATGGTCAAAAAATACTTATATCCTTCTTTACTAGTGACCCGATAGGGTCCCTAAAGATCAAGATGGACAAGATCTGCAAGCATAGAAGTTTTATGCTCACTCAAAGGAAAGGGTTCTCTGGTTTGTTTAGCCTTTTGACAAATTTCACAAACTTCCACATTATTTGTATTATCAAACTTAAGATCTTTGTTTAAAACTTTCAGGACTTGGTCAGAAGGATGACCAAGCCTGGAATGCCACAAATGTTTAGATAAGAAACATCTGGACTTAAAAATTTTAACAGTTTAGTCACTACCTTGATCTCCATCAAAATAATATAAACCATCCTTTTGTTTACCAATCCCCAGAACATTCATTCCCTTCAAATCCTGAGGTAACACATAGCACTTAGATTCATCAAAAGCAATGACAAATTTGCTGTCTCTAGCAACCTTATGAATAGACATAAGACTCACACAGTATTTAGGAACAACAAGCACATCATACAGAGTTAAGTTTTTGGTTAGAACCATATTTCCAACCTTTGTAATCAAGGCCTCAGTTCCATTAGGATGTGAGACTTTAATTCCAAGGTTGGAATATCTAGAACATTAATCAAAAGCTTATCAGTGTATGTTAAATGTTGATTAGCACCAGAATCAAAAATAATGCCATTTGCAACAAGTGCAGTCCTGGCCTTACTATTGTTGCAAAAAGAAATTTGGAAATTTTGGTTAAATAACTTGCTATTGTTTAAGACTATACCTTCCATATTGGCATGTACCCCTTTACCCTTTTCATCATCATTAACAGAAGTGTCTTTGATAAGAGATAAAAGTTTAGAAATCTGATCATCTGAGAGGTTTGAAAGAGAGCTAGATCCAATAGAGTTGTTATTATTAATAAACCTTTTGTTAAAATTTTGAGTGCCTTAGTTAGAAAAATTTCTAGTATTGTTGTTTCTTTTTTCCCAATTAGCAGGATAACCAATCACCTTAAAACATCTATCCACAGTATGCCCATTAAAACCACAATGCTCACGGACAAGAGTGAACCTCCATCAGCCCTATTGTTACCATTATTATTAGTCCTGGAGGCATTATTGGGTCTGAAAGAGTTCCCAGATGTTTGGGGCCTCTGTGGACTCCCTCTATTGGGCACATTGGAATGAAACACAGAAGACTGAGATATTTGAGAGACCCCAGTCCCTGATGAACCAGAAACCACAGCTTTGTGAGACTCCTCACTAGAGATAATGGCAAAAGCCCCTTTGACATCAGGCAGTGGGTCTCTAGACAGAATGTTGCTTCTAATTTGCATATAGGAATCATCAAGACCCATCAAGAATTGCATCAACTTCATTAACTGATTATGTTTCTTAAAATCATCAGCAGCATGACAAGTACATCTAGGCAGTTTAACAAGAGCATCAAATTGTTTCCACAAAGTACTAAGCTTGTTAAAGTATTCAGCAATAGAAGAGCCATTTTGAGATAAAGAATTGATTTTATGATGCAAATTAAAGGTGGCAGAACCATCAACTCTATCAAATGTTTCTTTTAATTCAGTCCAAACATCAGAGGCTCTTTTAGAGAAAATTTGTCCAAGAAAAAATTCCTTAGAAATAGAATTTAAGATCTAACCTAAAACAATAGCATTAACCCTGTCCCATTGTCTTCCTAACACATCATCAGTATTAGACCTTCTACAAGAACCATCTATAAAACCAGTTTTATTTTTACCTTCAAGAGCTAAGAGCATAGCTGATGAGGCGAAAAATGAACCACTTTTAGGGGGTCATTTAAGCCCGGAATTGAATTTATTTGATCAAATATTGCCCTAAATCGTTCCTTTTGTGATTTTAGGTACTTTAGGAGTGAAATCTGGAAAAGGAAGCAATTCGGACGTTTTTGGAGCATAAAAGTGAAGAAAACGCCAAAGTCTTAATTTTCCTTGCTGGGAACAGTAGGTGGCGGCGTCAAGAAGGAATCCTTGACGGCGTCAAGAGCAAATTTCCATGACGATCCAGTACAGATTTGACGGCGTCACGAAGTAGGGCATCAAGAGTAAAATTCATGACGGCTTGGAAATGCACAATACATGACGGCATCAAAAGTAGATCAAGGTAGTCCGAGAAGAGTTTTGGCGGTGAGGTGACGGCGTCACAAGATTGGTCTTGACGTCGTCAGACCCTATTTCCTATATATAGTTTTCTAATTTTCACACATTAAGGAGAGAAGTTTTGGAGAAACCCTAAGTACAAACTTGGTGCAAATTTTACAGGTTTTTCAAGGGTTCTAAGCCCTTGATACCTTTCATGTGTAATTGAGATAAGTATTCTTTTAATTCAATCAATATGTCTATGTGTTGGTTGTCTATATCTTGTTCTTGTCTTAATTCCATCATGCTAGGCTAGATCTATCTTGTGTTTGCTTGGATCTAATGAAACCTAGATGTTAATTATGTGTTGATTACTTGTTTATAATTGTATTGGATGAATGAATTTGATGTTAGGCTTAAGAAAACTGGCAGATCTCCAAATGGTAACATGCTTGAACGTCATAAGAAACATGAACCGATGTGCACTAGGTCTTTATTGGTTGTATTTAATGCATGAGCCACTGTTTATAATCCTTATGGTTGTGCTGGGCATGGTATAGGAGGAGATAAGAGCTCATAGAATTGGGGAGTTAAGTGCGCCACCCCATGAATGATATTAAGGAATACAATCCGTCACCCATGCAACTATAACAAGTAATTAACGTGTAAAAGATGTCTAGGGAGTAGTGAAATCTAAGTAAACACATTTTCTCCACTTATTGCTCACAACCTTAGTATAATTTAGTTTATTTTCATTTCTAGTATTTTATTTTGATTGCATCTTTAGTATTGGGTTAGTTGATTAGCAACTAATTCCGCCCAAATCCTTCAAACCCGAGATTTTTACTTGCTTTCTAAAAAATATAAAAATACAAAAATAATCATCCTTCACCTTTAGAACTAGTATTTAGGTTTTCTAATCCTAGAGACACTATTCCAAGCTGAACGATCAATCCCCCAGTACTTGTCACTATACTATACTACAACGATCAGGTACACTGCCTGGTGGGGGTTGTAAGCTTCTCAAGATCCCTTGAGAGGTAAATCCTGGTGCGATTCCCACGTATCAAGTTTTTGGCGCCGCTGCCGGGGAATAGTTATTGTCTAGGTTAGAATCTCTTTTTATTAGGTCTACTTGCTAGATTCCTTTCTAGTAAGATTTTATTTTTATTTTTAGGTCTTCTTTAGTCTATCTTATTTCTTTGTGTTTTTGTTCGTAACTTTTCACCACCCGACATCATGGGCGATGGGAACATCTTTGAACCCGTCATCCCACCACAACAAAACCCACCATTAGAACCCCTTAGGCCCCGAACCTTAGGAGAGTATTCCCGACCTAGCCACCAAGGCTACCGAAACACCATTGAGCTCACCGGAGCCAATGTGACCCCCTTGCGATCCGACACCATCCGGTTGGTGCAAAGCGGATGTGCATTCCATGGACTTCGTTCCGAAGATCCAAACCAACATCTTAAGGACTTCCTCAAAATTGTAGATTCCATAGACTTAGGTGTTGAAACTAGAGAGACAACCCGATTACGCCTATTCCAATTCTCTCTACGGGATCAAGCTAGTCAATGGCTTGAGCGTTTACCCGCGGGATCCATCACCACATGGGATGATCTCACCACTCGTTTCCTTGCTCAATTTTTCCCACCGGGGAGAACTACTAAGCTTAGAAATGACATCTTGATGTTCCAACAACGTCAAAATGAATCTCTTTATGAAGCATGGACTCGTTTCAAGGACTTACTCCAAAAAGTCCCTCATCATGGCATAGATCTTTGGCTCTAAGTCCAAATCTTTTATGACCATATCGACATCTCCACGAGGCGAGCCATTGACTAATCGGCCGATGGTAAGCTACGTGATCTTAGTGCGGAACAATCATGGAAACTCATAGAAGATCTTGCTCTCTATGACAACGAAAGTTGGAATGATCCCCGTGACTTGAACAAAACGGTCAAGGCAATATCTTTACCTTCGAACAATTCTAGCACTCCCGACCGTAGGATCATGGAGCTTGAGGACCAAGTCAAGTTTCTCATGAAATCTTACGAAGCTCCTAAACCTTCAAGCCAAGTGAACAAAATCACTTCTTCATGCGAATTATGTAGTGGTCCCCACGACACTCGTGATTGTATGGAACTCCCCGGAACAGCTTTTGCGGACTACGCATCCACGCGTACCAACGAAGCAGGAGATAAGTGGTACACTTTCAAGCCCGAGCCAATCACTTACGGTGATTCATACAACCCCTCTTGGAAAAATCACCCAAACCTTAGGTGGAAACAAAATCAACCTAATTCTTCCAATCCGCCTAATCGTTACCAACCAAACGGCCCACCCTCCAACCGTACTTGCAACAACAATCCTTCTAACAATTATGGTAGTACCAACAATCTTGAAGGGTTGATGTCAAAGTTTATGGCCTCTCAAGAAGCTCGCATAGCTAGGTTCGAAACCGAATTTAACCAACAACAAACGGAGATGACTAACAAGATTGACAACTTGTTGAAAGCCCTCAACAACCAAGCGTTAGTCACACCTAGGAAGGACACTAGGGACACCAATAACGGAATTCAAATTAAGGACCCCTCATCATCTAAACATGTCCACTTTGTCAATGTTGTCACCATTAAGCCAATAGATAAAGAGATAGAAGAGAGTGACAAGGATGAAGTTAGAGTAGAAACCGAGACTAAGGATGAGAGTAGGGAAGTTGAGGTTAATAGGGGAGAGGAATTAGAGGAGGTAGAGCCTATTGAAAAGTACTTTGATAAGTTGCCCACCAAGGAAGAACGGGAATACCATAAGGATTTATTCGATAGTCCCGAAAGACCATATATCCTTGGCACCCCCCTTATCAAAATGGGAGACCCCTCTAACATTAACATACCATGCAATATCGGGCACATGCATATATGGAAAGCTTACATCGACCCTAGATCCCCCGTGAACATCATGACTAGGACTTATTACAATTGGGTGATGAAGAAGCAACTTAATTTTAGGATGATGCCCAATAAGAATCTGATAAGTAATTTTGCAGGAAGAGTGAAGTGATTGCATGTGATTATAGGGAATCTCACCTATGAGATCGATTTTATGATAGTTGAAGACACTCGTCCGGTGATAGATGCTTGCCTAAGCCAAATAATATTTGGAAAACCATTTGCTGAGGCCACTAGGATGAGTTATGATCCGACTTTAGGGATAGTTAGATTCAAGGAAGAAAATGATGACGTTGCCTATCAAATGCCCTACAAGATTGAGCAATACCGCCTTCTCTCTAATTTCGAAAAAGAACACAAGCAAGCAGCTTATTATAGGAATGAGGAGGATAGACGTAGAAGAGTAGAGTATGTAAAGAATAGGATGCTTGGTTTCTACAAAGAATGCTTGCAACTAGGTCCGGAATACAAAACTGGTTTAGAAGACGACCTAGAGAGTGGAACCAACGATGAGGTCACGTAGTAACCCATGACCTTGAGTCTAGCTACAAGACTCGTAAATAAAGAAAAGCGCTTCTTGGGAGGCAACCCATGTTTTGTATGATTTTATTTTTGTTTGTTTGTTATTTGCTTCTGTATGCATGCTTTATTTTTATTGTTGGTAGATCATGTTTCTAAACTAAATAGTGGAAATACTTTACTTTGTTGTTTTGGCAGATCATGTTTCTAAACTAAATAGTAGAAATACTTTACTTTGTTGTTTTGGCCTAGTCTTAACTCCACCTAAAAGTATTTTTGCAAAAGATAAGTGTAAGGGGAAACCACAAATATGTTTTTAAGAAACAAACCGATCATGATTCTCCACAATATTAAATGAACATGTATATTCGTATTTGTTAAAGTCAAATGCTTGTATTGAGTCATAATGAAGTTTTGCAGGATTTTCCAGGAAGTAGGACCAAGTTTTTCCAGAAATTTTCCGGAAACTTAACATAAGAATTTTTGCAGGTCACTTCTGACGGCGTCACGAGTTTACTCTTGACGGCGTCAAGTGTAAAAATCTGGAAATTTTACCGGTTTTGTTTTTCTACCGGAGTCTTATGGTTTTTGTGAATTATTAAGTTTTATAATCTCTAGAAAATCTGCAACTTCATTCCACAAGCATTATATCTTATTTTGTTTTCTAGGATTTTGTAACTTATATAGGATGCCGCCGATTTTACGCGAGGTTGTTTTGTCTTTTTTCTCAGGATTTACAAGTTATGTATGACAAGAAGATGATTTATATTCTGGAAGGGAAGCTTTCATTGTTCATTTTCTTGGAGGAAGATTTAACATGACCACCTTATTATCCATACCGAGCGAATCAGGGGAGTATTTGATTTCATTCTTTTTATTTTTTTTTCACTTTTACATTCTTTACTTGAACATTGGGGACAATGTTCATCTTAAGTGTAAGGGGAGGGTAAAAAGATGATACCTTACATATGCACTTTCGCTTGAGTTTGTTTTGTTTAATAGTAGATGTGTAATAAAACTATGAAAAATACTTGTTAGTGCAATTTTAGCGCAAATTTAAAATTTTTTACAACATTTAGGAGTGAAACTTTAGCCATAACAAGCGTCTCATGGATAGGAGATTGTATGACTAGCACATAACCGTATATTCAGAAAAATTTTCCACCCAAATATGTGAGGTTCGCCTTTAGATTTGATAGGAAAAGCATTTACTATTAGTGCTTATGAGTGTACCGGTAGCATTTAGATTCTAGAACTTGCGTTAGTGATGCATCCCGAGACCGCTAGTGATACTACATTCGTGTGGTAGGATTTACTACATGATAAGAGGCATTAGGATCACCCTTGTGTTAAACCCGTATCATAATTACTTGACCATTTATGTCATATTACTTGGCTAGTTAAGTCAACTGATTTTTCCCACACCCTTAGCGTTGTACTCATTTCTAGTACACGAAACCCCTAGTACACCCCTCCGAGCCTATCTTTTCGTTTCTAACTTTAAGCATCTTACTTAAAGAAAGAATTTGTTACACCCCACTTAAATGTACACCCAAATCGCCTTAGCCTTCCGTGTATGCGCTCATTTTTAGTGCATTATTGTTATTTGTTAAACCCTAAGTTAACTATCTAATTGATTACATGGTTGCTAAGTCGAGTCATATCCTTGTACATATTGTTTTGGGACGATTGGGACTCATGGGTAAGTACTTATTTTATGGAGTAATGGGGAAGAACATCATATATTACCTCCATATGTACGTTAATCTTAAAAGTACTCCAAGTGTTTTGATTTTCTTAATTCGAGTCATTAGATTAGTTTAATGTAAAGTATGTAAAGATTCAAGTATAAGGGGAATGTTCATCCCCTATGATGTATTATTTTGGATGGTAGGGTAAGAGTGTATGCAAAAAAAAAAAAAAAATGGAAAAATTAAGAAAAAAGAAATAGAAAAAGAAAAAGAGAAAAAAAACATACGGACTACCATCCCGTTTCATTCTATGTTTATTTTATGTTTTTGTTAATTTTCATTTATTAGCTTAAGTCGAGTCTAGTCTTGGCTTAGCAACGCCATATTGTACATGTAATTAACCAAGATTATTAACTCGCCACCAGTAAAACTTCTTTTATCCAACAAAACTGTGTATTTCATATCCCTACACCTAACGTTACAACCCTTTAAAAGACCTCTTTGATAGTTTATCCTAGGTGCTTACGCCATGTGGTGGAGGTTTGATCATTTCCCAAGCCTATGGTAATCTATTTTGCTATGACAGGTAGTGAGAGATATCTTCCATTTCCATATTGTAATTTATACTTTATTACACCCGAGAGATGTGAGTATCTAAACACTATTTGTGAGGTGCTAGTGTATGACCTCCGTGCTTGTCTATTGGTCTTTAGTGAAACGATTATTTGTTGTAATTACTTTTATATTAGTGTTAAATGACCCCTAACTTGTATTTTGACTAGAATAAAAGCGCATTTGCTTGAGGACAAGCAAATCTCAAGTGTAAGGGTATATGATGAGGCGAAAAATGAACCACTTTTAGGGGGGTCATTTAAACCCGGAATTGAATTTATTTGATCAAATATTGCCCTAAATCGTTCCTTTTGTGATTTTAGGTACTTTGGGAGTGAAATCTGGAAAATGAAGCAATTCGGACGTTTTTTGAGCATAAAAGTGAAGAAAACGCCAAAGTCTTAATTTTCCTTGCTAGGAACAGTAGCTGACGGCGTCAAGAAGGAATCCTTGACGGCATCAAGAGCAAATTTCCATGACGATCCAGTACAGATTTGACGGCGCCACGAAGTAGGGCGTCAAGAGTAAAATTCATGACGGCCTGGAAATGCACAATACATGACGACATCAAAAGCAGATCAAGGCAGTCCGAGAAGAGTTTTGGCGGCGAGGTGACGGCGTCACAAGATTGGTCTTGACGCCGTCAGACCCTATTTCCTATATATAGTTTTCTAATTTTCACACATTAAGGAGAGAAGTTTTTGAGAAACCCTAAGTACGAACTTGGTACGAATTTTACAGGTTTTTCAAGGGTTCTAAGCCCTTGATACCTTTCATGTGTAATTGAGATAAGTATTCTTTTAATTCAATCAATATGTCTATGTATTGGTTGTCTATATCTTGTTCTTGTCTTAATTCCATCATGCTAGGCTAGATCTATCTTGTGTTTGCTTGGATCTAATGAAACCTAGATGTTAATTATGTGTTGATTACTTGTTTATAATTGTATTGGATGAATGAATTTGATGTTAGGCTTAAGAAAACTGGCAGATCTCCAAATGGTAACATGCTTGAACGTCTTAAGAAACATGAACCGATGTGCACTAGGTCTTTATGGGTTGTATTTAATGCATGAGCCACTGTTTATAATCCTTATGGTTGTGCTGGGCATGGTATAGGAGGAGATAAGAGCTCATAAAATTGGGGAGTTAAGTGCGCCACCCCATGAATGATATTAAGGAATACAATCCATCACCCATGCAACTATAACAAGTAATTAACGTGTAAAAGATGTCTAGGGAGTAGTGAAATCTAAGTAAACACATTTTCTCCACTTATTGCTCACAACCTTAGTATAATTTAGTTTATTTTCATTTCTAGTATTTTATTTTGATTGCATCTTTAGTATTGGGTTAGTTGACTAGCAACTAATTCCGCCCAAATCCTTCAAACCCGAGATTTTTACTTGCTTTCTAAAAAATATAAAAATACAAAAATAATCATCCTTCACCTTTAGAACTAGTATTTAGGTTTTCTAATCCTAGCGACACTATTCCTAGCTGAACGATCAATCCCCCGGTACTTGTCACTATACTATGCTACAACGATCAGGTACACTGCCTGGTGGGGGTTGTAAGCTTCTCAAGGTCCCTTGAGAGGTAAAGCCTGGTGCGATTCCCACGTATCAATAGCACAAGACCACACATTATAATTTTCAGTTCCTTTCAATTTTATAGATATAACAGTTAATGTAGCAGAATCATTAGGATGTAAGTGTAGAGGATGACTGATATCAAGTTTACTAATAAGAGTAACAGGTGAAGCATCATCTTCCTCTGCATCAGAAGCCTGAACAGAGGGAGGTGGAGTAGTATTATGCAAAGACATACTGAAACAAGTAAACACTTAAAGTAAACACATAAATAAGAAGGGAAGAAAGAAGTTCCCAGGCTTCCTTGCCACTAAAGTGGTAGGTCAAGGGCTTTATCTACTAAACAAAGATATGATAAATACAAAAAATCAACACCAATACCATAAACCATACAATAACAACTTCAGCAACCCAAATCCTACTGCCAGTCAATCTAAACACAAAAAAATAAAAAAGTAAAGGCGTGAGAGGTGTTACAGAGCACGTAGAGAAAGCAGCAGCGGAACCAAACCTACTATACCCTAGATTCACTTAGTTTAGGGATATAGCAGATATACAGAACGAGCCCAGAACCTCAAACCAAGATCCACCAAACCCTAATTTTTTTAATTAGGGCAAACCACGAGAACCACCTCCAATCAAAGCAATACCACCAAACTATCGAATAGGGAGCTGAATCGACCACTGGAACCTTTGAATCGTAAAAGCCCCAATTTACCTAAACCATAATTTTTTTGAAAACGTTTTTCAGAGCAACCTGGCTCTGATACCATGTAGAAAAACCGATTCTAATCACTTAGATTAATAAATAAAATGTTTACAAACCAAACTGTTCTTAAATAGCCAATACACAGACTTGATCTCAATCAAGGATAACAAAAGAAAAATACAAGAGAGTTGAGTAAATATTTTTGGATGATCCAAATGAGAGGAGAGAGCAGCAATATATAGAGACCACACCCATAAGTCATTTTCCATGGATGAGACAGGAAACGACTATCAACAAGATGAGAACAACTAAGTATCACGGGTGTGTGTGTGTGTGGAACCCTAGCAGCATATATCTCTTCAAAGTTGCATATCACCCCTTCAACTTTCACTTCTTAGCATCCAACCACAAAACATTCAACATAGTTTAAACCTGAAATACAAAATGACATCATTAGTCCTTGTACTTGTATCCAGGCCAAAATAATATTTCAACAGATTTGAAGTCAGTTTCTCATATAAGTGTTGTAAACCGAAACAGTTAAGTACAACGAATTAGGTTTTTTGCTGTGAGTTTCGAATTTTGGTAAATTGCTTTACTTTGTTAGCTTGTTTGAAGTAATCAGCCATTACTAAAACTGTCTTGCTTTGGGTGCTAACTGTTACCTTGATAGTTGAACTAACATCGTGCCACCTATAACATCAGCAATGTGGAAATCATGAAGATAATCCCGACGAAAATACTTCTTTTGTCGACCGTTCATGCGTAAGTGAAAAATAGAGCCGAAGGCTAGCTTTCAATGTTATATTGGTTGAATTCTCAAAATTTAGAATCTTAACTCACTTCTAGTTGTCTCAATCGTTCACAGGATGCAGCACCACCTCATCCAACTCTGTTTTGCCCGAGAGCTCTATACACAGGTGTGAATCTTGGTGTGCCTCGTCCAACTCTGTTTCGCCCGAGAGCTCTACACACAGGTGTAAATCTTAGTATGCCTCGTCCAACTCTCTTGGTGTAAATCTTTGCATGTATTTTTTGTTATGATATAGGTTATGTTTGGTTAGTTATAAGAGAAGGATGTAATTAGTTGATTAGCTCATATTATCTTTATATGTTGATCGCAGCTACAATATTAGATCGCGCAACAACTCCAGATCTGAACATTCCTGCTCTACAGGTTAATTTTTGGAAGCATACACACACACTAATGTTAAAACTTGGTTGTTAGCAAATTGTGACTTATCCCTCATCTTGTTACAGGTTAATAATGGTCGAAGCTCAAACACATCCGATTCTTTACCTAAATCTGTATAGATGACCCTAAGCAAGGGTTCAGAAGTCACTAGTATGGATTTTCATCCCAAAAATCATCTTTTTGCTCCTTGGTTAGAATATCTAATACACGTGTGTCTTAGTTTTTGGATTTTGGTAATTACTTGTATCAAAACTAATATGTATATTTGTTTTATTAGTTTTATGAATATTAGTATGGAGCAGCTCGAGCTTTTCCGGTTTGGGTTTTCATATAAAACCAAAAACTGAACCAAAACTTTCAGGGTTTTTTTAAAACAAAAATGGCACCATCGGTTTCAAAGTGGGTCTTCCCTACTTTGGTTTTTTTGGTTTTATTGGTTTTTGGTTTGGTTTTTCTGTTTTGTTGCTCTTCCCTACTTTGAACATTGACATCCTTTAAAGTGGGTCGACAGAAATTACGTCAAATAGAAGAGTTAGGCCATTTAAAACACCTTGGTGGGAAGCTCCGTATTTGCAATCTTGAAGAAATTGAAAGCAAAGAAGAAGTTTTCAAGGCAGATTTACATGGGAAACAAAATTTATACAAGATTGAATTCCATCGGAGTAGTGATTCGTGAAAATCAAGTTATAGTATAGATATAAGCTCAAAGAAATCCGCAAAGAAATACGGATAACCCGAGGTCGTATTCCGTGTGAAGGGTGAATGGAATTCCGAATTCCCGATTTGTGAAACGTGTCGTGAAAAGTGGTAAAAAGTGATATGAATGAGATTACACTAATGAAATAGTAAATGAAGCACAAATAATCAACTAAACACGTAATTCAAGTAAGGCAACTAGAAACGTAACGTAGAAACGAAAAACGTAAGCTAAAACGGAAAACAAACGTTAACGTACGAAATAAAACACGACTTTTAAGCTACGCTACTCCTACGGACTTGGAAATAATTTTCAAAAATTAAAAATGATAAAAGAAAATTTTGAGAAAAAGAAAAATATTTTTATGACTTTTTAATAATTTTTTATGAATTAAAAACTAATTATCTAATTTAAAAATCAAAAGAAAATGAAAATAAAGTGGGAAAAATGCAAATTTACTTTCTGAAATTCTAAATTAACTAAAAATAATTTTCTAATATTTTTTTTTCTGGGCTTTTTTAGATTTTTTTGTATTTTTCAGCAATTAAAAAGTAATTAAAAATGATTAAAAATGAAAATTAAATAAGAAAAATAGCAAATGGACTCAGAAAAATTTGAAAATTTTAGGGAAAATCTAAAATATTATTCTAAATCTAGGAAAAATATAAAATTTGAAAAATAAGCACTGAAGTGCTGATTAGACCCAAACTGCTTATTGGAAAGTGCTTATTTATAAGCAAAACTTGACCAAACTGACCCAAACTTTTACCAAGTACTTTTTAGACTTAAATAAGCTTGATGGAACAGTATTGAAAGCAAATGAACTCAGAAACACAGGTATGTGCACAAAACAGATGCAATAAGCACTTAGATATAGCAATAAGCCAAGGAGAATAAGCACAGGCCAAAAACCAACTGAAACAGTAACTCTAAGCTATATTAAGCACAAATCACTCAACAAACTCAACTTAGAATCTTAAATAAGCACTAGCAGGCCTTAATTTGAAAACAGAATCAAGGGTGAACCACCAACTTGATGAGGCAAATAAGCTGAGAATAGCAAACTTTTGGGTGCTAACTACTGACTAGCTACCATAAATCAAAAATCCACCAAGAGAACAGACTTCCAATCCAATTTAATCACCTAAGATTACCCTAGAAATTTGGTCAACAACTGAGTATGCAGGGTACTTATGTGCTCAAACAGGCCACTTCAAATGGCTTTTCAAATAAGCAAACAAGGACCAAACTAAGATTTTCTTTTTGAAACTTGTAAACAACCTGACAAATATTGCAAAACAACTTTCCAAATGAATTTTGAATCAAAAATGAGGACTATGCACCTCTTTGAATATCTGTCCAAAACAAACCACCAACAATCCTTTTGACTTTTTATGAAACACAAATTTTACCAAATTGAATTTTGAATCTACTTATATGACTGACAATGGTATATTAAGCTGATTGATGACTGAAATGAGCTTGAACTTATAGCTATGCAACTATTCAACTGAAAATGCAACCTAAAACCTAACTGTATGAGTTTTTATAAGCTAATTTGACTTTCTATGAATTGAACTACTGATTATTATGTTATAACTAACCTATATGCAACTAATATGAGCTATCTAAACTATAATTAACCCCTGAGATACAACCTAAATCAGCAAACTGCTATAATCCAAACACCCCTACTAGTGACTGTTTCCACTAAATCATACTCCCATCCAATCAATACTAATCCAAACCTCAACCTAGTACCAATATAAGAACCAATTTCACCAATCTTACTCAGAAATCACAGATCCATAAGTTCTAAATAGTAAGTAACACAGATCACAGATGATGACAGATGAATAAGATGAAACAGTAGAACTAAGTATGAAACCAATTCAATCAAAAGTGACTAATGAACTACTATAAACCAATATTCAGACCATATAAGCAACTATAAGCTAGAAGTAAACCACTTAATCAGATCTAAAACTACTAGAACTAATAAGCTATTAAGATGAAAAGTAAAATTGGAACTTACAAATTCAAATTCCCCCTCAGCTCAAAAAGAGGGGGATTCACTTAGCTAGCCTGTCTCTTAGACAAGCCAATGGCTTCTTATGGCTGCCTTATACCCAAATAAGCTGAGCTTATTAACAATAAGCCCTCACAGTTGACCAGAGTTGACTTTTTGAGGAATTGAGAGATTTGAGTATTTGGTGCCAAACAAAGCTTCACACAAGCTATAAAAAGCTTATATGAAACTGATTAAACAATAATACAAGCTTATTGAAGCTTGTTGAATTAAGTACTTTGTATTTTTTTTATTTTTTTAGTATTTTTTGATTTTTTTTTTCTTTTATATGTAAACTTTAAATAACAATAAGTAAATAAGCTGAAAAGTAATACTGAATTAAAAGGCAATATTGAAAGAGAAACAATAAGCTTAAACAGCTTATCTAAATAAGCAGTAAATAAGAGTAATAGAATTAAGACAAGTGATATAAAAACTGAAATAAACTTTTCATTAATAATAGAAATTCAATACAAAATTAAGTTTAACAGCATAACAATACATAAAAATGGCACACTCACTACACTAATGGAGGGGGGTACGTATAGGAGAGCAGGGAGCTTGCTAGGGTTTGTCCAGCTCACCAATCCGTGTGAGAAGTGTGTTTGTTTGAGTCCCTTTGAGCCGTTTGATTACATTCCAGATGCTTCTATTCATTTTAGACCCTTGATTGATTGATGTGATTGATATCCATCCTCCGTGTGCATTCTTATTGGCCCACGCGTCATTCTCTGACCCCTGACATATGTCTGACATTCCCTGACCCTTCTAGAAGCCCCAATGAGTGGGTAATTATTAGTGTACGAGGGTAATTTTGGGCGGGGTAAATCTAGGGTTCATGTAAACAGTTCTTTTCTGGGTAAACGAATGAAAAAGGGGGCGGGTTTTTTAAAAGGTATTAATTGTGGGAATTGGGTCGGGTTTTATATGGTAGGCCGGGTAGTAGTATTAGATGGGCTTTGTTTGTTCTTGGGCTAGGTGGGGTTTTTGGGTTTATATTTATTTGATCCGGAGTAGTGTTTTGTAAGGTATAAGGACCAAAGTTATAATAATGCAAACCATAGGGACCAGAACTGCCATAAATTCAAACTTTCTTCAAGGGTATTTGTTGACATTCTAAGATTATTGGAGGACCATTGATGACTTTTCTTCAAATATTCTTCAAAGGACCATTTTTGTAATTATTAGGAATTGCAGGGACTAAAATTGCCAATTCTTCAAAACTTTGTCCAGGGACTAAACTTGTAACTTTGAGAATCTCTGAGGACTTAAATTGATAATTTGAGCTTTCCTTGATAATTTTCCTTCCCCGGCTCCGTCTTTTGACCTTTTTCCAATCTCGTGCTCGTTGTTGTCGGTTTTGCTTTGTTTTCGTTCATTTTTTCTCATATCCGTACCTGCACATACACAAATACAAAAACATGCATTCTCTTGGCATTTTTGGTTAGTATTTGGTGTTTTTGGTCTGAATTAAGGTCTAAAAAGGATGAGTGATTAAGCACTCATCAGTAGCTGGGATGAAGGTGCTAACCGAAATGACGAGGATGTATTGGAAGGCTCACAACCTGCTGCAAATGTGAAAATCTTAGAAATTGAAAACAGTTCTGGTGATAGTTTTCCATAATGGGCAACAAAGATGAAAATCAATACTTAAAGGAATTGGACCCCCGTTGCTAAGCTTGTGAAACTCACATTAACAGATTGTCACAGCTGCCTCAATATTCCAATGCTGGAAGACCTACCACTTTTCCAGGCTCTAATTTTTGTGGGATTTGGACGACGTGACATGCTTAAGTAGTTCTTTAGACCAAAGGAAGCCTTTGTCTCCATCGTTGAGATTATTGGAAATTGAAGGTATGAAAAAACTTGAAAAGTGGACATACCCGATAGTGAATATCTCAACGATGTTATCTCCGGTCCTCAAGAAGTTATATATAGAAGATTGCCCAAATATCATTCTCTTAGATGAATCTCTTCAACACCCACGTTGTGCATTTACATATATCGAAGTGTGAAATCTATAGTATGTTTGAAGCACACAAGGCCTCACATCTTTGCAGTATTTGGACATCATCGATTGTTCTAGTCTTTTAGAAAAACCAGGTCTGCACAACTAGAGATATTCTTTGAAGGAGCTAATTGTTGAGATTTCACAAACATGTAACTATTACCGTACGAGTACGCAACGGGTGGATCTAATTTGATGACCATGAATTAACACATATCATATAATATTACTAACCTCGAATTACTTGAGTTACTAAAACAAGTAATAATATTGAATCTTGTTCTTGAATCTTTCTTGGATCAAAACACAACAATAACCAAAGTAGGTTATTCTCTATTATATGCATGCATTACGCGTTGCACAAGAATGCTAGGATGCTAGTGCTTGCTTACGAATGAGACAACGAGACACACAATTCTTGTTTCTTTGAGTGATTGGATTGAAACCCTCAAGGAAGAGAGGGTGCCGATTGGTTATTAGTCACAAGGAGGGAGGGATTGATTAGCTTTGTGTTTAGGTTTAGCAAGGGATAGTAAATAATGAACCTAGATGATTCTTTATATACTAAATCCCTAGCTTAACCTCCAATGTATCCCAATCCTTTCCTAATTACACTATTCGGCCGACCCATCAAAACCATGGGCTTGTTGGGCTCGTTTTAGACATTAATTAATTATAACATGTCCATTACATTTAAATTTGTTAATTAGTTATGCGTCTAACGGTTAACTAAATATTTAGCATTAAAATTTTGTCTAAAGATCGAAAGATTGTTAATGACTTTAAATAATGGTCATTTTCTTTTTTTAATGGGTCAAGTAATATTAAAAACCAAAGTTTTCTTGACTCATCTCCACCATCCATTTAAAAAGAAATCAATGGTCGAGATTAAAGGCATTTTAATATTTCACCCATTTTTTATAATTTAAATATCTCTTAAACCGTTAATTGTTAAGAGAAAATAATTATACCATCGCAACGAGCATTATCTTTCTATAGACGGGCACTTTGATATATTTTCGACAAATATATATATATATATATATATATATATATATATATATATATATATATATATATATATATATATATATATATATATATCGTTTTTTTTATATTTTTTTTCGTGGCCGAAAAAATCATATGTGATATTAGTGTAATATCACATGTGAATTTTTCGGCACGAAAAAAAAATTTTGTCGAAAATATATCAAAGTGTCTATCTATAGAAAGATAATTAAATGCTCATCGTAACGGTATATTTTTTTTTTCCGTTTAACGATTAACGGTTTGAAAGATATTAATATTTGAGAAAAAAATGATGAAAGTGAGTTTTTTAAATTGTTGGGATTAATCTCATCAAGGCCACCAAGGGTAACCTTGGGGAGGTATCCTTGGAGAGGTCTCAGGTTCGAATCTCACCATGGACCTTCAGGGGCCCGAAAAAATAGAAGCATGAGTGGGGTTTATCCTCTAAGGGAAAAGGTTCGATGCTTGCATACTGCCCAATTGGATGTCACTGTGGGCTCGAATCACTAACTACTAACTCGCCGTTAAAAAAAATAGAGAAAGGGAAAAAAATGAAAGGAAGATGGAAGGTGGAGATTAGTCAAAGTTTGGTCCATCTTAATTCCTTTTTAATATATTATTTGATTTAAATATTATCTTAAGGCTCATTAAGTTATACTGATGTAATTAGAATTATTTAGACGGTAACAATTAAAAAAGGAAGGGTGTGTTTGTTTTTTTAAAAAAAGTCTTGCTAGCCCTCTTACTCCCTCTTACTCTTACTAGTAAGATGTGGCTAGACGTTTTGCTTGTTTGTTTTTTAGAGGATCACTTGATTTGATCACACACTATAGGTGTTGGACCTTTTAATGTGTAAATATGATACTTTGAGTGAATATGATTAAGTATGCAGAATCTACTTAACCATACTTAGAATGTTTATTGGAAATAGAACTGTGATGCTTGTGTTTATTTAACAAAGAACAATGAAAGTATTTCACCAAACGATTCAATATTATTCAAAATAATACGAGTGATCTTTACTATCACTGGGGTTACAACGACCTTGAATCTTGTGTTTTGTTCTATTGTTTTTCTCTATGTATATATCTATCACTATCACACTCGTCACACTTAAGTCATATCTAAGATCTTCCTTTTATAGTCCAAGGAAAGATCTTTTTCCATCTACATGACTCATCTTAAATACTAGCTTATGACTAATATTCATTCTAGCTAGATGATGACTTATCATGTTAGTCATTAAGATACAACATGTATCTAGGATTACAACTCACTTGGAGTGTTCAATTTGATGACTACAACAAAGATATTTTTCTTGAATATGAGTCAGTAGAATAAGTTGTACTTATCTACACAGCTGTTGTATGAGACATAGTAGCATCAGCAGAATCCATCAGTAGAAACACCTTCAGTAGAAAACGTTCTTCAGCAGAATCCATCAGTGGAAACGAGCTTTGTTCTTTATCAGCAGAAACATACTTGATGTATTTCCTTAAGCCCTTATACTGATTCTTCTGATTATTTAATTCCCAACAATCCTCCCCTAAACATGTGAATTACATTCAAACATGTTTTTCTGAATTAAATGAGGAATTTGTGTCAAACACTTCATTGTCAGACTTTTGATCTAAACTTTCTTCTCTTTTGAGTGATTGAATGTCTTTCTCTGTAACTCATCTGCTTTCTTTTCTTTGCTCCAATCTTGGACTAGAAGATGGTGCAATATTCAACTTGAAGAATTATAAGAGGCAATGATGTTGTGTATCTTGGATGCTTGTTCCAAGAAGTAGAAATCATCTTTCAGCATGTGTAGTGAACTGAAATTGAAACCTTTCATCTTTTGATCTAGATAGAACTTTCTCCTATCAACTCTGTTCTTGTTCTTTATCAGTAGAAACCATGTCATCATCTTGTATGCTCTTATCTTTTCCTTCTTTTTATTTGGTTAAACTTCCTTTAAAAGGGCTTTTGTAACCTCCCTTGAGATTTATTTCTCTCCTGAGCAATTTCCTCCCCTGTTTGGAAGATCTCTCACAATCATATCATATCATCTGATCTAGCAATTTTCATGTTTTCAGACAATTTGTACATGAAGCCATCAATTCCTTAAGAGTTTAAATGTTGCCCTCATCACTTCTAGGTGTGTAACCTCCTATGAGTGGTGAATCACTGAGCATTGACTCATAATCCATCATAAGATGATTTTCTGAGTCTCTTTGAAAATCCTTTTTAAGAAATATTCGACTTCGCAGTATGAACATGATTTTATGATTAAAAATCATACTGCTTCTAACCATTTTGAAGGGATTAAGTGTGGTAACTAACACTTAATCAAAATTTCGGTTTAAAGCAACCTCTGGTTGTGTGAGAACCAATGTTTTCAGTTATAAATAACTGCCTGTGTACAGATAAACCTATTCAAAAGGCTTTCTTTACAGGGTTTCCAACTCGTGGCATTTGTTACCTCTAACACAAGTGTTAGATTCACTGTTGCTCGCTGTTCTTTCTATCAGATATCCGTAGATTAGTCATATTATACTTGAGAGTATAAAATGATAGAAAGTGAGTTGTATCAGTTATTAACTGATCAACTAATTTATCAATTCAATGTGAAACATCATAATCAGGTTCCAAGAAAGAAGTTTTAAGGAGTTTTGAAATCCCAAACTCTTTCTATCATGAACCTATTATATCAGCAGCAATGATCAGCATTCAGCAGCAATGATCAGAAATTTGTTGCTTATAGATTTCACTTGAAATAGCCTTTGAGCTCAAACATTCATACCTGAAATTGTTAGTCTAAAACCAAAAGAACAAAGTACAAAGTACTTGTCTTGAATTTGAATTATGCATAGGACTAACTGTATGAATAACTTTTAATTGGTAATAGTAGTTTTAGATGACAAAGTTAGATGCATTAACAAAATCTATATACAAGAACACATTATTTTGAAAAATTTAAAGATTAAGCATTCCAATACCTGCTACCAAGTACTGAAATCTTCCAACATCAAAAGCTTTTGTAAGAAGATCTGCAAAGTTTTGTTCTGAAGCAATTTTCATTACTTGAATTAACCTCTTTTCATTGCAATCTCTAATAAAATGATGTCTAATTTCAATGTGTTTTGTTTTTGAATGTTGCACTGGATTTTTAATAACGCAAATTGTACTACTATTATCAATATGAATAATGGTATGTAAGAAATTGTACCCATAATCAAGAAGTTGGTTTTGAAGCCATAGAACTTGACCACAACAATTTGCAGCAGCTACATACTCAGCTTCAGTTGTTGAAGTAGCCACCATTGTCTACTTCTTACACTGCCATGAGATAAGTCTACACCCAAGGAATTGACATCCTCCAGTTGTTGACTTTTTGTCCAAGCTAGCACCAACATAATCACTATTTGAGTATGCTACCAAGTCAAAAGATGACTCCTTAGAATACCACAGACCCAACCTAGGTTGACCCTTGAGATATCTAAAAACTCTCTTGACTGCTGTTAAATGAGAAACCTTAGGAGTTACTTGATATCTTGCACAAGCACAAACAGAGAACATGATATCAGGTCTTGATGATGTGAGATACATCAAAGAACCTATCATAGATCTGTATGTGTGTACATCCACATTAGTTCCTTCTACATCTTTAAGAAGTGGCTTCTCAGGGTCCATTTGTGTGCTTACTATTTTAGAATCAGCAAATTGAAACTTTCTAAGAATCTCTGCAACATATTTGTCTTGACTAATAAAGATTCCTTCTCTTGATTGTTTAACTTGCAGACCCAACAAGAATGTAAGTTCCCCCATGGAACTCATCTAAAACTTATTGTGCATAAGCTTCTCAAACTCCAAACACATCTCCTTCCTTGTAGATCCAAAGATGATATCATCCACATACATTTGAACTAGCAAAAGATCCTTCTTATGCTTCTTGGTGAAAAATGTCTGATCTATCTTGCCTCATTGAAATCCATTTGAAATTAAGTAGGAAGCCAGTGTTTCATACCAAGCTCTTGGTGCCTGATGTAGGCCATATAGAGCTTTAACAACCTTGTACACTTTGTCTGGATGGTCAGGATCAACAAAACCAGGAGGTTGTGAGACATACACCTCCTCTTTAATAGTACCATATAAGAAAGCACTCTTGACATCCATTTGATAAACTGTGAATCCCATAAATGAAGCGTAAGCCAAAAAGAGTCTAATGGCTTCAATCCTTGCTACTGGAGCAAAAACTTCTTCATAGTCTATCCCTTCTTCTTGTGTGTACCCTTGAGCTACTAATCTAGCTTTATTTCTCATCACTATGCCCCTTTCATCCCTTTTATTCCTAAAAACCCATCTAGTGCCAATTACCCGTACACCACTTGGTAAATCAACTATCACCCAAACCTTTTGAATCTTAAACTGAAGAAGCTCCTCTTGCATAGCCTCCAACCAGCTTGAATTCTCTAGGGCTTTATGAATATTCTTTGGTTCATCTTGTGAGAGAAAACATACAAATAAGCAAGAGTTTGAAAACTCATGCTGTTTTGAAGCATAAAGGGCATCAAGAAGCCCTTGTTGATCTGAAGACATCAATTGTTGTCTTGTCTTTACTCCTGATTGTACATCTTCAATCACATTGTCCAGGGAGTGAACTTTATGAATCCTTGAGTGTGGAGTAGAAAGAACTTGATAATCAGGTGGAAGGTTGTTGAAATCCACCTCATTTTCTGAGAGATTTGCTTGTATTTCTTCTGATGGTCCATCAGCAGAAACATTTTGCTCATCAGCGGGAATGATTTGCTTATCAGCAGAAACAGCAGTGTTACTTCTGACTTGAAACTCTTGTTCCTTAGCTCCTTCTTCCTTATATTCATCTTCAACATCTTCTTTAGAATTTCCAGAAGAAGATTCACCATTTATTGAAGTTGAATCCACACTTGTATTTGTCCATATTGGCATTATCACATAATCTTGATTTGCCTCATTCTCTAATCCTTCTCCATTTGTTGCATCAGCAGTTTGTGAACCTGAAAATTGATTAGTTTCTGCAACAAAAGGCACATAATTCATTGATTTGGATAGAGATTCAAGATCAAATAGCCATTTGGGACCTTGACCTTCTACATTGGTTTTATTTTCCAAAAACTTCACATGTAGATTTTCCTCTACTCTTCTAGTTCTCATGTTGTATACTCTGAATGCTTTGCTATTGATAGAGTATCCAACTAAGAATCCTTCATCTGCTTTACCATCAAACTTTCCAAGATGGTCTAAGGAATTCAGATTGTCACATGACATCCAAAAGGTCTAAGAAATCCTATTTCAGGAGTTCTACCTCTAAAAAGTTCATATGATGTCTTATTGTGAGGTTTTACAACTAAAACTCTATTTTGAACATAGCAAGCAGTGTTAACTGCTTCTGTCCAAAAAGTTATAGGCAACTTACCTGGATGGGGTCTATGAGTGATCAAGAAGGCTCATGGCCTAGGTTGGTGACCTCCATTGCACTCTAGAGGGGTGCCACCCTAAGATCAGCCCAAGTGGTTGAGTCTACATCGTAATTTGTTGCTGCGGGGGCCTGCGTTCGCGCGGCCCCTTTATTTTTAAAAAGTTATAGGCAACTTAGAGTCAGCTAACATAGTTCTAGCAGCTTCTATTAGTGTTCTATTTTTCCTTTCAGCAACTCCATTCTGTTGTGGAGTTCTTGCAACACTAAATTCTCTTTTAATACCCTTTTCTTTGCAGAAATCATCCATAACTCTATTTTTAAATTCTGTCCCATTATTACATCTAATGACTTTTACTCTTTTGCTTACTAGGTTTTCTATCTCTGTAATGAAGGTCTTAAGGATGCTAGAAGTTTCATCCTTAGTACCTAAAAAGAATACCCATGTAAATCTACTAAAGTCATCAGTAATAACTAGACAATATCTCTTATGCAACAAACTTCTGACATTTGTAGGATCAAATAAGTCCATATGCAGCATAAACAATGATTGATTGATAGAGTTAAAAATTTTGGGCTTACAAGAGGCTTTATGTTGTTTGCCTTTAAGACAAGCAATGCATGTTTGATCATTTTCAAATCATTTTTGAGGTAAACCTCTTACCAAACCATCTTTGACAATCTTATTTATGGTTTTGAAGTTAATATGACCAAGCCTCCTATGCCATTTCATAGATTCATCCAATGTGGCCTTAGCAATAAGACAAGTAAGAGAATCTTTTGGAACAAACTTCTTCATATCAACACAGTACATGTTGCCTTTTCTTAGAATTCTAAGAAGTTTTTGACTTTCATCAGGCATCTTAAAATCAGAAGAAAATACAAGACATTCACTGTCAGTAAAGAGAACTTTGTTCTTTTTGTCACACATTTGTGAGACACTAAAAAGATTATACTTAAGCTCTTGCACATAGTACACATCTTCAAAATCTAGTTTACCGGTTTTAATAGTACATTTACCAATAATTTTTCCTCCAATTCCTCCTCCAAAGGTAACATATCCTCCATCTACTGATTGAAAATCTTAGAGGTAAGACTTGTTGCCTGTCATGTGCCTTGAACATCCACTATCTGAGAATCCTTGATCTTCAGTATCTGCTGATGAATGTCCCTGCACATAAATAAAGGAATTAGTTTTGTTTTGGGATCCAAACCATTTCTGACTTGGATCCGCCTCTTGCATCAATGAAATGTAATCTTTTGAGAATTGTTGATGCAACATTGGATTTAAGAATCCAACATGCTGAGGCCTTAACAGCATTTGCCCTGTTTCCCTTAGCAGTGATATGAACTGTTTGGCTATCAGCAGAAACTGATGACTTTGCAGTTGTATCCTTTGGTTTCCAAACTTGTTTTTGGACTACTGCCTTTGTTAGAATGGGTCTTTTAACAACATTTAATGCATATTTGAAAGTTGTTTTAGCACTTTTAACTGTTGTTTTTTGGTAAACAGTCAGATATGGTCTATCAGCAGAAACCATTTTCCTATCAGCAGGAACTGAAACTGTTTTGGGTTTTGTTCTAGTAAAGTTAGAGTGACTTTTAGGTGTTTGCCTTTTTAGATTCACCATATTGTTTGTATACCCATATACCCATTGATTACAGAAAGCTACAAGATGGTCAAAACTACCACATGTGTAACAAGCTTTGTTATCTCTTTGTTGGAGAGACTTGAGGCTATACCAATTCCTTTGGTTGCCTCTGGGCTTGTTTATGGTTCTATATTGTTCACAATATCTTACTGGTTGCCTAACATGTTTAACATTGTTTTTAGGCTTTTCAGTACTATGTTTGATTATCTTAGGAACACTTGTTTCTGCTTTCTTAACCACTTCAGGTTTAGACATAACATGTTTCACCTTTTTATCATCAGATGTTAAGTCCTTAATGATTGGATCATCTGACTTTCTACAAGAACACACCTTGTCCTTAGGAAGTGAAGTTTTACTTAAACTTTCACTTTCTTTCAAAGGTTCATTATCAACTACATTAGATTTTGGTTGAACACCATATTTTAATTCAGGTAATCCTGTGTGTTCTAGGTCAATTCCTGGGGGTGAAGGAATACCTCTATATGGTGGAGGAACAGATTTGTATCCAACACCAGACATAGCTTTATTAATTACTTGACATTCAATTAAGTTAGTCACACCCTTAGATGCATAATCTAGTGTTTCTACACTCATTTGAATATTCTCTTTAGCCTTACTAAGCCTATCTACTTCAGCTTTCAAGTTACTAATGTCATTATCTTTAAACATTATTTCTCTTTCAAGAAGAATTTTGACATCAGTAAAGGTAGATTCATTTATTCGAAAATGTATGACTTGTTCCTCTAGAGTAGCTATACCTCTTTTATGATTAGTTAAGCTATGAGCTGTATCAATTAACTCTGTCCTTTGATTCTCATAACGTTTGGTTAAGGTTTCTAAACTTTTAAGAGCAGAACAATTATTTGAACAAACTTTATCAGGTAGTACCTCTATTGTGAAAGCCATAAGAGCTGTCTGAGGAGAAGTTTCTTCTTCATCAGCAGTAAAGCTCCAATCAAATCCAAATCCATCAATGGCTACCATAGCCTTTGGATTGGTTGATTCTCCTGTCTTGGACTTGCTTCCAAAACCTCTATTCTTGCTATCTTGTTGCCTTGGCCTTCTACATTCTCTTGAGAAGTGCCCCAACATATGATAGTTATAGCATTCTATCTTTGACTTGTCAAAACCAGCAGTATCATTGCTGCTGATGGTGGGTTTCTTCCCCGTCCTCTGATAGAATTTCTTAGCCCTCATGATAAGAAGAGAAATTTGCCATTTTAGGTCCATTTCTTCTAAATCATCATCATTGATTTCTAGAAGATCTTCATGAGTGAGCATGGACCCATCATTCTGACTTGTGAAAAAGGCACAACAAGCCTTTTCATTCAATATACCAAAAGTACTGCTTGATGAACTAGCAGCACCAATTCCATTATCAATCTTTTCATCTTTAACTGGGTTTGAACTACTAGGAGATGACATAAAAGCCATGTTCCCAGTATATGAACTAGAGACACCAGTTTTCTTTACTTCTTGTTCCACAATTTTAAAGTTGCTATACAAATCCATAAGATCCATAGTGTCTATGTCTGGTTTATTCTTCCAGACAACAACATGCATAGCCCACTCTTCTGGTAAGCTTCTCAGAAATTTTGAGTTTAAATCTTCTTGAGGTATGTCAACCCCAAGAACAGCAAGTTGGCTCACAATTTTCTATAGCCTTGTAAACATGTGGTCAAGAGATTCATTCATGGTTGATGAGAAATTTTCAAACTGCTGCTTGAGAAGGGTTTTATGGGTCTTCTTGGTGGCTTCATTCCCTCCATACCTTGCAACAATTGCCTCAAATAATGACTTGGCATCTTTGAATTTGCTGAAGTTTATAAGTTGATCATTTGGAATGATCATCATCAGCATACTCCTGGCCTTGAGGTCATTCTTCTTCTTTATTCTTTCATCAGCAGTTGTAGGGATAGTTTGAACAACTGTAATTTCCCTACCTTCAACTGTTGATGAAGTGGTTGTGGGTTTGAAAGAGTTTCCATCTTCAATGATTTCCCAGAGAGTGTAATCCTGCACCTGGAAAAACTGTTCTATTCTTAATCTCCACAATTCAAACTCATTCTGTTTGAGAACTGGCAACTTTGCAGCAACATTTGTTTGAATAGATTCTGTATCCATTTCTTCTTCTTCTTCTTCTTCTAAATCAAATATATCAACCTGGAAGCTCTGATACCAACTGAGAGGATCACTTGATTTGATCACACACTATAGGTGTTGGACCTTTTAATGTGTAAATATGATACTTTGAGTGAATATGATTAAGTATGCGGAATCTACTTAACCATACTTAGAATGTTTATTGGAAATGGAACTGTGATGTTTGTGTTTATTTAACAAAGAATAATGAAAGTATTTCACCAAACGATTCAATATTATTCAAAATAATACGAGTGATCTTCACTATCACTGGGGTTACAAAGATCTTGAATATTGTGTTTTGTTCTATTGTTTTTCTCTATGTATATATCTATCACTATCACACTCGTCACACTTAAGTCATATCTAAGATCTTCCTTTTATAGTCCAATGAAAGATCTTTTTCAATCTACATGACTCATCTTAAATACTAGCTTATGACTAATATTCATTCTAGCTAGATGATGACTTATCATGTCAGGTATTAAGATACAACATGTATCTAGGATTACAACTCACTTGGAGTGTTCAATTTGATGACTACAACAAAGATATTTTTCTTGAATATGAGTCAGTAGAATAAGTTGTACTTATCTACACAGCTGTTGTATGAGACATAGTAGCATCAGCAGAATCTATCAGTAGAAACACCTTCAGTAGAAAACGTTCTTCAGCAGAATCCATCAGTGGAAACGAGCTTTGTTCTTTATCAGCAGAAACATACTTGATGTATTTCCTTAAGCCTTTATACTGATTCTTCTGATTATTTAATTCCTAACAGTTTTTTTCATTTGAGTCAGACCCAATTAGACATATAACATCTTACTCAGTAAGAGGTGGGGGACTTGTCTTACTCCCTCTTACTCGATAAGAGAGATTGAAGACTCATGTTAATATAATATATTTGATGGTTTATTAACTATGTTATATTTATGATAAAAAGTGTTATTTCATATTTACACAGGTTACTTAAATAAATTGCATAAACGAGCACTTAAAATCATTCGGACAATTATAAAAAATAAA
This sequence comes from Artemisia argyi, assembly GCA_030686995.1. Classification (NCBI taxonomy): domain Eukaryota; kingdom Viridiplantae; phylum Streptophyta; class Magnoliopsida; order Asterales; family Asteraceae; genus Artemisia; species Artemisia argyi. Next base: position 63,198,457 of record CM060692.1, read on the forward strand.
CAACATTATTTCGTTTAGATTTAAACGTTCTAGCCACATCTTACTAGTAAGATGTGGTAGTCAGATTCAGACCTAAAACATCTAAATGAAACAAACACCCAAAGTGTTCTTGTAGCATGACGTATAGGTATTGGTGTTAATTGAAAAGAATATAATGTTATATGATTATGACATGCAAATTTGCCAAGCTTAATATCGAACTACTTTTAATAATTGGGGGAAAAAAATGCTCTTTTAATGTTATTTTATCCATGTTTAGTTTTAAAAACAAGACCATGTGTTTCATGCAAATCAAGCTTATTTCAGCAGCCTTCACTATTTTTGAAAAGTCTAACCAACTCCACATGATAGACATTTCTAATTTTTACTCTTATAATTTGTGGATTTTGACAGAAGCAGTTTGTATCTTTAGACTAATCGAAATTTAATTTAAAGTTTATGCATGTTTATTAATAATCGGGTTTGTATAGACGCGTTGACAGGCATACAAAAACTTAAACAAGAAAAAAAATGGGAAAAAATATTTTGGAACGTTAAGGAATGTTATGACAATTTGAGTGCATCTCCGGACAAAATCTCTTGTTTCAGTTAACAAAAATGCAATCAAAAAACAAAAGTAGTTGTTCTGTTCGGATATTGTTGATCAACTATCATTTGCTTTTTATATTCTTCATAACGTAATCTCTAGCTAACACGTCCTCTATTGATCGAGACACCCAAGGTACCCGAGTAGCCAAATGGTACAAGAAAAAAAATGTTACTCAATCATCATGGTCTTATGGTAACATTTGTTGTCTGCTACAACAAAGAATTCTACCGAAAGTACAAAAATGTTCGTCTATACTTTATAAGAAACAAAGATGACAGATGAAGATGTTGATTACTTAGATCCTCCATATTTATATATCCTCAAAATTTTGTAACAAATTTCTGCATTTTTTTTTTATAAGTTTGTAGAACCTTTATGATTAAAAAAAACAAAAAACAAAAAAAAAAAAAAAAAAAAAAAAACAAACAAACAAACAAACCAGACCAAAAAAAAAACAAAAAAAACAAAATACCAACAATATGCCTCAAAATACGTTGGGTTGGCCCAATATAGGTAACTTGGTCGTAACATGTCAAACCCACTACTTGATGTCACGTCACGCCACGCCACATCAACTTTAACACCACCATCACTCGCACACATTGCCATAACTACCCTTTTTAGACCCACAAATACATCATTTTTAATAATAAAAAAATCTCACACACACAACCAACTCTATGGCGTACGCCACAGAATTGGTGTGCATTGTGACACCACCATCACACCATGCAACGGTGTCATAACATGGCTTTGGCCCTATAACATTTGCTTGGCGCAAGGCCTTCGCGTCATGATACCCGCACTCTAAGTAAGCCTTTTTTTTCAAAGGTACATGAGCATCACATTTAAAAGTAATTGATCTGTACACATTTGTTATGTATTGGTATACACCAATCCATTATTTAGATTGTTGTATGCAAAGAAAACACAATGTATACAAATCACATCCTCATTTACAAGACCTATAAACTCATTTAAAACATAACATCAGCTAGTATTAAGTTTTTTGGACTCATAGCTTTTCAAAAAGCTGATAAGTTCAGATATGCAGGCCTTTATAAAGGGAAGGAAGTAAATCCATGATTAAAAGCATACATAATATTTTATTATTATTTAAAAGGAACCCTTTTCACGCTACTTGCAAAAAATTGAGCTTTTTGTCCTCCGATGTACACAGCTTAGCCATATTCCCGTGGTTATTTCCCAACTCTTTCTTGACTATCCCAAGATGTTTATCCAGCGGTTCGTACCCAGGTCTCTTCTAAAACCTTCAAGCAGCCTTACCATTAGGCTACCTCAGAGATGGTACATTAAAGTCTAATATACAACAACATACCCAATCCCGCCGGGGCGGGGTATGGGGTAGATTAAACTCTAATATGTTACTTGATATCAATCTTAGAACTACGAAATACTTATGGCTGGCAATTAAGGACACACTACACTCCCATCTACCATGGCATAGTGTTTTAGACATACGGAGTAGTATTTAAGTAGTTCAACAATGTACCAGCATCCATGGTCATTGTTAGGATTCTTAATGTACAATTCATGTACTTCTGCAGAAATTAATGCAGGAGTAAATCAGGCAGAAAAAGAATCTTAGTAACAATACGGAACAGCTTTTTCCAGACAAGTTATGGTGAAATATAAATATAAGAAACAGTGTTGGACCTGTAAATATTGATCAGATCTTGTACAATCAGCATCAAAGGGGATACAGTCTATATTGGAATCTTTGAACTTTGGTTCTGAAGTATCTCATGTCTAGTGCATTCATCCTGACATAAAATGAAAATTATGAGACGAGTTTCGGTTAAATGAAAATACAAGTCGAAATAACTTGAGAATTGAGAAAGACACAGTTCAAGTACTACTGTGAATATCTACGTTTTTCATTTGTTTTCTCTTTGATGAACTAGGTGAAACAACTTCGAATTTTTGGGTTTCAAATGTTCTTATGGCCAACCGAATATTATCATGATATATGAATGTGTCGTAATTAGATATAGTTCTTCAACTGAAAATAAAGGCAAAGATAAAAATTGATATGAGATAAACTTCTGCTCCTACCTTCCCAAAAGAGTTGGAACTGTTCTTTATATAATATGTATCGCATAATTGCTATATTTTGGTTCATCCTAAACTGTTCAATACAAATTTACTTACCTAAGGTCCATAGTATTATGCTAATTTTGTCAAATATTAAAGAGGTGTGATAATGTAGCAAGATGAAAGGACAACATAGCAAGAAAAACCCGAAATAGAGCCAATTATCAGGCAACATCATATGCAACAAATGCAATTAAAAAACAAGTAGAACTGAATCAGTTAGCATCTTAGGAGAGTTGATCTACCTATCCAAAGTAGAATGTGATTTGGTTCATACTTCATACCCTAGTAAGGATTTAGTACATACCCATTCGAACTATAAGTTTTCCCAAACTAAGAATTTGGTTCATACCTACCAAAAGTAGACCATGATTTGATTCAAGAGGTAAGTCCTCTCTCAAAATTCTTATAGAACACTCGACGATCTTAGCTAATAATTTATTACTAACTACGGAACCACCACCAAATGGTTTAGTGGTAAGGCACTTAACCTCCTTACAAGGGGTCTACGGTTCAAACCTCACTAGGTACACATTTGGGATGGCCAGGGAATAGGTCGGAAACGGTCACCGGGATACCACGGTTAGGCCGTGTACATCGGAGTCAAAGACTCGCCCTCCCCGGGTAACCTAAATAGGGAAAACCTCATATGTTTACCCGTTTATTACATAACTAAGGATTTGGCTCATTCCCTATAAAAAAGGAATAAATCGTATTTCCTTACTGTTAAATCGGGTTAGAAGCCTAACATATATGCATTTGTCAACCACTTTAATAAACAAGAACTGTAGACGAGAAAAAAAGAGTGTGAATAGCAGAGGTATTCATTGTTTTCCTTACTTGAAATGCCTTCAACAGAGTATAGCAACGCCGTTTCTCTAAGTTTGCTGCAGCATGCTTCTTCTTCAGAGCTTCACAAGCTTTCTGCTCTGCTTGCAGCGTAAGTTGCACATTTTGGAGCTTCTGTACAAGGAATTCACAAGAAGTAAGCATCCAAATCTTTTAAGATTGATATGATTTATTGCGATTTCGGTGAAAATGAAGGATACATGATCCTAAACCTAAATCTGCCACTCTTTTCTGTGGCATTACAGGGGACATTTCCAGTTAAGGTATTTATTACCTGTTGTATACTCTTTGAAATTCCCTCCATGGAGCTAGTCAGTGTTGCTTTGCCAGCAGGAGTATTAAGAGCATCATGAAACTGTTTCAGTTTTGCATAAAACAAAAAACAAAAACAATTACAGTAACGGTTAAAAAAAAAAATCATAATATATTATGTACATCATTGTAGTTTGGCAAAACCATATTAGTTGGAATCAACGTAGGTTTAAGTTCAGTTTAAAGTTCAAAACATTATCATACAAATTTACCTAGTTTTAGTCATCCATGCCATTTAAACTTAACAGTAATTCCAAGAAGTCAAGATGGCAGCCTAACCAGACATGTTTAATTAATAATTACATTGGTAGTATGAGATATATTGCAGAATAAGAACTCAAATAATGACATCAGTGAGGTCAAACAAATCTAGAAGTTGTTAGACGGTACCTACTAGTATAGCTTACTATGTTACTTAATACATTTCCATGGACCAGTTATATGTATTATGTTGGAGGAAGAGAATATTGGTCTTGGAGCGTAAAACAATATTCATAAGTTTACTATTTGCTGTGGAGGTATCGAGCTTATGAGAATTAAAATAAGCTATTGAAGCAAGATTAGAGAACTTGCGATTAGACACATGCGACAGAAAAATGATGTGCATGAGGTTTTCTTTGTATTAGAAGGATCGGTAACCAAGGCTCTTGATTAGACAACCCATGAAAAGATACAGGGGACATAAAAAAGTTTTGCATGTGGTGTTCAAGGTTCAGGTCTTTCAGAGTCTCGGGAGAACATATAACAGGGATTCAATGACACAAATAAACCATCAAAGAAGGAATGATAAATAACACATGAGTACAGCATAGGTGAGCAAAGAAACACACTTTCATAGTAACTATCTAGGCAAGACAGCGATTACCTGCAAACTCATAGAGTTTAACAAGGAAGTTTCTTTAAGCATCAGCTCTTTTATTTCCAGCAAAGCGTTATAGGTAGCATAGTATTTACGAGTTTGCCGAAGCTTTCCCTGTGCATTAACAAACAGACAGGAAAAAGTATTAAGACAGATAAGATGATATCCTAGGGAAAAACTGATGCACTGATCAAAAGAAAATGTATTTGGCAATTGGCATACCTGGATGTGAGCATTAAGTTCTGAAAACCGACGTTCATACCTGCAAAATAGACATGCTTTTCACCTTTAACAAAAATATATTATGTTGACAATTTTCTAAATTTTACGAGAATGCTGCATGTTAAGCAACAACGGGGGGTCATATACGTCGTAAATATATCACAGGTTGGGGGCAGTTCACTGGTATCAAATATATGCCAAACATGCTGAAAATTTTTATAGCGAACAATTAAACAGGAGATTCTTCTCAAGCTACCTAGCTTAAATCTTGTAACTCGCTTGTTTGAAAATAACTAGAAACAAACTAAGCTGTAAACAAATAACAAAAGGTTCCTAAAATTTTAGCAACTTTCAATTTACGACTCAAGTTTGCAGTAACTTTTTAATCCCCTGCAAATTTTACATTTCTGCAACAAAGTCAACTAAACTTCCTCTGATATACAATTCAAGCCTCAAACTCAAGGAGCCAAGGGTTATAGGCACTATTATCAGGAAACTAGATGTTCCTCCTTGGTTTGAAACAAACGCCATTCTGAAGTGAAAGCAGCTAATGATTTCGGTATTCATTGAGGGAGTATCATTTGATAAGGTTATTTTGAAAAAATAATGGTACTTCTAAATGCTAATCATATTGTGGATACTAGTATAGTCTATATCGCTTACTCTGTAATTAGCTAGAAAATTTGAGGGTTCTTCATGCCATCTTTGCTTGTACTGAATAAAACTCATTTGGTATAATATAAGTTAAAAATATGACTACTATATGCAGACAGTAGTACATCCTACCTTCAAAAGTATAAAGCTTAAAGACGTTAAAAATCAACTTACTGGATGAGTTCTGTTTGTGTAGGCACCTCATCACGTTGACGCTTTAATGATGTAATTTCCCTTAGCTTTGCGGCAAGCTCCTACATACAGCAAAACACAGATGCTTCTCTTTAGAACCATGGCAACAAGTAAAAATATAAGCGAATTTTGTATGCACTCAATACAATATACTTCCGGTATGAATATGGTTTTCATTTATGTGCATAATCCGAATAGAAAGCTAAAGAATCTCCAACAAGGCCATGAATATTTGTAAATATATTTGAACATATAAGCAAAAATGTATTGTGACCATATACGAAGCATATTAGAAACTAGTAAAAACGAACAAATGCAATACCGTCTTTGCCAAATTGAGTCGCTCAACAGCATTAGCCAAGGAACAATCAACACGGTGCTGCGCAACAGAATCCCCCCTCTCTAAAATCTCCTCCAGCTCAGTGACCTCCAACTCCAACCTAGCACACTCTTGACTATACTTCGACTCAATTTCCTCTTCTTGCTTCTCCAGAACCTAAAAATCACAAAATATAAAAACACTTACAAACCAGAAGAAGAAGAAGAAAAACATTAATCATTTCCACACAGCAATACATATATATAACAACCTTTTTCGATTCGAGAAGTAAAACTAATCTGTCGACATTAGCAGCTTCCTCTTTTAAAGTATCATCCATCTTCTTCTTCTACGAAGTTTCTGATATTTGTTCAACAAAGCGCATAAATTAGATTAGATACTCGTATATAATAATAATAATAAAAATAATCAAAGTCTACTAAAAAATGTACCGCTGTTCAAATTCTCAATAGATAAAAATCATCAGTAACAGTGGTCGTTGGTGGCGGTTAACGGTGGATCGCCGGATTTGCTGATATACAGTTTAAGCCCTTCGAGTATTGACTACGTACTTTTGTGTCCCAAAAGTTACAACATTATTGGTATGTTTGGTGAAACGGGCTGGGGCTGGGGCTGGGGCTAGGGCTTATATTATAAGTCGAAATTAAAGTTTGTATTTTTATAAACTTGTTTGACAAATGGGCTGGAGCTGGGGCTTATTATTGTAAAATTACTAAAAATGACATAATTAAATGAGTTTTTGTATATGTTAGATATTTTTATGGGTAAATAAGTACTTTATTCTTCAAAAAGTCCGGGCTTAAGTTTTTAGCCTCTTTTATAGGGCTAAAGTTTTTAGCCGGCTTATTTTATAAGCCCTTCAATAAGCCCCATAACAAACGAGACTTATTTAATTAGCCGGCTTATTTTAAAAGCTCAAGCCCCATAAGCCTCATAAAAGCACCTCCCCAAACATAGCCGTAATTTTGTCCCGTTCAATCGAGTTTAACTAGTTAGTACTTAGTATTACGCTTTTAATTAAAGTGTTAAAATAACTTGTCATGTAATTTAACACTTTCACTTATAACTCATTTTTTAACATGTCTTTTTTTTCTTTTTCTTTTTTTCTATCTTCAGTTCTGATCCTCAAAGAAGTAAACAAGGTTTTGCTCTTAATTTATTGTCATAAGTGAGACGAGTTTGTCAGAGCTCGAGCTTAGCTCATTTATATATGTAAAGTTTGAGCTCAATTTTAGCTCGACTAATTTATATGTCGTGTTGAAGAAAATAAAGCTCAAATGAAAATCAGCTCGTTAATCATATTAGGCTCAAGTTCGTTTATTTCTTTTAAAAGCTCGTTTTTACGTAGTTATATGTATAGCCTAATCGATCTTTATATATAAAGCTCAGGCTCGACCAATTATTAAATGAGCCAAATTAGGCTAGACTCGTTCAAGCTTTTTACCGATTTGATCATGAGTTTTTTACGTGTGATTCAGCTCGTTTCCACCTCTAGATTTATTTATAGTGAGATAAAAAGCCACAAAAATAATGCAGTGACTTAAGTGAATAAAATTGAAAATATAATGATAATTATTCAGGTTATCCCCTGTAATATACTCGGTTTAATAGATATTTCTTTGATTGTTACTTTTATTTGACTATATTAGAACGTTCACCAACAAGGTATAAACTCCAATCTCTTTTAAATTGTTTATAACATTTTACTACTAGACTACCTTAAAGATGGCTTGTTCTAAAAGTGAACTTCTATAATTTTTTATTTTTTATTTTTTTTGTTGTTAGCATTTTATTCGTTGATTCTGTGTCTTTTGTATGCTCCTTATTTTATGTTCAACCAGCTAAATTTTACTCCTTGTGAATTTGAAATGATTGTCTCACGAAAGAAACCACATAGTTTAAGAAAAGGAATTGATTTACTTTGAGTATTGATTGGGACACTCCATTTATACATTAAATACTTGTATAGTATTAAACATTCTGCTTTAATTGTTTGTACCTTAATTGTGCAAATAATTTTTTAAAGCGTGCAAATCATTAGCCGTTAAAAAAACATAATTATTATTGTTTTAATTTTTTTCATAATAATAGTTTTATTATTAATTAATTAGTTAATTGATGATTTTTAAAATTTATAATAGTAATTTCAATTAATGATAACATGATAATCTCGATCAAGCTTATATATATATATATATATATATATATATATATATATATATATATATATATATATATATATATATATAGTGTATCTTTATTTTCAGAACCCTGTTAAGTGCGGGAACTGGGAGAACTCCAATTTTGCATTAGAAAACATGCATGTTCATATAAAACATGTATGTTTTCTTACATACACCTTAATACACATAATACATGTTTATATAAAAACCTGTTAAGTGCAATAGATCAATGCAAAATGGTTTTTTTTTAGAACCATGTTAAACGCGGGAACTGCGAGAACTCCAATTATGCATTAGAAAACATGCATGTTCATATAAAACATGTATGTTTTCTTACATACACCTTAATACGCAGACATGTGTATTAAAGTGTATGTAAGAAAACATACATGTTTTATATAAACATGCATGTTTTCTAATGTAAAATTAGAGTTCTCGCAGTTCTCGCACTTAACAGGGTTCTGAAAATAAAGCTCCCTTATATATATATATATATTGATGTATATATATCTTTCCTAGTAACGAAAAGTTAATTTGAGACTACTCGTAATATTCAAGACAGAGGAAGTAGTAATTCTTTGATTAGATTATTTAACTTTTTTGAATGATATAGTCAATAGATTTTTTATTGTGGAGTAAAAAAAATGATATTGTATAAAACAAGAAGCTAATGGACAAAACCATTGACAAATACAGTAAAAACCATTTTCAAAATTGGGTCGTTTCTTAAACATCACACCCATACCAATAGTGACGTTATGCATCACGCACACACAAAGAAAATGACACCATTGAGACGATGACAACAATGATAACAACAATCCAGTGTGAGCTGAGTATAAAGGAAATCATTGATAAATCAACGTATATATGAATATATCATATCAATAACTTGTATAAAAACTTTTGATCCATAAACTAAAATTAAGAATGTGGTGTATACGTTAGTTGAAACATGTCTATGGCTAAAGCTGTCGCTCTTAAACATATCCAAACATATCTTATATCTATATGAGGTGTTTTTTCCGATACCGGTGTTGTAAAAAGTGCTCGCACATCAGCACAATCACTTGACCCTTTTTTACACATAGCGACAAGAGTAAGAAGACTAAAAGCTGAAAGCCTCAAATTTACTTAACACACAGATCTCTCTCATACAATTAAAAATAAAAACACTTGTCTCGGCATTATGACCAAAACTCAAGCTATAACTCCAGGCACAATTCTTACACCGTGCTTTGAAAAATCCATTTGATGGGATATGTGCCAGCATTTTTTTCTTTAACTGCTCATGCTCAGTATTCAATAAAAAGAAACGACATACGGACTAATACATAAAAGTATGCAGCTTGATTTGCATAACTAATGATACCACGAAATTCTGCTTGCTCTAGATTCCAACATTCTAAAATATAAACATGACGAAAAACATACGACTCCACGAGTAGAGTACAGAAAACAAATCATACAACATCTCTGTTTTTATGTTTTTCGTTCTTTTACTTCCAAAGTTTAACAATCTTATCATGGCTAGCGGAAGCTACCAAACCTGTAGCCGTAGACAATGCCAAACCAGCAATCAGTCCGTCGTGTGCTGACAACGTCATCGTCTTATTCTCTGACATGTTCCAGAGCTCCAGAGACTGCGTTAAACAAATAAAATAAAATACCACATCAACTTTAAGTTTACATTATTCAATTGAGTACAAATATAAAACAAACACTGTTTGCTTTCACATTAAGGTCCCTAAGGTGACTGGCGAGGGACCAAATATAAAACAAACAGCGTTTCTCAGGACCATACCCGCAGGTCCGTAACTAGTATCTGTGAGGGACAAATTCCGTATACTTGAGCTACCCATGGGGACCCTATGTAATTATCTCTAGCCTATTATGATAAACTATCAAGATTTGACACTCACCTGGTAACAGCCGATAACCAACAATGAAGCATAACTAGGATGAAAAACACACGAATGGAACTTATTTCCATTACAGCTAAGATCATGTACACATTCCCCTTCGTTTCCTGACATCATAGACCAGACACGAACCGAGTCCTCACTAACTGATGCCAAATACTCACCACTCGGGTCCCAGCAAATAGAATAAATCGGCTTCGTATGTCCCTATACCATCATTCATATTAGAAAATAGTACCATGAAGTAAAGGAATAAATAGAAAGGAATGGGTAGTAACGAACCGGTAATGAATGTCGAACTGCTTGAGTTTCCACATCAAGTATAGATACCATATTTTCTGCAGCAGATGCTAAAAATCTTCCATGTCGTGGCTGGAATCTCACTTGAGTCATTCCTCCCTGATCCACGAAAACAACATACAACCAATAAAATGATTGTTAATCACCAGTATCTTTTTTTGAGAAAATCAAGCTTAACTACTGACTAAGCAAGCAACCAAAAGAAATTAAAAATAAAGAAAAGAAGGATGCCATGTTTTTGTTTCTGTATAATCATACCTTAAACACACGAGCACAGCTACCATTATTTATGCTCCAGTAGCGAATCTCCCCATCCCCGTCACACGAACAGATGAGATCATCTTTATTTGGGTGGAAGTCCAACGACATCACAGATGCAGAATGCCCCATAAATGTACGAAGAGAGAAACCAGGCTGCAGAGTCATAACAAAGTCACTAGGTGGGCAAAAATCAATAACGATGAAACATAAACGCAAAAAACTTGGTCAACTAACATTGTCAGCATCCCAAACACGGACTGTTTTATCAAAGGATGATGTGGCAAGGCGGGGCATGCTTGGGCTGAAACGCACATCTGTGATCAATGATGAATGCTCTTCAAGTGTCGTCTTTGGCTTTAAAGAATCCGTGTACCACAATACAGCCTGCATCACAATATCCAAATGAATTACTAGCATATATATGAAACCCTAACGGGATTTTATATAAACTATTTTAGTACAATGAAATTTCCAAAAATTAACTTGTTATCTGTTCCCTTCCAAAATAAAATGTTGGCATTTACCTTTTTGTCATGGCCGCCACTAGCCAGTAGTTTGCCATCTGAAGAGAAATGGCAACAAACAACCTTGCTTTGACTAGCTCGTACAGAATTGACTTCCGTAAATGTAAACCCTTAAAAAGAAAAGGAACATATGGTCAGTGAGAAACTTAATTGGCCGATGTTGACTATATAAAGTAAAACCTCACCTTTGCTAACATCTATACAACGATTAACTGTATCCCTCATATCCGTGTCATCATGGGATAAAAAAGAATCCACATTATCATCAAGAGGGCCATCCTCCACAAAACGATCCATGTCACACTGCAGAATAATATCAATATGAGAACTATAAAAGAAAATGAGCCCCACTTACATATGACCACACGCCACACTCACCAATTGATTTGATGGAGATGTGAGAGTTGCGGGACCATCAGGACGAAACATCATTAAAGGCTTTGAAGAACCATCATTATGTGGCAAAGTTGAGATTACATCTCCAGGTGTATGAGTTGATGGAGTCGAGGGTGCTGAGCTTGGTGACGGTCCAGCTGTGTTGGCGGTTCCAGAACTGTTGGCAGGTCCCGATGATGACACGGGCTGCTTTCTTTTTCTTCCATTTGGGTCGTTTCCTCTAAAAGAATTTGACATGCTACCGTCTCCCACACTGGTGGCACCGACAATCTTTTCTTGTTGAAGACCGATATTCGAATTTTGGGGTGGTGGGGCCGAAAGAGAGTGATGAATCTGCTGCTGTTGTTGCTGGTTACCGTTCTGTAGCTGTTGTTGCTGTTGCTGTTGTTGTAACTGAGCCATTTTCAACTACAAGTGAAAAATATTCAATAATGTGAGTTACAAAACATAGCTCGTTAGCAAATACAAACATATAAATAAAAATAATATAATAATCGGTATAAATAATTACTTTGAGCAACATATCTGTATCTCCACTACGAGGTACACCGGGAATCGGAGATCCAACATTCGGAATATCACCAACAGAAGCAGAAAGACCATCTTTGCCCATACTCATGCTTCGGTTATTAAGAAGCATTCTCAGCCGTCTGCTTTCTTCGTTAGCTGATTGTGATGTCATGTTTTGTTGTGCTAACAAAAGTTGTTGCTGATGCTGTGGTGACATCATTTGTAGCTGATGAAATGGTTGTGAGCCTTGCATGAATGACTTCTGTTGTTGCATTAGACCCGACCGTAACTGATCTAATCCCTGCTATAACCATATATGTTGATAATAAAGTTAGAACATTGACTTCCATATTTAAAAGATACAAATTAATCAGCTTTCACTTACCGTGAGAGGCCATCCTTTCAATGTCAAATTATTACCACCTTGATTTGATCCTATAGAGAAAGTGCATTTTCATTTTTTCAGTTATATTATGTGATGGTTAATTGCATACTAAATGTATAAAGATTTTGATTTAGTCAAAGTTACCAGGAATACCGATTAATGATACTTCAGGACCTGCCCCAGCTCTAGGATGATTCAACATAGGGTTCATCTCTGTTTTTATTTCCTATTCAAGTGAAGGTCAACATAAGTCAAACATATATATCAATATGAATCTTGGAATTGGCACATTTGAGCTCAATATATGCATAGCATGAGTACTCACTGGCGCAGAGCCCGGAAGTTGTTGGTTCCGACCTTGGATTTGAGGCGACATACTGCCGGCAGTACCATGCAGAACTTGTCTGAAAAACAGCAAGGAGTTGTAACTTTCAATCAGAGTGTTGATATATAGACCTACAACATAGACCTACTAATGGACCTTTCAAATGAGCCAATCAAATCTTTAGGTCTAATTTTAGGTCTTAGTTTTAGGCATACAATTCATTTTCCTTTCAATTAAGCACATAAAACTGAACACATTCTAGACAACTGCTTTAACAGAATTTTATTAAGCACTTCCTAGTAATTATTTCATAATATTCAACACCACTCTCAAAAGTATAAGTACCAAAAGATGAAGATTATTTTCGATTGTGATTACAAATAAACAACTATATAAAAAACATTACCCTGAAGGTTGACCAGCTGCTGCAGCAGATTTCAAAATTGATGCTTGGTCCGGGCCCAAAAGCTGACCGACATTCTCACCATATCTCTGCTAAGAATATTAAAAAAGTTGTCACATAAAAATGCTTACTTACCAAAATTGAAGACTGGTATGACTCATGTTATTAACTATAGACAGCTCTCTTTCCTACTTCTGGCGTTAGTTATGAATTGGTGTGACGTAATCAAATTTGTTATATATTTTTGGAACTTTTTTCAATGAGCTTGAAACTAGGACCTTATAGAATCTAACTGTTTTAACTTCACATTCGCCACCCATCAAAAGACATGTTACTAAATTAAACGTAAGACGCCAAAATTCCTTGAATTTTTTTTACATGTATATCAAAAGAAAACATTTGACTTCGAAATATATACCTTCATAGCTGCATCATCTAAAGAATCCCTTGGAAGCGGCACTTTCAACTTCTCCTCATACATTTTAGTAGCAATAGCATTGACTCCAGGGTTCTGTCTCATAAGAGGATCGTTTCCAACAAGCCTGTTTGCTGTCCCGTTAAGAAGGTGAGCCCCGTCTCTCCTTTGTTGCTGTTGCTGCTGCTGCTGATGTTGTTGCACTTGTTGCTGTTGTGCTTGTTGTTGCTGCTGTTGCTGTTGTTGTGCTTGTTGTTGCTGTTGCTGCTGCTGCTGTTGTTGCTGTTGTTGTTGCTGAGCCTGGCGTTGTAATATAAGCTGTTGCATTTGCATCTGCTGGTGTTGCTGCTGCTGCTGCTGTTGCGGATGTGGTGATTGTTGCGGCTGCTGCTGTTGTTGCTGCTCTCGTGCTTTATTTAACTGAGTCTGCAATTAAACTTAATTATTTATGTATAGAACTACATATGTGTATGTACATAGACCACAAGAAACGTAAACGTTATAAATACAAGTAAAAATGATCTGAAGGTTAACCTCAATGTAAGAGGCTGCAACTTCTGAATGTTTCTCGTTAGTCCTCGCTATAAATATGTCCCAAAACACCGACCACCATTCGAATAGAAAGCCACCAGGTGCATCAATAGCTGCAACGTTTTTGCAAACATTATAGAACCATCGTTTCAAAATAAAATGCCAATTCTTACTTCCTAAAACACAGAATGCAAGTTTTAAGGGGTGTATGGATTAGATAATTTTCCGGGCCTATGAGGTTAAACCCTGTTGAAAAAGCTCATAAGCTCATTTTATTCGGCTTGTGAGATTATCAAGTTGAACTTATGGCTTATTGAAGTACAGAAAAGAATGACCTTATGAACTTTACTAAATTTAAATAAGCCCACGAGCCCAAAAAAAAGCTATTACAGCATATCCCAAATGTCTTAAACACCCTTCAACAAACTGCATAGTCCATAAAAGAATCCTTACCAACAGGATCAGAAGAGACTTTTCCTTCGGCTTGAAACGCCTGAGCCGAAGCCTTTAAATCCCTTTTTACTAGATAGTCATGTATATAAACATCTAACCTGTTAATTAACCAAACAAAACCAAAATCTTCATCAGTAAGAGATCACAATAAAGCTCAAAACTTTACACATAAAAGAGCTATTTAAAGCTACCCAAAGTCCTTAAAGTACCTAACTTATCATATAATATACCTATCAAAATTAGGGGATCTATCTTAAAACCCAATTTCAATTAAAACCCTTTTACAATAAACATTTTATAATCACTAATTAAAGCACAAAATAAGAACTTTAATACAAAAATATAAAATATATATATATATATATATATATATATATATATATATATATATATATATATATATATATCAAGAACACTAATACAAGATAAATGAACCAATCATTATAAAGTTAATTAATTTATATAAAAAATTGCTAAAAGAACAAACCCTAAAAACAGTATAAATTCCTAAATTGGGTAAAAAATATATATAAAAAAATCACAAAACAAATTAAAAGCAAAAAGGGTATGAATCTAAAAACATAATATAAGCTTTAAAAAATATAAAAAAGCAGAAAACTTGCATTTTATCAGCTTCCCAGTGAGTCTGAGACATATTTTCTTAAAAACAAGAAAAGAATCAAGAAACACAAATTCTTAGATCTTCATGTAAAAACAAAATATGGGTTTTTGAGGATTTTTAAAGATGTTAAAAACCCTTGAAGGAATTTATGTGAGGAGAATAATTTCTAAGAAAAATAAGAAGATCTTTCAAGAAAGAAAGAAAGAAAGATATATATAGAGAGAGAGAGAGAGAGAGAGAGAGAGAGAGAGAGAAATAAGGAAAAGAGAGAGAAGAATAGAAGAAGAGAAGAAGACAGTGTATTTATATTTGTATTTTAGATACGGTCCTAAAGATATCAATATCATCATCATATGGATTTTTTTATTACACGCAAAATAAAAAGGTGTTGTTTTTCTCATGCCCAAAATGCAAAAAGCTTATTGTACAAAGAATTTTTATGATAGAAAAACTTTTTATTTGTATTATTTTGAAATAGCAACATGCCTGCGATGCAGCGTCCGTCAAAAAAAACAACTAAATATTTTACGAGTAGTGTTCATAATAATAATATTTTGACAAACAATATTTTTCATTTCTTTAAAATAAATGAATAGAAAAAAATGACAGAATACAAAATAATAATAATAATAATTTTTGTTTTACATTTAAAGAGAAATACATGTTTCTCAAATGTATAAATTATTTAATTTTTATAAGACTGTGCGTAATGAGGGATGCACGACCGAGTCTTGGACACTAAAGACGCGTCGACCCTTGTTACGGTCTTTTTGAAAGACGCGTTTTCAACATAAAAAATGGAAGACTCGGTTGATGCCAACACCGAGTCGTGGGGTTGTTTGTGCACAAAATACAGAGGCCAATGGGTCAAAAATTGAATGTTTGGCATTTTTTATAAAAAAATTTAATGACTTATAAAAAAACTTTTTAATGATTTATAAAAATCTATCCCTATAAATGCCCCAATATTTCTTCATATTTTTCACACTTTCAGACACAATCTTAATAAATATAGGGTTTTTTTAACTTGTGTCATTAAGCACATCAAAAGTACTATAAGAACAATAAAAGGGACTCAAAGAACCACATAAAATAACACTTTTTGTACCTTTTTGTACTTTTGTATATGTTTAAATTGTAGAAAAATCCATTTATATACTCTAATCTTTTCAACTCAAAAAAATCTATACTATCTATAATGGAAAAATGGTCAAAGGTGAAAAGTGGAAAAGTGGAATAGTCAATGTGAAATGTTGAAAAATGTATATAAGGAAATATTGAAATGCATTTAATACTTTTATTAAAACACCCTATTAATTAAAAGTATAATGATTTATTCACATTGTACAACCAATTAAAAACATATCTACCAAATTAAATACAACCAATTAAAACAAAAACCGGGTTGAACCGGGACGCTTCAAACACGGCGGGTTGTCCCGGTTTAATTTGACCCATTTTTGACCCAACCTAGCAAGTTGACCCAGTTTAAATCAACCCATTTTTCGACCGGAACGGTTGAACCACCCGGGTCAAACCGCGTTCAAAACATTATCCATTACTTAAAAGTACAATGATTTATTCACATTGTACAATTAATTAAAAACATATCTATCAAATTAAATACAACCAATTAAAACAAAAATCAGGTTAACCCGGGACGCTTCAAACCCGGACGGGTTGACCCAGTTTACTTTGCCCCGTTTTCGACCCAACTTACCAAGTTGACCCGGTTTAAATCGACTCATTTTCGACCAGAATGGTTCAACCGGGTCGAACCGGGTTTCAAAACATTATGTTAAATTCTCAAATCTTCAAACTTTTATTATTTTTCGTTTATAACCTATAAACTTTTTTTATCAATAAAATATATGTCGCTATAAAATCCCGTTGCTATGCACGGGTACTCGTCTAGTGTCTCAAAATGTGGAAACATATATGGGTGAATACGTTCCCGTTTAAAAACTTAAATTTCTCATATCAAATAACTGATCAAGTGTGATTCAATATGATAATCGACAATAATAATTCTAAAACTATAATGATAGTAGAGAGTATGAAAGAAAACATACCAACACAAAACAATTAGTAAAAGAGAGAACAATCCAGACATGTTGATTTATAGTGGTTCGGTTACGAAGCTCCTCTCCGCCCTACTCCACTCCCCAAGTTTCCGACTCGAGAGTTACTTCACTAAATCAACAAGTTCCCTTCTCAGCGGAGAAAACCTTACAAATTCGCTTACAAGTTTACTGACACTAAGCTAGATATCGAGTTCGTCTTTGGTTATAACCAAACCCGTTATGTTATATAGCTCATACATAACCAACCTATTACCCTTGTGTTTTAAGGCCTAAACACACTAAACCTATAAATCTTGTGTTTTAAGGCCTAAACATATAACCATTCTAAGCTTGGAGTTTAGTTAGTGATACGAGATGTTGTATGATAGTGATACATGGTGTTTTATGAGCTTTGAAGCGAAAAGAAGAGAAAAAAGGAAGGAACTTGAAGGAAAACAAAGGAAAATTGGATCAGAGTTATATATGGCGTAGATGACCCGTAATGCCTACGTTGTAGTCACCTTAGTACTTCAATACCAGGTCAACCAACAAGACTACGGCGTAACTAAACACATAGACCTACGCCATATACATTATGAAGGCTTATTGATCATCAAAGTTACAATATAACTACGGCGTAACAAGCCTATAGTGCTTATACCATAAACTTGAAGATGCTATGAAGGATTTAGGATCAGAAGTACTTATGATGTAGGTACAAATTTACCCCCACGCCGTAACAAAGATGAAGACTTAGAAGAGCTTTGAACGCAAAGATTGCAAGTCCATTGGAGTATTCTAATGATGAAATACTCAAAGAGTAAGTGACTTGTGAGTAAAAGTTGATTATAGAAGGCTCGTGAAAGAATCAAGTGAAGAAATGAAGTCGAATCTCAAAAAGGTGCATTTGTATTTTGACAATAACTTCTTCATACGAGCTCCTTTTTAGCTGATTCAAGTTTCCATGAAAGGAAGAAAGACATATCTACACTTTACGTGCTTTGAGCTAAGCAAGAATCGCAATTGAAAAATCACAAGTTAGTGATTATTATGGCGTAGTTGGATTGTTTTCATTACGCGTAATGAATGAGTTTAGATAGCGTTTTTGGATCTGAACTTCTTATGGCGTAAGGGCACACTTACACCTATGTCTTAAGTAAACCGACACAACAAAACACTAGCTATAAGACCTAACTCAGCCATAAAGTGTGTGTAGACCCTAGGAACAATTTAGGGTTCATTGAAAGACGTTTTCCACCATATCCAAGTTGTATTCCAAGGGAGAATACACCACAAATCGTCATTATCACTAGTTCGAGTTAGTTTGATTCAAGTAACACTATGTTTCTTACATCATTGATTTATTCACTATGAGTGATCATCAAATTATGATATTCAGCTAACAACCTTGTTTGTTAGCCTAGTTATGACTTATTTAATTCAATGATTATGTTTCCTTAGTTTAATTATCGTTTTTATTAGATATCTTATATGCTTGTTGATTGATCCCCGCTTTTTGGTAGTAATTAGGGCGTTTTGGTACTTAATTGGATAGTGAGTAGGACACAAGCCCAAAACTAGTATATTATGTTGAACGAGGGACTGACAATCCTTATCGGCTATAAGAGTTGACCATATCACCATTTAAATAAAAATTATTACTTAAAAATAATGGTAAATGAATATTAGATACAACTAATAGGCTTTCAATTGTCAAGTGGTGGGAATGTTGACATTAGACAAGTCATATAAGGTAATTGGATACTTAATGACTATGATCTAGTTAATTAATTTTTAAGACCTTAGGATTAATAACTAGTGATTATATGCTTAGGTTAACAATGACCATTTGGACCTAGGCGACATTAGAACCACTGATAAGAATGAGAGTTGGACATTGCATTAGGAATATGATCACTAGGATAGATAAGGAGTAATTAGGTTAGCACCATTTCTCCCTATTGAATCGCATCCAACCACTTCCGTTATTTCATGGTTTAGTTTAATTTATTTTGTAGAATCGTAGAGGGGGGTTAATACTGTTTTTTCGGCTTTTTGAGTGTTTAAAAACTTTTAGCCTCAAAGAGCACCAAGTGGCTTATACAACAACAACCACTTAACACAAACACAAGTTAAGGGTCGAATTATAATTTTTATAACTAAAGGGTTTGATTTGTAAATTTCTAAAATATGAAGATTAATTTATAAAATATGAAAGCTAAGGGTCTAGTATGGATATTAAGTACAACTTATGATAATTACATTTTAAACCCTAAATTATTATTAATTATCATAACTAAACCCTAAAAACTATATTAATAATTTATTTGATATTTAAATTAATAATTATATGAAATCTTACTAAATATGTGAAACTGCTATTTAAGGAAACTTTCTAAGTATAGAAACTTACTAACTTGGGAAACCTGCTAAATATGGAAAGTTACTAAAAATGGAAAGCTGACTAAAAGGAGCAATCTGATTTAAGATAAAGTTATTAACAATAAAATGATTATAATTCAGGTAGATATATTGAAGAAGTGAACTCTTCCCTTTTGTGACTCTTTCCTTTTGATCTCATTGCATTGCTAAGGTACGGATATTCTGACCTTACTCTTAAGGTTTCCTTTATGATTACAACCTTTGATATGAACCTTCTGTTTTGAACCTTTGCTATGATAAACCTTGCTATTGAACATTTTGATATGATAACTATATTTTGAGCCTTTGTTTATGAACCTTTTGTTACATGAGCTTCACTAGGTATGGGGGTTCCATGTCAATGTCATAGATGCACCTTTGACATGACTCTAGGGCAGTAGAGTGATGTTCTGCCACGTCCCTTTGGTTGGTTGTACATATATGTTGTTATATGTTTTGGGTAGGGGCGTATGGATGCATCTTAGATTTGTTTCTGATATGTTATGATATGATATTTGTCTGGTGAATGTGGCTGTGTGTGCAATACACATCCTTCACAATTCTGGGAGCTAGCTACTCCACTTATGTTGCCTTATGTGATGATATGATATGATATGTTTGTCTGGGCTCATAGTATTTTAATTCTGTTTATACAGGTGACTGTATAGATTCCTTACCAAACCTATACACTACATTACATTTTCGTACTATCCATTATGCCTAATTATGTTTCCCCAAAACTATATCAATTGTACTTCAGTATTTATATTTTAGTTCATTATTGTTATATCCGTTCAAAGGGCTTTTTAAACTCAGCCGCATTTCTTTTCTCCGCGGCAGGTATTCAAGATAGCTTTTGGGATAGCTTTTCTGGGGATTGAGAGTAGAGCTGAGTGCAGATTTGACCATAGTCATCTTAGATTTATATTATTTATGTAAGATTTCCGCTTTTGTTTAGTTATATTTGTTATGATGTGAAACCATATTATTGTGACATCTCTACCCTTGTCAGGTCGGGGTGTTACAATTTATGGTATCAGAGACAGGTTAGGACCCTTTGAGCTTAGGCTATGACCTGTGAGGATTGGGTATGTCACACCCCCAATTTACCTGACTTGCAGCGGAATGGAATGCCTGGGGGTGTAACTGTCATAGCACCACAACAAGGATATATTGAACGACCTAAAGTGTCGTTTGGAAAATACATCGTTTGATTTATTTAAAAACATCCAGTGTTACAAAACATAGGTCCCAAAGTCTGGAAAAGTTTAAGTAAATAAGTTTGGTACTATCAAACGATAATATACAAGTGCATGAAAAATCCAAAATGTAGTGCGTCATCCCTGGCACACCCTAATGTGACTCCATGCATATGATATGATAATGCCTTTAGTTACCTGAAAATACATTGCGAAAACGGTCAACATAAAGTTGGTGAATAATCATAGGTTTATGAAATGTAATGTTGTACGGCCACCACAAGTATAAATGCATGACAAAAGTCACGTAAAATAGTACAATAGACCTTAAGCTCATGACACCGAAGCTAGACTGATGAAATATATGCCCCTCCTGAATGTTCTGCCAAAACACTCAAATGTGACAGACATGAAATGCATCCGCTTACTGTTGGTAAATACTACCACGGATGGAAGCGTCACCCTCAATAGATCTATCCACTCACTCTCACTAAGTAGGCAAATTAACGGTTCATGATGATAATAGGGGACTATCATATGGCAGATAAGCTACTTAAGCAATGTACATAAGTTTTGATACTTGGGCTCGTACTAAAATGGTGCAATGTATTCTCCCCCGTGGGATTTGAAAACAATCATAAAATGTATTGTAGGATCATGGTTTTGATTGATTATTGTGATTCGGGAGGTCGGTTACTATGAAAGAATAAGATAACCATGGTTAGAGAGAGAAAGTAAAGAGTAAAGGGGAACTTGTGTTTATTGATAAGAAAGATGAAAGGAAAATACAAACAAAGTCTCACCCCTCCATGGAAGTATGGAGGGGTATATAAAGCCTAACACAAACTAACTATTACAATATTACGATTCTAGTCCTTGTGTTTTGGCTAAATGAGATAACTAATGTAATCCCGATAATGTCGTTCCATTTACGTGTTGGGATTATAAACTTTGATCCCAACAATCTTCCCCCAATGGGGCGACATAAGGGATTACTTACAACATTTCCTACAAGGACAAATAAGAATAAAGAAAGGTCTTCATCAGCTCTTCAAATGTTGAGGATGACTACAGTTGACGCTCTTTGTCTTCATCTTGTACCTCGGCTTGAAAAACTTTATCTTCACTTGTAGGCAAATGATGTAATATGCATGAAATGGATTAACTTCCCCCCAATTCATGTTGCATGTCTTTAGCGGCTTCTTCGTACACTTCTTTTTGGCGAAGTTTCTGAATCAGCTTCCCCCGAAACTGACAACCGTTTTCAGCAGATTCGAAACTTTGATGTAGTCCCCATGTCTTCTAACTTTGGAAGTTTTAAGTACGCAGTGGAATTTGTAGATGACACCGTAAACCACACTAAGCAAATCTGACTAGTAACTTAATCACAGTTATGCTCTACGCGGAAGCTCCGTTTGGGGGTAACATGCAAGAAATCAGCAAGATCTTCTCACATATGCACGATTACACCAAAATCACAAAACTGAACCACTGATCATCTCTGCGGACGTTTCTCCGGTAGTAATAAAATTGTAAGCTCGATCACGTGAGTCTATTATGCGTCTCTGATGTGCACATTTCTTCCCCCTAATTGCAGAACCTCGTGAAAAATGAGTGTTTTCGCAAAGAAGTCAAGAAAAGTCAAAGAAGCAAAAGAACACCCACTCTCTCTTCCCCCACGATGTCTTCGCGGAATCGGAAGCATACACACTATGTTTACGATGGAAACGGAGGCAGCGTAACCCCATATGTCCAATCAACCGATTATGTGTGAAGTATCATAAATAGCCCGTGAGAATCAACTCCTGATAAACATCTCTACTCTTTTATACTCCTCTCAGCTAACTCTTTACCGACCCCATTATCATTCTGACGGCTTTTTGTAGTGACTACTGATGGAGAAAACTCAGTATGACGAACTTGAGACCGAAGTAAAATAACCCAAACTTGTGACTTAAACTTGCACTAATGTATGACAAAGAGCGGTGTAGAGAGTTCGCACCCCATCGAATCCCTAAGTACTCTATACTCATCAACCAACCAACCATCAAGTATAAGACGTACATCACCTCTTGACTATCCACAACTTCGTGTGACACTGAGCACTACAACGTAACTCCTTAAAGTGATAGTTATTTTGTGGTAATAGAAAGAAAGAATCACAAAAATAACTAGATATCCAAGTCTTCGTCATTTTAAAGGTTAACTAATGTAATCCCGATAATGTCATTCCATTTACGTGTTGGGATTATAAACTTTGATCCCAACATGTATACGGGGCTATGAAAACTCACCTTAAACTGATGATACTGTGATGAAGTGAAATGAACAACAATGAACGGTTAGCTGCCGCAACCTAATATGAATGATGAACGATCTAATTTAGATCATGAAATGATATTGTGAAGGTCCATGCACATGTTTCCTATACCACTCTACTCTTTGAAAAACACTTGTTGTTATCAAAATAATACATTTTCCAAGACTTAGGAAAATATGGCAACTAGAAAAATAAAACTAGTTGAAATGTATATATATCGTATATATAAGTGTTAGTGTTGAAATCCTCGATTTGAAATCCTTGAAATAACGCCTTGTAGTAATAAAAATATACTTGTATTCACTAATACTTCATTAGTTATAAATTTGGGTACTTGGTATTATTTCTAGATTCTAGAGTTACTACGTAGTATTAGTATTATTTTTGGTCTAAAAGCTGTCAAAATAATATAAGTTTTGCCGATATTGAAACGTGAATATCTTTGTCGTTATAAGTCCGTTTTACTTGTTCTTTATATCCATGGTTACGTCTTAGTATGTAGTAATATATTTTTGAAAGCTCGGCTCCTCCGGGTTACGTCTAAAGCCTCGTTTTGTCCGACGAAAAACGTCCAACAGCATGTATTTTCAGAAAATATACTTTTCGTCAATAAACCTGCAAAAATCATAACTTCTTCGTTATAAACTCTTTTTAATCCGTTCTTTCGCCTACGGATTCGTTTTTGAAAGTATTTTCTAAAAATTTTGCCAAAGTTTACTTTATGTTTACTGATTTTCCTGGATTTACAAAAATGGGACAGTAGGTTTATATACTTGTTACAAATCCATTTTTCATGTTCAAAACTAGTTTCTAACATCACCAAATCTCTTGCAAACACCACAAAGCTATTCTAATCCTACCATACACCTTCTTAGGGTGCCATGGGTTCCTAATCACTACTAATCATGTTAATTTAACAAAAGAATACCTAAATCAAAATCTAGGGTTTGTATGTCCAAAAAGTTAACAAAAATAATGTGGTATAGCTAACTTGTACATGAAATTAAGCATGAAAACCATAAGATACAAGTATAAATTAGATGAAATCATGAAAATAAATTTGATAACTTACTTTGAAATAATAGGTGATTAGATGATGAGAAATCTTGTGTTACTTGAGTTTATATTGCAAAACTCTTGATTAGAATGATGAAAGGAACAACTTTGTAGCTTTAAATCTTGAAAAATAATCACTTGATCATGGAGCTTGGGTTTGGGTCGTGGGTTAGAGAGGAGGAAGGGAAAGGATGAAAACTTTTTGATCTTGAAATTGTGATAATATGATTTTGGTTTTTGGTTTTGGTATAACTTTAGAGGTTTATGGTATAATATTAGTACATAAACGCATGAGGTTAAGAAAATAAAAGTCATGTGTCTAGGGGTGTTTGTATGGCCGGTTAGGGGTGAGCAAGGGGGGGTTGGGGTACTTGTGATTTAATTAGGATTTTGAGTAGAGTTTAAGTGTAGATTTTTGTTATTAGTTAAAATCGGGTACCGGGTTTGATAGAAATAAATGTTAACGAAGTTATTCGGGATAAAATAAAGTTGTAAAAATGTTAAAAATATGTTGGGTACAAGTACTGAGTGTTCGGGTGATTATTGTTTAGTTTTCACGAAAACCGTCGTAATATTTATAAACTCACGTTATAAATAAAATAAATTTCCAAAATACTGGGTAAATGAATTTTATAACTTTTATGATGATATAATGGATATAAAAATATGTCGGGACCATTGTGGGAATATTTAGATATATTCGTCGTATATATATTAACCGTGTGTTAACGTTTATTATAAATACTTATAAGGAAAACGTTAAATGTATCAAATATATAAATTTGAAAATCTAAGAGTGGTATAACATGTAAATGACCTATTGATGATATGCAGACCATCTCTAGTCCGTATGCAATGTCCTTAATACTAATGAAATGAATTCGCACCTAAACCAATCTGGTTTTGCGAATTTGAATACCCGTAAACTAAATTTACGATGAAATGAGTAATGTAAGTGAATAGTGAAAATTTTTCCGGCAATGAATAGTGTTCAGTGAATAGTAAAATTATCAAATATTTCTCAGAATATCAAATTGACCTCGAAAATAATGAATAGTAAAACGATGAATAGTGTTTTGATGAATAGTGATTTATGAATAGTAAAATGTCGAAGTTTGGGAAATGACCTGAAATGGTGAGTTGTTACAGGGTAGACATTAGGTTTCCTTCTGCGTATTTTCCTTTCCGTATCCTATCATATTTGGATCTTGTTAACTGTTTAAACATCGTTTAGATGGTTAACACTCGTCGTTCTAGTCCATCTGGTGAAAACCCTAAAGAAATGGTGGCTCACATCATTAGGGATACTCAAAGACAAGCTAGGCACTTTAAAAGGAGAAGTTGGACTACCGTTGTTGCTACGGGTTGCAAGAGGATTGGTGGAGAGAAGCGGACCAACAAAAGGTTACTAGTCCCTCATAGTATGTTTCCGTGTGAGATTGAGGAGAAGTTAACCTTAGAGAATGTGGATGGAAAAGAGGTAGAAAGGTACAAGACGAAGGTGGCTGGCAAGGAAGGCTTCATCACTAAGTACCCTGGAAAGTGTCCTCAATTCCTAGAATATGAAGGGGTGGTTTAGGCTAGACCCCAAAATTTGTATGAGTTTGTAGATCTCGTGGAGGAGGAAAAGATAAACCTTATAAGTGGCTTTGCTAGTCGTCCACTACCACAACACGAGGGAAATCGGAATGGATGGATAAGTGAAAAGGAAGAGTATAAGGAAGAGTATTAGGTGGACTCGGATCTAGAGTCTATGGCGACTAGTAGATTTAATCCAAGTTGAGTGAGAGGGAATTCGTGCCCGCGATTAGTTTTCCTTTATTTCCATTTCTTTTGTTCGATTCTGATGTTAGACTTTAATGTCATATTCGTTTTCATGATTTCACTGATGTGATTGAATCTTTTGACTATTAAGTTCTCCTTTAGAAGTTTCGTTTTATGACAATTCTGCGTATGTTCGTTAAGTTTATAAGTTATGAGAATTATGGCGAATTTTGGAAGTAATGGTGTGATTGTTCATGTACTCTATTATGATAGATCTGTTATATTTTCGTTGCTTTCTGATAAATTTCATTTTCTGTTCGACTCTATTGATGATGATTGTTTTGCTGAGTGATGGGAGAGGAGAAGTATTGTTATGCTGCTATTAGGTTGCTTATTCACGACTTGAGATAAAGTATGGTCATTATGAAGGTATATTTATATGATGCAGGTATTATGACGCCTGACCAACGTGATAATTGTGGAAAACTAGAAGGGGGGGTTGAATAGTTTTACGTCTTTTTAAAACTTTATTACCAAAATATTTTGTAGGTTATTAAAAACTTTCGATTCGATCTCAAGTGAATCCAAATGACAACCAATATAAGCAATTCTAATCAAGTAATGAAAGTATTGAAATGTAATGAAGAAAAGATAGAGTTTGAAAGATCAAACCACAACACGCAAATTTATAGTGGTTCGGCTACAAGGACACCTTCCTTGCCCTACTCCACTCCCCGAGTACCACACTCGAGAGTTTTCTTCACTATGTCAACAAACTCCTTATGGTGGAGAAACCTTACACACCTTGGCTTACACGAGTTAACGACACTAAGCTAAATGTCGAGTTCTAATCGTAGCTAGAACCAATCTCACGACTTCTTCAAGGCTTCACACCTTCTTCACAACTTCACAACTTCTTCAAGGCTTCACACCTTCACAACTTCACACCTTCTTCTATGCACAACTAATTCACAACTACTAAACTACTTTACAACACACCTAGTTTCTACAATCAACAAATTTACACAACACTTTTACAAATATCTACCACAACTACAATATGAAACTAGCTATTCACAACACTACTACAATTAGATGGATGTAGAGGAGTGTTCTTCTTCTTGCACTTGAATGGATGAAGCTTTGGATCACTTGGAAACAAAGACTTATGAATTATATGATCAAAGGATTTTAGATCTAGAAATGGAGGTTGGATCAGAAAGTTTATAGTGCAAAAAGGTGAGAAAAATGTGTGAAATGATCCAATATTTATAGGGCCAGAATTTACTGTTCTGGAGCGTGCCGGTCCCCTTAATTAGGGGCCGATCCCCTTAATCATTAAGGGGGCCGCCTAGTAAAATTAAGGGGGCCGCCCTCCTGAACGTTGGAAAAGTTTTTCTGGATAAAATTTGCCCTTTTTGGTTGGAAATTTGAAATCATATCTTTGTGGTTTAATATAGCATTACCAAAAATGATTTACAAATATATATAAAATGTTTATATCATTTTATAAGATGTTATGTCTTAAGACAAATTTTCTTTTGATCATGTAATGCATAAGATGTTTAGTTTATGCATACCTTAAGTGATATTAGATGTAGAGGTAAATATTTGTTACCAAATACTTGTTTACGTCTTAATCTTGACTTAATTTGATTTGAGTTTTGTGATTATCAAAACATAGGTTTATTGAGAGATATTAATAACCTTTTTAAACATTATTTATATCAACAATCTCCCCCTTTTTGATGATTACAAAACTTAAACTCATTAATTCAAAAATTAATTTTTAAACAAGTATTTTAGTGAGTTTATATTTACTTCTCCCCCTTTTTGTAGAATCAAAAAGGTTATGCCGACAATTTTCAAACGTGAAAGATTGACGGGTAGATATCTCCCCCTTGATGTGTACTCCCCCTCGTTTGGGGGCACCAAGAGAACGAGCTATGGAATGCTTTGCAAAAAAAAATATTAGAAGCACAAGTATATGCATGCAAACATGTATAAGTTGATTAGAAAAAAAATAAAGCATGTTTGAAGGAAAGCATTCATATTAAATAATAGGTTGTGTCAAGACACAACATACAAGTAGCAATTTTGATTACAAGTAGAAAAGCTAGTTCACAAACTAACAACAAGGAAAATACATCATCATGGCAAGAGTACATGGTCTTCATAGAGCTTGCAAGCAAAAGGATGGTAGAGGCTTTATTTATTAAGCATATCAAATGCTTAATTAGGAGAGCATGATGGTGATGATGGAGGAATGGGTGAGAATTGTGGTGGAGGAATGATTGGAGAGGGTGGTGGAGTTGGTGGTGGTGGTGGGTTGGTAAGCAAATGTTCAATATATGAAAACATATATTGAATTTCATCTCTAAGGCCAAAGATGACCGTGCGGTTATGGATGCAACAAAGACAAGTATCCCCATGGGATTCAAGTAGCCTCCAAGGCACGGGATTGGTAAAGAATGGTGGTGTAATTGGTGGAGATGAGAGATGAGCATCAAGTGGTGTTATTGGTGAAAGTGAGATGGTAAGATGGGTGGACATGGGTTCTTGTGTAGGAAGTGGTAATGATACTTGTGGTGACAAGTGTGAGTTGATGTAGTCATTGCTTGATGAGGTTGAGGGTATGAAGGATGATGAAGTTCCATGAGTGGAAGGTGTTTTAGATGGTGCATTGGGTGCACTTGGGGATGAGCATTTGGGTGGAGGTGATGGGGTTTTATTGTCTTCATTTGTTAAGTCAATGAAGAGTTGTTTTGGGGGGATGACCATAAGTTTTTGTTTCTTAGAGGCTTTAGAGTGTGAGGTGCTTGGTGGAGTCATGATGATTTAGATGGTGAATGATGAGATGAAGAATGGTGATTGTGGAGGGAATTTATAGTATGGAAATGGTTGATTTTGGTATGTATTTGAAATGGTGGAATGAGATTCTAAAATCAGTTGGGCTAAAATGGGAAATGGTAGCTGAAACTAGAGAAAGGGTTCACAAGATGCAAAAGAAAACAGTGAATCCAGTTCCAGATGGCCGGTCCCCTTAATTGTATGCCGGCCCCCTTAATGATTAAGGGGGCCGCCTAGGGAATTAAGGGGGCCGCCCATCTGGTGTTTTCCCAGACGACCAGAAACCCAAAATTTGCAGAATTTGGTGATTTTTCAAGTGTGTTTTTCCAGCAAGCTCTATTAGAAGTACATACTCTAGGAATGATGATATATAAACATATATATATATATATATATATATATATATATATATATATATATATATATATATATATATATATATATATATATATAATCAAATTTTGCATGCAAATTAACATATTATAATCCACATTGAAAAGAAGCATGGCATAACATTAAGATAGTAGCATGATAACAATTAAAGTCTAACCATCATTTTAGAGATAAACAAGAAATAACACAAGTATTTCCGAATAAATCAGACAAATAGCAAATCATACAAATGTCAAATAGAACCAAGAAATAACAAGTAGCAATACATCAATATCTCCTACTTCTTTTTCTTTTCAAGCATCTTCCTAAACATCTTCCCAACGGATTTGAAACCTCCTCGAAGTTCTTCATGCATTTGTTGTTGACGGTTGATGATAGACGTTTGACGAGTGAAGAGAAGCTCATCGGTACGTTCATGAGGAAGAGGAATTTGATATTCGGTATCATCAATATCGGAAAGATTTTCAACAAAGGTCGTGGGGGATGGAGTACTAACACGTGAGGTGTTTTCCTCCTCATCATCATCGTCATCACGATGAGATGTAGAACCACGAGGCCTAGAATACAAAGGACCATGAGATTTTCCTTTGTCACTTCGAGCACGACGAGTACGAACACGAGTAAGTTGGTTCAAAGTAGGAAGGATATGAACGTAGTAGTCTCTTTGAAGATGTGGGTAATGTTCCATCACATAACGATAAAGTCGTGTGAGAAACATACCGTAAGGAAGATTGGCATTTGGGGTGTTCTTGGCAGACATGATTCGATGAATAAAAAGATAAGCCAAATTGTATTGCTCTTCAACAATAACACAATAAAGCATGTGGGCAATGCTCGCCGTGACATGATCACGGTGACCACCAGTACCAAACGCATTCTCTCGAATGAGTTCTTCCCACTTCTTCATATCTTGGCTTAGCTCTTTGAGGATGATTTGATTGGCATGAATATCGACATTCTTCGACTTGATTACTCGACTAGTCGTACGACGTTCTAGTTCAAGCATTCGACGAATGTCTTCAGGACTAGGAATCTCAGAATAGTAGGGGCCATCCTGAGGACGATTTCTTTCAAGAGTGGAAAGATCCCATTCATTTGAGAAAACGGCTTGGCCGTTGTATGGGATTCGAAGAATTTGACCAAATTGAGCAAGAGTAAGAGTGATGAATTGATTTTGAATCATGAAGGAAATGAGGATATTACCATAGGGATCGGTTTGCACCGTCACTTGGCTATAGAAATCGAGGATAAAACGAGGAATGATTGGTTCGTTGATTTGGAAAAGACATTCAAAACGAATATTGGTGAACATTCGTTCGGTTTGATCATTTTCATAGAAAGATGGATCGACAATTCGTCCTTCGTGAATGTTTCTATTTTCAATAGGACGATAGAAACATGCAACTGAAGGAGAAATGCCGGGAGTAGAAGAGACATTTGGAATGTATTGTTTGGTTTTGGAGACATCACCAACCGTGGTCTTAGGCATTTTCACCTAAACAATATAACAACAAAAATAGAATTAATATAAAAACAACTATCATGCATATGTTATATATATATATATTTATATAATTATATGCACTATATGTGGAACGAAATTCTACTTCGACACAAAAAAAATATTCAATGAAGTAGTTTCATAATGTTCCTTTTATTTTGATTTTAAACTCGTTTAGAATGTATAATAGCAAAGAGTATGATATCATAATTCATTTCGAAATAAGGCTAGATATATATTAGATTATATATCTTCCATTTCATAAGAGTTTGACACAACATAAGCTTGTTTAAAAGATTAAAATGCGAATTTTAGTTTTCAAAAATATCATTTTCGAGATAAACCAAACGCTCCTTAACTAGATAAAAACATCCTAAAACATCAATATATATATTGATTGTATATCTTGATGACGTCTATTGATTCTAGTAGTATTAACAAGTTTTATGAACTAGTTTTAAGTTTCAAATAACTACATATAGTTATAGTTTATTCATGAACCAAACGCCCATGTTGTCTTCATGAACCATTTTATAACAAATTGAAAAATATGTTTTGATTGTTTAGAACGTTAAAACAATGTAATGTAGTAAGTTTTAAGTAGTTTTGAAGAGTTATATCAACAATGTGCCTCTTGAAAAATAAAATTTAACAAGGGTTTATGGGCGATTAATGATTTTGACAAAATGATATGTTATACTAAATTTGAGTTGCAATACATCATCCTAATCCTATGTGAAGCATTTGGTAGTTCAATTTCTAGCTTCTATTACACTTAAATTCGAATTAAAATAAATTTTAATAAAATGCATAATTATTGATTAGACACCAAATCGAATGAAATGTGATGAAATGCATGTTGGAAAACTTACAAAAGATGTTGTTATATGTTTGGTTGATGTTTTCCCCTTGCGAAACAACCCCGGATTGGTGATATGGTGGAGGATTTTGATGGTTTTGGGTGTTTTGGTTCGTACTCAGCAGCAATGGGGAAGAGATGAATGAGCAAATGGGGTGTTTGGGAATGGAAATAAGGTGGAAAACGTATTTGGAAGTGTCAGATGGCCGGTCCCCTTAAACATTAAGGGGACCGCCCTCGATAACAAGCCGGTCCCCTTAATCTTTAAGGGGGCCGCCTTTGAAATTTTTGAAATTTCGCGGAATTAGTTTCTGGAACAAAAATATTTATACGTATATAATTAAATTTATAGTATATCAAAAATACGTAAACGTTTATTGGCACGATGATAAAATTCTTAACAATTTTTAATTACCGTTTCGATAATTAAAATATACCTTTGACAATTTTGGATAAAATGATCAAAGTGTTAAGTTGATGAAAGGTTTGAGGTGTATTCGGGAATATGTGAATAAGTGTGTGTGTGTGTGTGTATATATATATATATATATATATATATATATATATATATATATATATATATATATATATATATATATATATATATAAGTATAAGTGTGAGTGAAAGATAGGTTGATCGGTGAGGTTTGAAAGATAGTAGCGGAGATAGGATAAAGTTGGCGAGAGGAGTTTGTTTCATCCATAGTGTTCACGTGCGAAGGCGTTCTTGCATGATAAAAGTCCACTTGACTCATATCCCTTCATCATCATGAGTCTCCTAAAAGAGGACTTAATAGAATAACGCGAGGGGGGAAGGAAAGGGTTCGATAAAGAACAATTTTCTGGAGTTCTAGAAAGTCAACTAATGACGTATCTAGGTTATGTGCAAGCAATTATATATATATATATATATATATATATATATATATATATATATATATATATACATTATATATAACAGGAGGCATTTGATGAAAATGCCACCTCATTGCCCAGTCAATGCCCAGTAATTCATTATCATCCACGTCATCAGCCATGTCATCACATTTTGGCTATGGAAGAAAATTATTTCTAAAATTCGTGAGATTTTTTTTGAAAAAACATTTGCATGGTTTCGAACTCAAGACCATGCAAATATTATATGATATGTTAACCATTGAACCACCACATTTTTTTGATTACATATTGCAACTTCAAATCTATAAACATGTGCAAGAACTTATCTTATATACCTATCGTTTTCTTAAATATACTTCCAAACAAACACCACTTGATGTATCACAACACAAAACCGTAACCCTAAATTCGATTTGATACGTGAGACCTGTAGAAAAACATGCTACAACCGGAAGAAATATCGTCCATACATTCCCATCATCTCTGGCCACCAAAAATTAACCCTAAATCTAAGTAAAATAAATCAGGAACATCGGAAACGTTTTGTATCATCAATTCATCAAAAATTAATGTGATAGGAAGGTATGTGATTATAAGTTCAGTTTCAATTTTTATTTTTATGATTCACAAGTTTTGATTGATTTCTAACTATTTATATATAGGCAAATATTTAACAGGAGGCATTTGATGAAAATGCCACCTCATTGCCCAGTCAATGCCCAGTAATTCATTATCATCCACGTCATCAGCCATGTCATCACATTTTGGCTATGGAAGAAAATTATTTCTAAAATTCGTGAGATTTTTTTTGAAAAAACATTTGCATGGTTTCGAACTCAAGACCATGCAAATATTATATGATATGTTAACCATTGAACCACCACATTTTTTTGATTACATATTGCAACTTCAAATCTATAAACATGTGCAAGAACTTATCTTATATACCTATCGTTTTCTTAAATATACTTCCAAACAAACACCACTTGATGTATCACAACACAAAACCGTAACCCTAAATTCGATTTGATACGTGAGACCTGTAGAAAAACATGCTACAACCGGAAGAAATATCGTCCATACATTCCCATCATCTCTGGCCACCAAAAATTAACCCTAAATCTAAGTAAAATAAATCAGGAACATCGGAAACGTTTTGTATCATCAATTCATCAAAAATTAATGTGATAGGAAGGTATGTGATTATAAGTTCAGTTTCAATTTTTATTTTTATGATTCACAAGTTTTGATTGATTTCTAACTATTTATATATAGGCAAATATTTTGAGATAAGCAGTGTTGTTAGAACATATTCTGTTTACTGTATACTTATATAAACTAATATGTGATTGATTAGTACATACTGGTGTTTGTTAGCTTTTGTGTTCTATGGAGATTTAGGAATGCCAATATGGTTAGATATTTATATTTTTTTAACATTCAAGTTTAGCCATGCGCATTTGCTTTTGTGTATTAGCACTTTTGGATTACATTTTTTAAGTCTGATTTGTTGTACGTTGAGATAGCCCGTTTATATGGAACTCTTGGTTACCACATGAAAGCTACCTTTTTCTCTAGACAGGTGAGATAGCCCGTTTATATGGAACTCTTGATTACCACATGAAAGCTACCTTTTTCTCCAGACAGGTGGCTTAGATATATTTGCAACAAGAGAACAGTTTGGCTGCTATTAGTGCCATGCAAATGTTGGCGCTGACAACAAAAGCTTATCATGTTCAGAGTAGAGCTTCCATTCCCAAGCATGCTATTTCTAATGTAAGTACTAAAACTGATTTTTCATCATATGAAGCATTGTTAGTTTGTAACACAATATCACAACCATCCAACAACTGTCTGCCATGTAATTTATATGCCATGGGCTGTAAGATGGGGACTGATAGTGAGTATATTTCTTCCTGATTTAAAGTGGTAGCATCTTTTTCCTAATTTTGATGTCATATATACAATATCTTCTGACAAACGCAGTCTATCAGGTTTTATATCAGTCAAATAGTAGCATAGTCGTTAACTTTTACTTATTACTCATAAGCATTTAATCCTGCCGATGACAAAAAACATATTCTCCCCTTTTTATATAATTCTGGGTAATTAGGCGATGTTTCAATTTCGGGACGGGCAACTTATCTGATTGGGTTTTGTTATTTTAATTTTTTATTATTATTATGGATATATAAATATTAGACGTAAGTTTGCGGGTTGTGTGCTTATAAGCTATAATTTTGAGATGCCAAATATAAGCTATAAGTTAGTAATTTATACCATCCTTTCTTTTATATACAGGTATTAACCCTACTCCCCTAAACACGTGTCATTTTGTGTAACTTTTTACTCTTACACGCATCAGTTTTAAGCAATCAAACTAACTGGTACGTTATGGAAATTAGCGCATTCGTCAAGTTTTTGTGTCATAGATTTCTGGCTTACCCACGTTCTGTAGTGTGTTAAGTAACACGAGTTAGGAAAAACCTTTGTTGGCACAAGAAGTGACAATTGTAGCACTTCGCATCCCAAACACCCCTAGCAGTCATTAAACCATTATACGTTGCTACTAAACGTGCATTTATGTCTTCACTAGACCAATATAAAGTGTTAGTCGGTGAAACATTGCAACTGATCATCTTCTTTAAATTCCATTGAGTATTGGGTATTGAAGCATAGCACAACAATTTTGCTGTTGAGCTGTGACTTCAGATTTGCTAATATAGTATATTATTCCTCAATATGTGCATTCAGTTTGTTCTTATTTTTGCAGATTGGACAAGGCGTTGTTTATCGACTGAAGGTAGTTACTTTTCTTCTCAAAAACTCCAGCTTTGTTTGTTGTCCTTGATTTTGAGATATGTATATTACATTTTGTATTGTGGACGATGTCATTCTTTAAGACAGGTGAATTGAACAAATTAACACACCTGTGAGTCTACCTAGCTTTTTTACATGGGTGAATACTTTCTAGACTGTCCTCAAGATGTATATTTGATTGTATTACCAGTTCGTTGGCCGTATTCTAACAGAATTGGGCTCTGCACAGAAACATCGCCATTTGTAAGCGTTCATCCTCCCACTATATAACTTTATCAATTAATCTCACATATACAAATTCCTAAAATGATCTGAATGATAAATTGTGTTTGTAGCGATGTTGGCGACAATCATTTGGTTGGAACAATTAGGGAACTGATACATATAGAAGGATGATTTCCAGCTTTACGCAGTCTTTGTTGCAGAATGATAAAAAAATTGCAGGTGGGCAATCTTTCTTATTTCCAAATCAGGTGAATCATAGTTTCGGTAATCAATTTGTTACTCATACTGGTCGTTTTTATAGGTGGTCTGTTTGACCATAAAAGCCAAAGTTTGAAGTAGGACTGCTTCTATTTAGAGGGGTTTTACAATATGTTAATGTGAATG
Source organism: Artemisia argyi (assembly GCA_030686995.1). Lineage (NCBI taxonomy): Eukaryota > Viridiplantae > Streptophyta > Magnoliopsida > Asterales > Asteraceae > Artemisia > Artemisia argyi. The sequence continues at coordinate 63,234,571 of CM060692.1, forward strand.
TGGGTCAATTTGGTTTATTGTTATTGATAACAGGGAACAGCTTAAAGAACAGATTGACCCAAATCCATTCGACTAATCACCCAAAATCGTCAATTTTTTCACCAATACTTAATATGCCTTGATGAATCACTTTATTTGGCACTTAAGAGGTCACTTGATATATGCCTACAAAATGTGCCTTTCAGTCTCACTGTATAAATTACAGATACAAGGAGTATGGAGATTGCAATTGGTGTACATATAAGCACACTCCTCGATTATGAAACCTATAAATACTTCCATTACCAACATCTACTGTCAATCACACATTTGCATACACTAACCCATTATCAACATTTCATATTTGATTAACTTGATTGTATAGGCGAGGTACCACGCAAGGCAGTGAAGCCCTCAATACAACATATGAAAGGGTCTCCGGTCTCATATCGATCAAAGTGTTTTACGGTGGTGGGATCCACCAGTCGTTCCTATGCAGCTAGGGAGCAACATCTTGAACAAGATCATCAAGAGGACAAAAGAAGTTAGGAAGGAGCTGCAATCAATTATGTGGGAGTACGTTGGGATCATGGGGTCTGCCACAACTTTATTTATAGCAAAACTTGGCAAATACACAAGGTAGTTACATAACAAATCAGTAGTAGTTTGATGGTGACAAGTCAAATGAATGAACTAGATCAGTATTTCAGAGTGAGGCATATTTGAAAGGGCACACAACTGTTGTTAGGTAGTTACATGGTATAGGTAATACGTAAAATAAAAATGTACCACTAGGAATTGGTGCCAGAGTTTGTTGAGAGGATGTGCTCGGGTTGTTCGGATTGCGCTTGATCAGGTTACCTTTTTAGATCTTTTTTAGTTGACGTTTAAGTTAGTTATTTGTTCTCTTTCTAAGACCTAAAAAGAAATAGAAACCAACCGCAGTACTTCATTGATTTTTTGGTTTGTTTTTAATACTTTTTTTTGTTGTTGCTGATCAATTCGTTTTTTCAGCCAATAAAGGTTAGAGAAGAAAGTTAGCAAAGTTCAAGCCGATGGATGTAATGCTTAATTTTAGGTAAGACCATAGGTATTTTTATGGCAAACCTCAATTCTTACTCAGTTGCACACTGTTCATCCAATAACAACCGTGCAGTTGGAGTGGTCTTTCTGGACTAGATATGCAGAAGATGAGGTCATCCCTACTTGCAGGTATGGCATAACCTATAAAAAAACATGTGATTGCTTATTAGAAAAGAGCCATTATGATTTTGACACTTACTATATGGTTACTTTCCCTAGAGAATTAGGAATTGGGATCGTACCTCTTGGACTGATCATTATTCTGGTTATTCTTTGTAAACATTACTAACGTATTAATTGTCTATTAAGTTTCTTACCTCCTGCAAGATGTATCAACATCGTCACAAGGGAGGAGAATGGAAAGAGTACATCTTAAGATAAAGCCGCAAAGTAGGGGCAATAGCAACTGACACAGTAAATGGCAACCGGTGATCAATGCTTGCATACTGAAAACCTCTATTGTTACAGCATTCATGATCATTCTTGTGACCAACTGTCAGTTATTGAACATCAGAAGCAGACCAACTGTCGGGTATTCCCTGGCCTCCATATAAGGTTCAGTAATGCTCAACGCAATCGACCCCTGCTGTATTCAGCAACTATTCATTAATGTTCTTCCAAATCGCTTTAGTAGTAGCTTATGAAATAGTGCTTAACTATCGATTGTGTTTCTTATTTACCGCTCTTTATTACAAACACTTTTGCATCAGGCTAGATCCTTCTCATCCACTCCTATCATACTCTTTTCTAGAACATCAGGAACAAGCTCTCCCATTAGAAACTCAAGAGGTGGAAATGAATGATAGTTAAAAAGTTTGAGGTATATCACGTAAAAATTTAGTATTAATCACTGAATCTTGAACAATAAGTTCATCATTTCAAACAGGTTCTGATCCGAATCATAAGTTATTAAAAAAATAGTGTTCATTCTCGAGTTTCTTATGGGCTACCATTTAGATTAATAAGACAGATCCCTGTAGAATGAAAACAAAGATATATCGACTTTGTATAGTTAACACTAAAAAGAGATAGACTTTTAACATTCAACTTTAGTATTTACGGGTATATTTTTAACATTCCACTTTAGTATTTTCAGTTTTTGTGATTATATTGTTCACACTTTGCAGAAATACTTGATCTGCTGCAAGTCATAGGACACCATTATGAGCCTGTTATTCGACAAGTTCATAGATGGATGTGTTTAATAGTTCTAAAAGGAAGTCAAGCTGATTCATATATATTCAGTTATAACATTTCAGGTAGCCTCATTATATTATGACTTTGCTTTAGGTAGCACCTAATAAATATTATCGAAATCAGTTGTTTGCATGTCTTAGCACTATATCTAACTTATCTATGTTATATAGGTCTCAAAGCACAACGAAACTCGACAAGGTAACATGCTCTCTACTCCTTCTATATTACAAAGAAGAATTATAATCATTGTATCTTATTCTACTGATTATATATATTTAAATTACATGATAGTAAAATGCAGCTCAATACTTTACGGAGATGAAATCAGAAACAAGTGAAAAGTTGTTTGCCTTGCTATCATAAATGGGGTTTTTGCGTGTGCTATTTGATGTCATAAATGGGGGGTTTCTTTTTTGAGCTTTCTGCTGTCATAAATGGGGTGTTCGGTCAATCTTGGTTGCTCTCGCTAATAGGCTGTTTAAACATGCTATTTGCGGCCCAAAGTAAGGGTTTAAGGGCCTTATTTTGCTGTCATCAATGGGAAGTTTGGTAAAGCTTTTTTAGTCTCTCAAATAGGGAATTTGAACATGCGATTTGCTGCCCAAAGTAGGGTTTTCAAGACATGATTTCGCTGTCATAAATCAAGGTTTTTGCGTGTGCTATATGCTGTAATAAATGGGGTGTTCGGTGAAGCTTCTTTGCTCTCGCAAATAGGGCTTTCGAACACGCTATTTGCTGTTCAAAATAGGGGTTTCACGGGTGGGTTTTGCGTGTGCTATTTGCTGTAATAAATGGTTGCATGGTGCAAACACCATCCTTATACTTCGACGCTCATAAATTTGAGTCGCCGACTCTTTTTATGTATATTTAATTGTTTGAATATGTTTTTGTGCCAAAATAATTGGAGTAATGACAGTTTTTTATTTTTCATTTTTTGCAGAATTCTAACCTACTCCTGATACAAGATACGCTGCTAAAAGAGTTGCGTCTTTTGAAAATCTGGATTGCAATCATTTTGAATCCATTTTGTGATTTAATGTCGTGATTCAGGTTTGTAAAGTCAATTGTACATGTTGTTTAATCATTTATGATCACCTTTGGATATAATCATGTTTTTTGTCGTACTGAATTTTCATCATTTTTTTTTTCTTCAGAAACAAGTATCTACTGGGACTATTGAAGATACTCAGAGAAACACCGATGAATCCTTGACTGCTGAACTGGTTAATGAAACTCAAAAGGGTCAGTATTTCGAATGTTCCAATTGTGTAGAAAACAATAATTTTACTGTATTTATGTTCAGGGTAAGGAAAAATGAATATTACTGAATTTATCTCAATCATCCAAATAACTGGAACGTATTACACCCTCTTTAAAATCATAGCTATATTTGTGTCTTCTTAATTATCATTGAGGGCTGTAATTATTTATGTGAATAATCATAGGAAAACCATAAGAATAGTAACATAATCATGTTTAAGGGTTTATTTTATACCCGTTTAATTATACCTTCGTCATCCACTGATTAAGGGTTTATTTTTTGCATGTGGTTCAACCACATAAGTTTCTTCTTGAGTTTACTGTATATCAGTGATATAAAATTATATATCATAGCTTAAACGGTCCTTTTTTCGTTATTTAATGGATACCTCAGCATGTAGTTTGTTCATAAGGTCACTAAGTCAGATACAAGTTTGCACAGGTCTTTGCTATTGGTTAGGTATTTTGTTGAAATAACTAGGTTGGATTGTTATAGTTTAAGGGTTGTTTGGGATTGCTTATGAGTGTATCGCAAATGATCACATAGAGGGTGTTTGGATTAGCTTATTTACTGAGAATTGGAAAAGCTCATAAGTCGACTTTTTCCTGCTTATGAGCTTATCATGTTTAGCTTATGGACTTAAAGAAATCATAGCATTAAGTTATATAAGTAGAAAAATACTTATGTAACTATTTATATTTCTCAGGTTGGTGAAGGATATGCTGAAGTTGCGCTTTCGTTAGTTGGTTATGCCGATGAAGTTAAGGTATGCTTTGACATGATCATATAGTTGTCCTTTCACCCCGCCTTTGTTTTCATATGTAATGGAATTTGGGGTTGGTTAAACTTTTCTCTACAAGACAAATGCTGTTGCGGAGAAGGTACGTTATTGTACGAATAATATTAGACAATCTTTATTAGTCATATTCCATATATTAAAATATTTTGAAATTTTCATATTAAAATTGTGTATTTTTCTTATTAATAAACCAACTAAGATGTCATCTTGTATATGACCTGTTAACTTGGATAATTTGAGGAAGTTATTTGAGAAGCATTAATATAATTGGAGTATTTGAATGTACTAAGGAAATTTGATTTTGTATTTGTAAAGTGTTGTGTTTGATATTAATATAATTGGAGTACTCATCTTTTAGTGAGCATTATTTTATCCTAAATTTCAGGATTTGGTATATGATGATTATGAAGAGGTTCGAATGTACTATCCTCATGGGTACCATGAATCCGTGACCGAACAAAAACGCACTTAATGTTGCTTTTTCTATGTAGTAGTCAAGGAAATGAGATGGGTGTAGTTACTTGAGTTTTGAATCAACTTGTGAATCAGATGAACAACATGTCACCCAAGATGACTTTTTACATTTCACTTTCATGTATTCAGTACTTCATATGCTTATAATTGAATCTGATTCTATGTATCTGGCGCTAGATACTATATTAGGGTCTTTATGTCAGTTTAGTTTTATCTAAACCAAGCTGGTGAAATAAGGGAGTCTTATGGATAACGGCTTACTGTGCCCCAAAAATAAGTAGATAAGTATAAAAAACTAAGTGATCCCAAACACTATTGTTGTGATAGATAGTTTCACGGTTTGTACAGAGGTGAAGTGATTATTGATTATTAAAGTTTGATTATGATTAGTTTACATATGAAAGCCGAATACATGAACTTGAGCTCACTGTTTAAATGTTCTGGTCTCATAGTAGAATACTTTAGAGAGGCATTAGTTAGGCTATATCATTTTTTTTGAAGCGTATTAAGATTCACTTAGTACTTAATTAACCGTCCCGAATGATCACTCAACATCTCGAGATAAGTACTCTCAAGCATCTTCACATTTGTATTATGTTTAAATTAATTTATTGTTTAGCTGGTATTTGGATATGAATTAGGACAAATGGTTAGAACTAAATTAAAGATGCATGTTTCAATTATCACCAATCAAAAGTGCTAATCCCTTCCAACACATATTCTTTCCATTTACAGCCATACACTGCAATCTTTCACATTTCTTACAGTTACCGTGATACCAAAGATACTAGCCTGACAAGTCATTGTGTCCCATTTTTTTCTTATTAGTACATCCTCATTTTTATTGTTTTTTGGATTGTATCATATTAGTATTTATTTCTTTTGCGACTTTTGATGTATATATCTGAATATTGAACGTTGGTGAATTAGCAGGTGGAACATCTGTTGTTTCTGTAAAATGCTATGACTGTTGTTTTAACTTAGGTGAATTAGCAGGTGGAACATCTGTTGTTTCTGTAAAATGCTATGACTAATTTTTTACAAATGCATGCTTCTATATTCACATACATAGATATATTATGTAGTTTTTAATGTCATGCTAAGTAGACTTAATAGACGGTACTTGAGGGTCATGATTTAGTTGACAACATACTTTCCTATCATGTTTTCTTCTTGAATGTAGATTTAGTTTTTAGATGCTCATGACATAATTTTGACGATTGTGTTTTGTCCAGAAATGGTTATTCAATCTTACAAATGTCATCTAAGTCTACTTATCCGTGGTTTTATAAAGGAATTTCCGACTTACTGAAAACCATACATCACTTTTCTAATTCTTCGTCGCTTTGTAGACGCATCTGTGCTAACATCAGCACCTCACAATCTCACACTTCATTCAAACTATAAAAAAATAAAGGTGATACAAAAGCCATATATGATTCTCCTTTTCTTGGTGCAGGTGTACAATTTTGATTTTATTTCAACATTGTGATATGAAATAATTAACTTATACGTTTTTTTTTCTATGAAATACGAGGACTTAAATGCGGTTGTTGTATTCATCCTTGCGAGTTCAACTGACATTATAACTTCAGTAGTTTGTGAAGCGGATATAAGTCCTGGCAGTCGCGAAAACCATATTTACTACCCGGTAAATTTTTTAAAGTGATAGTTTACTTACAAATTTTTCGTTAATTTAGTACGTCACACATGTCTTATGTTCTTTTCAGCTCCACAGGGCGTGAATCTATCAAAAAAGACCGGATAATATCCAAACGGGTCCAATGTTTTCCTTCCATTATCAACATTTTGAAGCAAATTCGCAGCTCGGTGCCAATCAAGAAAATAGTTCGTTGGATACTTGGTAGTAAACCCAAAAAAATGTAATAACCCAAATGTAAAATAAACAAATGGTTCCGTTGAAGGTTATCTGAGCTGGTCTGCTGAATTTCAGCCGATATGGAGCAATGCTACTGAAATATTGATGTTGAATATTCACAAACCACCTTCTACAATTAGACATATGAAGGTATAGACGTATTATTGAACTATGATTGATAGTGACGGCAAGATTTGTGGGCTGGGTAACATGTAAGTTTTACTGTAGGTCCAAAGGGCCTAGCCGGGTTGGGTAATGGGGCATGAACAAGAGTGTGTTGAAACAGGTAATGAACAGTGAGCTAATCACATTGTTGACTGCACGTTTTGAGCACATCATGCCGTTGGTATAATTATTTTCCATTAGCAGGACATCATGAGTTTTCTATCAATTATACTTCGTTTTCATTATTATTAGATGTTCATATAACTAATAGTCAGTGACCATGATTTTGTTCACTGATTAGATAGGTCAATTTTCACATATGTGATACTTACATTGTTGACCGATTAATAGTCAATGCTCAATTACATATTATAAATATATTGTTCGCATCTTTACTTCATAACTATACAAACCATCATTGTCTTACGTTCTAACTATGACAGATAGAAAAGAGTGGAAGTAGGTTGTTATTTCCCATTAGGTAATCTTGAGATGTGCAACATGTCCAGTAAGGAAATCCATAAGGAATGAATGTTCGCGTGCCACACACCATCTCAATCAAGGATGTCATCTCTGTTCTTGGTAGAGACTCAGATGTCAAGATCTACGCTCATCTACCACCTCATATTTTATAATCGTGTTACCCTCTTTTGACCACAACCGCCACAACCCATGATAGAACTGTGAAAAAAATATATGTCAACCGCCACATCAGCAAGTACTTGCCCGACAAGGTAAGTAACTCTCAAAAATTATAAGTAAAAGAATCATAAATAGTTGTGTCAATGTGTGTTTATTACAATCTTTTTTTATATTCTAAAATTGGTGAGCAGGTAGGATACACACTCAATGTGTGATGGTACACATTTTTACCTCAAGTGGAGGCAAGATTGTACTTGGAACAATATGGAGACTATGTGTTGATTATAATAATTTAGAATGAGATTTAGTTTCATACTCTTTAATCATTTGAATATGTTAAAATATAGACAGTTTTTTTATATTGGTATTTATACTAAATATTTTTATAACGTTAGATAATGTTTTGTGAATGTGGAGTTATGTTAGGCTCAAATATAGCCTCCAGTGACATAAGTAATCACTCTAAATTATTAACATAAACTAATACCATCGAAAATAATAGTTAAGCTCCAAGAAATTAAAAATTAATTTTCATTAACTAACACCATTAAAAGAATAATTATAAGTCATGCCCGCCCATCGGGCGGGCTTCGACATCTAGTATATATATATATATATATATATATATATATATATATATATATATATATATATATATATATATATATATATATATATATATTAGGTATTAAGAGTATATGTAAATATAAGTATATATATGATCGAACAAATAGAGAGAAAAAGACAAGCTATATCTATGCAAACAATGTAATCAACTAAAGCATATTTATCTAAGCATGGCAATGAGTTATGAAAGAATGGCGTACCCGGTGGTCTTCAAAAAAATCTTCAAAATCATCAAGATGATATATAGACTTTGAAAAAGTCTATGTTGAGAGAAACTTCAAGATTGCCTCAAGGAATGTTCATCTAGCCATTCGATCCCCATTGTCTCTTTGGTCCAAAGTTGTTTGGTCCAAACATGTTTAACATTTGACTAGGATGCATGAAAGGTGGTAGTATACCCCAAGGATTGTAGCTTTGTTGGTAGTTCCACATTTGATTACTATTGTTATTATAGTTTTGCCTATTTTGATTTCTTCTTGGTTGAGGTGTTTTAGACCTAGGATTAGGATTATTTGATTTTCTAGGTGGTGGTGTTTTCGATCTTGTCTTAGATTTAGACGATCCTACCTCGTTTTTCAAAGACGATTTATAAAAAGCTTTTACTTCTTCATTTTTGGCAAGAGGTATTTTTCTATCATTAATAAGTATATACTTAGGATTAGATTTTAGAGATTTTTGTTCGTTAGGTTCATTTTCGAATTTGACATTTTTAATCTCACTTGTTGAAGCTTCATTTGAGTTAAATCCTAAACCGGTTTTATCTCCGGTTGTTCTCTGAATACTTATTATTTTACTAAGTGAGTGACTACTATTTTCAAATTTATTAAGTTTGCGAATTTCTTCCCTAAGTATTTCGTTTTCACTTTTAAGCACTTGACATGATTTATATTCTTCAAAAATTTCTTTACCTTTTTCAAGTTGATGCATTTTAATTTTTAGTTCAAGTACTTCATTTTCCAATTGATTGTTTATGTATTTTAGTGATTTGTTTTTGGCCATTACTAGTTGTCCTAATTTGCATAGCCTATTATATTCATTATCTAGATCTTTTTTATCTAATGATAAACTTTCATCACTAAAATATTCGGTTTCGGAACGTACCTCATTTGATGTATTCGCCATAAGACACTTTTCTTCTTTTGTCGTTTCTTTCTCATCTTCATCACTATCACTCCAAGCACCTCCAACAAAAGCTCTTTGATTTTGATCTCTTGTCATCATTGGACATTTTCCTATGAGGTGATTTGGATCACCACACTTGAAACATTTTCTTTCAATCTTGTTGTTCTTGTCATCTTTACTCTTTTAAAATGTTTTCTTTTCATCATGCGGTTGTCTTACGAATCTTCCTCGCCTTTTGAAGAATTTCTTGAAATCTCTTACGGCCATGGGGAATTCTTCGTCATCACTTTCGGAAGATGAGCTATCTTCGATACTAGATTTCTTTCTAGCTTTCAAGGCGATTGACTTGCTTTGCTCTCGTTTTTCTTTGACCATTTCGGAATCCTTCTTAATGATAACTTCGTAAACTTTTAGATTTCCAATTAATTCATCAAGTTGCAATGTTGACAAATTCTTCGATTCTTCAATAGCCGTCACTTTAGCTCGCCATTTTGGATGAAGAGCCCTAAGAAACTTCCTAACAAAATTCTTACTAGAAAAATTCTCATCAAGTGTTTTTAAACTTGTGATGATAGTGTTAAATATAGCAAAAGCATTATCAATTGATTCCTCTTCCGGAATCGTGAATTGCTCATATTGTTGAACAAGTAGATCTATCTTATTATCTTTGACTTGACTGTTACCTTGGTGAGTTATTAGTAAAGAGTTCCAAATTTCTTTTGCGGTTTCACACATAAAGATCCTTTCGTACTCTTTACGTGGTAGCGCATTATAAATAACCATTTTTGCTTCATTATTTTTAGCAAGTTTTCTTTTTAAATCATCATTTTGTTTTTCAAAAGGTACGATTTCATCTTTCTTAGTTTCGGGGTTATTTTGAATAGGTAAAAAATCACCATTAGTAATAACATGCCAAAGATCTAGATATTTTGACTTCACATAAGTTTCGAATCGATTTTTCCAATATAAAAATCCATCACTTTCAAATAGTGGTGGTCTTTGCATAGATTGCCTTTCTAAATATTTTTCAGATTCCATAGATCGTTACAAGTTTTAAAATACAATATATTTTAAAGATCTTGCTAGACGTGGCTCCTGATACCAATTGTGGAAAACTAGAAGGGGGGGGGGGTTGAATAGTTTTACGTCTTTTTAAAAGTTTATTACCAAAATATTTTGTAGGTTATTAAAAACTTTCGATTCGATCTCATGTGAATTCAAATGACAACCAATATAAGCAATTCTAATCAAGTAATGAAAGTATTGAAATGTAATGAAGAAAAGATAGAGTTAGAAAGATCAAACCACAACACGCGAATTTATAGTGGTTCGGCTACAAGGATACCTTCCTTGCCCTACTCCACTCCCCGAGTACCACACTCGAGAGTTTTCTTCACTATGTCAACAAACTCCTTATGGTGGAGAAACCTTACACACCTTGGCTTACACGAGTTAACAACACTAAGCTAAATGTCGAGTTCTAATCGTAGCTAGAACCAATCTCACGACTTCTTCAAGGCTTCACACCTTCTTCACAACTTCACAACTTCTTCAAGGCTTCACACCTTCTTCACACCTTCACAACTTCACACCTTCTTCTATGCACAACTAATTCACAACTACTAAACTACTTTACAACACACCTAGTTTCTACAATCAATAAATTTACACAACACTTTTACAAATATCTACCACAACTACAATATGAAACTAGCTATTCACAACACTACTACAATTAGATGGATGTAGAGGAGTGTTCTTCTTCTTGCACTTGAATGGATGAAGCTTTGGATCACTTGGAAACAAAGACTTATGAATTATATGATCAAAGGATTTTAGATCTAGAAATAGAGGTTGGATCAGAAAGTTTATAGTGCAAAAAGGTGAGAAAAATGTGTGAAATGATCCAATATTTATAGGGCCAGAATTTACTGTTCTGGAGCGTGCCGGTCCCCTTAATTAGGGGCCGGTCCCTTAATCATTAAGGGGGCCGCCTAGTAAAATTAAGGGGGCCGCCCTCCTGAACGTTGGAAAAGTTTTTCTGGATAAAATTTGCCCTTTTTGGTTGGAAATTTGAAATCATATCTTTGTGGTTTAATATAGCATTACCAAAAATGATTTACAAATATATATAAAATGTTTATATCATTTTATAAGATGTTATGTCTTAAGACAAAATTTCCTTTGATCATGTAATGCATAAGATGCTTAGTTTATGCATACCTTAAGTGATATTAGATGTAGAGGTAAATATTTGTTACCAAATACTTGTTTACGTCTTAATCTTGACTTAATTTGATTTGAGTTTTGTGATTATCAAAACATAGATTTATTGAGAGATATTAATAACCTTTTTAAACATTATTTATATCAACAATAATATTTACATCATATAACGTACCCTCATTGTGAGCATAGGATATTTCGGGAAGTGTTTGAGAAGCATTAGAACTCTGTTAGTTGGATTATCCTTGATTAGTGAGACTGTTAGGATTCATTCTACTTATGTGTATGCTCTGCCTTCATCGTTAGATATCTGGATACGTTTGAATTCTCGTCGTATGTTTATTGATTGTTGGTAATCTGTTAAGAATTTTTAGAACTTATCATAGAGCCTTTTATCGTTTGATTTTTCTGCACTCAATCTGTTTTTTGCTATTACTTTTGAGAAGTATAATGGTTATCTGCTACATGTATAATTGTTGAATCGATTTATGATCTGCTCTAGATCGGATATGAGGTTATGAAGTTCTGATAAGAAAGATCTGTTTGTTGAAATCTGTTGGAAAGGTTGTTCTGAATTGAAGCTACTTCGGTAATCGAAAGATTCTGTGTTTGTTTCATCCTCATAATTTTTGCGATTCGATTCATTTCCGTCTACTCTGCCTATTCAATTTTCGCGGACGAAAGTTTTTTTTAGAGGGGAAGAAGTTGTAATACCTAAAAATCCTAAACATGTAAAATGACTAAAATGCCCCTACATCTAAAAATCTTAATAATTAATTATATAATACTAATTAAGCCCTAACAAATTTGTAATTCATTATATATGATCTAAAATATTTAGAAATCTAAAATAAAATATAAGATGGATAATTACGTGACACGAATACCTAAATTGGGTCGCTTCTTAATTGTATACAAACTACAAATAATAATAAGGATCCAATAACAACAAATAAACCCGAGTAAACTTTAGCCCATGTAATTCTTTTGGCTTGGCCCATGCTCGATCCACACAACACAAATAAAAGATCCGGTATTGTTTTCTTTTCTACCATACTTACGCCTCACAAGGAATTCTAAAAATCTTAAGTCTCCAAAACAAAATCGATCTTCTCTTCTCCTTGTGTAAGTCGAACGAGATCAAGGTTCTAGGTGTGGTGATTCTTTGTTTTTGCTTCACTCGATTACTACACGAGCTAGGTATCACCAAGATCTTGTTTTGTTTTCTTTTTATTTATTATACGTGTGCATGAACTATTACAAACCTAGTCGAATCATATATGTATACGTATAAGATGTTAAAACATCAAATCATGAAGTAGGTTTCCTAATCAAGCTATGTATAAATCGTACAAAGGTTGTGTTTGTTTTCCATGTATGTCGAATGAAGTAGGGTTAAGGTTTTGGTTTGTTGGTGTCTCGACAGAAAAAGGAGAACAAAGAAAACATGGGTACTTGTGTCTCGATATGGGGTCATGGTTATGTTTTGTGTGTGTCGAACAAAAAGGAAACAAAGGGTGTTGTGTGGTGTGTGTCGAGGTAACAAAAAGAGAAAGGGGCATGTTTAGTTTGGTTTAGGTCGAGGCAAAGAAAAACAAGGAAGGAAAACTAGGGTTTTTATTAGGTTTAGGGTTACAATTTTTATATTAATGATTAACTAATAAGGAGTAATCAATGTATGGTAATTAATGAAGTTAAGTTAGGGTTTAGGAAAAGAATTAGGGTTCGAATGGTTTGTATGAAATTTAAGGGTGTGTTTTGTTATTTTATAAACTTGTGGGTGGCTTTCTAAACTAAAATATTTAAGGGATAAATAGTATAAATATAGTAGAGGGGTATAATGAGTAATAATTGATAATTAAAAGGTTTATTTGGATTAATTCTAAAAGTTAGGGGTCGAATTATAATTTTTATAACTAAAGGGTTTGATTTATAAATTTCTAAAATATGAAGATTAATTTGTAAAATATGAAAGCTAAGGGTCTAGTATGGATATTAAGTAAAACTTATGATAATTACATTTTAAACCTTAAATTGTTATTAATTATCATAACTAAACCCTAAAAACTATATTAATAATTTATTTAATATTTAACTTAATAATTATATGAAATCTTACTAAATATGTGAAACTGCTATTTAAGGAAACTTTCTAAGTATAGAAACTTACTAATTTAGGATACCTGCTAAATACGTAAAGTTACTAAAAATGAAAAGCTGACTAAAAGGAGCAATCTGATTTAAGATAAAGTTATTAATAATAAAATTATTCTAGTTCAGGTAGATATATTGAAGAAGAAGTGAACTCTTCCCTTTTGTGACTCTTTCCTTTCGATCTCATTGCATTGCTAAAGTACGTATATTCTGACCATACTCTTAAGGTTTCCTTTGTGATTACAACCTTTGATATGAACCTTCTGTTTTGAACCTTTGCTATGATAAACCTTGCTATTGAACCTTCTGATATGATAACTATATTTTGAGCCTTTGTTTATGAACCTTTTGTCACCTGAGCTTCACTAGGCATGGGGGTTCCATGTCCATGTCGTAGATGCACCTTTGACATGACTCTAGGGCAGTAGAGTGATGTTCTGCCACGTCCCTTTGGTTGGTTGTACATATATGTTGTTATATGTTTTGGGTAGGGGCGTATGGATGCATCCTAGAACTGTTTCTGATATGTTATGATATGATATTTGTCTGGTGAATGTGCAATACATGTCATTCACAATTCTGGGAGCTAGCTACTCCACTTATGTGATGATATGATATGATATATTTTTCTGAGCTCATGGTATTCTGATTTTGTTTATACAGGTGACTATATAGATTCCTTACCTAACCTATACACTACATTACCTTTCTGTACCATCCATTATGCCTAATTATGTTTCCCCATAACTATATCAATTGTACTTCAGTATTTATATTTCAGTTCATTATTGTTATATCCGTTCACTGGGCTTTTTAAGCTTAGCCGCATTTCTTTTCTCCGCGGCAGGTATTCAAGATAGCATTTGGGATAGCTTTTGTGGGGATTGAGAGTAGAGCTAATTGCAGATTTGACCATAGTCATCTTAGATTTATATTATTTATGTAAGACTTCCGCTTTTGTTTAGTTATGTTTGTTCTGATGTGAAACCATATTATTGTGACATCTCTACCCTTGTCGGGTCAGGGTGTTACAAGAGAAGAATATGCCAAGTGGATATTCCTTTGCTTTGAAAGGAACTGTGGATGTTAGAGATAGAGAGAGGGTCAGAGGGAAGATTTGAATTTGAAATTCAATTGTGTGAGAGGGAAGTGAAAGAGAGAGGGAGGTTGGGTTGAGAACAAACCATGGTTGGGTAAGAAGAAAGTGTGGTTATGTTAAGAGGATATTCTAATGGAATATTCCAAACTTGGAGAGGAGGGTGAGATAAAGGGTTGAGATGAGTTTGGGTAAGTTAAAAGTGATGTGATGGAAGGAAGCCTAAGGAGTGAATTCAAGATTTGAATTTCAATGTTGAAGCGAGAAAGTAAAGAGATAAGATTGTGAGTTAGATTGTGTAAGATTGATAGGATAAAGATGTGATGGGGAGCCTAAGGAGTGAATTCAAATTTGAATTAGGCATGCGATGAAATGAGGAGTGAGTTGGCATATGTGTGAGGGAAGGAAAGGGTTGTGGGGGAGTGTGTGTAATTTGAATTTTGAAGTGAGAATGGGAGTGTAAGAGAGTGAGTTGTAAGGATAGGATGTTGAGGTGATGGGGAGCCTCTGGCTTGAATTTAAAATTTGAATTTTTAATGTTGGAGGTGAGGAAGTGAGGTGGTTTGTCAGGAAGGTTTATTTGTTTTGAAATTAAGGGTTGGATGAAGAATATAATGAGGTAGTGAATTCTAAGTGGTTGGATGAGAATGTTGAGAAGGGAATGTTTGGAAGATATGGTGTGGGTATGTAGGAGACAAGAAGTACATGGAAGTACTAGAGGTGTAAGGGGATATTAAGAGAATGTTGGGGAAAAGATTTTGGATGATTTTGAAATGGTTGGAGGATTAGTTTGGTGTAGAGAATAATCAAAATATTGATTATGGCTTAATCATAATGTCATTAAGAAAGAAAAGACTTGACAATTATGATTATGGGTTGAGAAAATCAAAGGTTACTTATAATCTCGAGTAACTCAACGTCGAGTATTCATAATCTCATAATTCGTGAATTTCCATGACTCGACCATTTAGTTGTTGTTCCATGTAAGCGGCATTCTTCACAAATTCATCCTCTAAATAAAATGGGCTTTGAGGTCCTATAAACTCACCATTTAGCTGGGGGCCATATCTTGATGGTCTCCTATCCCTAACTAACCAATGCGGTTCCACTTCCTCATCTTTGTTATAAGTGTGCTTTTGGACATCATAAATTGACTTAGTGTAACCTTTTCCTACGGCTATCTTAGACATCTTACAATCTATTATTGCACTAGCGGTTGCTAAGAATCCTCTTCTAATAAGTAACGGGAACTTAGGTCACTTAGGATATCTAAAACATGAAAATCCGCCAAAATAGTTAATTTATCTATGTGCACCAATTGATCCTTCAAAATCCCAATTGGATAGGCCAAACTCCCATTTGTCAATCCTATGATTGCTTCCGTTTCTTCCAATTGTCCTAAGTTAAGGTTCCTATAGAGTAACAACGGAAGTATGTTAATGCATGATCCTAAGTCGGCTAAGGTATCATAGGCTTGGAATTCCCAATACTACAAGTAAAACAAATAAGCCCGAATCATCTAACTTCTTAGGTAACCTGTTTTGAAGAAAAGTGGATCCATTCTTATCCAATTTAAGTTTCTCCTTATATTTTTCTAAGGGGCATTAATATGGAGCATGAGTCAAGACATCTAAAGCCAGACGTTCAAGGTAAAGATCCTTGATTTCATCACTAAGATTGAGGTTTGATTCTTGTTTGGTTGGTGTTTCATTAACTTGTTTGACCGACACATTGTTTGGTGTATTATCTCTATGGTCTTGATCCTTTGGAAAAGTTAGAGCTTGTTTGAAACACATTTTAATTGCATTGACCAAGTAAAATTGAGGACAAGAACAAGGAGACGAAACCGATGAAATATAATTAACACCTAGTTTTGGGTTCCTGACGATGTCACTTGGGAGTGCTTCCATTACTCGATCATTGAGAACCTTCAAAAGAGTACTAATTTTATTTGTCATATCGCTTTGTTGTTGCTTGAAATCGTCTTCAAACTTTGACAAACGAGCTTCTTGAGATGACATAAAATTAGATACATGATGCGAGATATTGCAACCTCACAAGGAGTTTTACTTCTCGAAGGATCTCAAGAACTTTTGCAATCCTCCAGGCAGTGTACTTGATCGTTGTAGTGTAGTATAGGTAAATTCGGGGGATTGATCGTTCTCTAGGGGAATAGTGTTGTTAGGTTGAAGTGTATGTCGAGATAAGTCTAAAGGTGAGAGATGATTCTTTTTGTGTTTTCATCGATTTCCAGGTGTGACATCCATTGTAAATCTATATAAGTTATTCTTTTAATCATTCAATATGTCTATGTGTTGTTTGATTCTTTGTTTATCTTTTCTTCACTCTAACATGCTAGCTTAAGGTAATTTATGTTTGCTTAGATCTAATGAAACATAGTTATTGATTATTGATGCGTTGTGTATTTTAGTTGATTGATTCACGTTAGGCTAAGAAAATTGGCTGACTTCTATATGTAACTAACTTGAATGTCTTAGAAAACGTAACCATATCGTGCAATATAGGTTTTTCTCGTTGTATTTATATGAATTGATGTTTATGATGATATAGTCCTTAATAGACTTTAAGGTTGTAGGTTTGTGTTTTCATCAAAAGATGTCACATAGACTAGGTTTGTAGCCCTACAAATACTCTGGAAATTGTTTAGGGTTTTGTACCAAAAGATGTCATACCTAATAAATAAAAATCGAAAACTATATATAGATTTACAATGTTGATGGCGTCAGCTTATGGGTTCTGACGCCGTCAGCCTGCCGTGTTTAGGGTTTCGTCTTGTGTAATTCGTCGCTCTGACGTCATCACTCTTTATTCCCTGACGTCGTCCCTTTATAATCTCTCTGAGCCGTCTCTAATAAACTTAAAACGTGACTCCCTACTTCGAAATGCACCTAACGCCGTCAGGTTATAATTCTCCAAAGTTTTTATGAAGCGACGTGTGTAAAATCTTCCAGCTCCAAATTAACAAGTGACGGCGTCACCAAGTATAACGTGACACCGTCAGGCTTCCATCTTCACGGTTTTTCGCGATTTTGTTGTTTTCTTCACTTTTTCGTCCAAATACGTCCAAAAAGCCCCAAATTCCAGAATTCTCGTCCCAAGTACCTAAAATGAAAAAAGAAACGATTTAGGACAATATTTGATCATATAAACATGATTTTGGGCTTAAATAACCCCTTAAAAAGGTATCAAATAAATCCTTATCAAATATCCCTACACTTGGGATTTGTTTGTCCTCAAGCAAATAAGCTTTTATTCTAATCAATCTTTAAGTTAGGGGTCATTTAACATTAATATAAAAGTAATTACAATGCACAATTGCTCCACGTTAGTCAAAACAAGCACGAAAATTATATACTAGCGCCTCACAATAAGTGTTTGTATTCACACATCTCTCGGGTGTATTAAGTTATATATCATAAATGGAAACGGGAAAATATAACACTCTCTACCTGTCATAGCACATAGATTACTATAGGTTTGGGATAGGATCCTCCATCACTTTGGCGTAAGCACCTAGGATAAACTATCAAAGAGGTCTTTTAAAGGGTTGTAACGTTAGGTGTATGGGTATGGAAAACACGGTTTGTTGGATAAGGGAATTCTACTGGTGGCAAGTCAATTATCTTGGTCAATCACATGTATAATGAGGCGTTGCTAAGCCAATACTCGACTCAACTCGCCAACTACTAACTCTTTTGGTATTTTTCAAGACACTATTTTGACTTAAACATAAATAAAAGATGCGGATGGTAGCCCGCATGCTTTTTTCACTTTTCTTTTTCTTTTTTTTCATACACTCTTGCTCTACCATCCAAAATAATACATCAAAGGGATCTTACATCCTCCTTACACTTGAACTTTTACATAACTAATTAACGACCCAAATTAAGAAAATCAAAACATTTGGAGTACTTTAAACGTTAACGTATATAAGGGGGCAATGATTTCTTCTTTCACTCAATAATGACTAGTAATTTTACCCATGAGTCCCAATCATCCCAAAATTGTATTTTCAAGATATGACTTGACTTAGCAACTGTATAACTGATTAGACAATTGACAAAGGGTTTAAACAAATAAAAATAATGCACTAAAAATGAGTGCATACAAGGAAGGCTAAGGCGATTTAGGTGTACATTTGAGGGTGGATTATAAACAATGTTCTTCATTAATATTTCGGAATCCACCGAAATATCACAAGAACCGTGAAAAATATAGGCTCTGAGGGGTGTACTATGGGTATCGTGCACTAAAAATGAGTACATCGCAAAGGTGTGGAAAAATTACTTAACCAATGAAGTCAACGTAATTATAAAACATATTTAAAACAAAGGTTATCCTAATGCCTCTTATCATATAGTAAATACTAACACACGAATGTAGTCTCACTAGCGGTCTCGGGATGTATCACAAACGGAAGTTCTAGAATCTATATACTACCGGTACACTTATAAGCATCAAAAGTGAATGCTTTTTCCTAAAGATCTAAAGGCGAACCTCACATATTTTGGGTGGAAATATTTTTGACTGGTAGGGTTTTTGTGCTAGCTATATAATTCTTATCTATGAGACGCTTATTAAGACTAAAGTTTCACTCCTATATGTTGTAAAAAGTTTAAATTTGGTGCCAAATTTTCCCTAACAAGTATTTCTCTTAATTTTATTACGCATTTACTTTAAAACAAAACAAAAATCAAGTGGAGTTATAGTTTCTAAGGTGTCCTATTTACCCTCCCTACACTTAAACCGAATATTGTCCCCAATGTTCCTAAAAAGTATAAAAGTAATGATAAAAGAGAAAGAAACTAGTACTCCCTGATTTGCTCGGCATGAACAATGTGAGAACATGGTTAGATCTTCTTTCAAAAAAATAAATTATGGAAAACTAGAAGGGGGTTGAATATTTTTACGTCTTTTTAACTTGTTATAAAAAATTATTTGTGTGTTTTCTTTACTTTCAAAAGTTTAAATTCGATATTATGTAAACTCAAGTCTTGCACAATATAAACAATAATATATATGTATGACATAGCAATGATAATGTAAGTAAAGAAATAAATGAGAGATGGAAAGATCGAACCGCGACACAAGAGATTTATAGTGGTTCGGCTACAAGGACACCTTCCTTGCCCTACTCCACTCCCCGAGCACCTAACTCGAGAGTTTTCTTCACTATGTCAACAAGCTCCCTTATGGCGGAGAAAACCTTACACACCAATATACACACCACAACTTCGTCACAACTTGATCACACCTTATACACAACTTCTTCACACCTATCTATCTTCACACCTATCTACTTCACAACAATCTTCTTCACAACTATCTACTTCTCAACAATCTTCTTCACAACTATCTACTAAACAATCACTCTATCTACACACCAAGCTAATCTATCTTCTACCAAATATTCAAAACAAATAACACAAAGAAATAGATATAATGGATGATGCTCAAACAACTTGGATGTGGAGGTCACAACAAGTTGTAATACTTCTTCTCTTGGAGGATTGAAGTATTCTTCTCTTGCACTTGAAAGGATGAGACTTGGATCACTTTGAAACAAAGATTTATGTATATATGATAAAAGGATTATAGGAAACAAAAATGGGGATTTAGACCAGAAAGTTTTAGGGTGCAAAAGGTGAGAAAAATTTGTGGAATGACCCAGTATTTATAGGACAAAAATTAATGTTCTGAAGCGTGCCGGTCCCCTTATAATGGATGATAGCTTGCGGTTCCCCGTCATGTGCATCGAACATCCGCTATCTTTGATCCATTCGTCGGGCTCCAAGTCTATTCCTAATCATATTTCATCGGTCGCTTTGGACACAAAACATTTTTCGTCTCTTGATTTTTCCACTTCTTCTTTGTCACTATCACTCCATGTTCCACTAACAAAGGCGCCATAATTTTCATAACTCGGTGGCTTTAGACATTCACCAATGAGATGATTTGGACTTCCACATCTAAAACACTTTCTTTTCCCGTAGTTATCACTTCTATTTTTTTGGAACGATTTTCTTTCGTCTCGTGGTAATCTAGTGAATCTTCATCGTCTTTTGAAGAATTTCTTGAATTCTCTTACGGCCAATTCTTCGTCTTCACTCTCGTCACTTGAATCATCATCGTTACTAGGTTCCTTTTTGGATTTTAGAGCAATGGATTTAGTTTGTTCTTTCTTGACTTTGACCATTTTCGAATTTCTTCTTATAATTTCTTCATGGACCTTCAAGTTGCCAATAAGTTCATCAAGTGATAACGTCATCAAATTCTTTGATTCTTCAATTGCTGTGACCTTAGCTCGCCATTTTGGATGCAATGCCCTAAGAAATTTCCTAACACAATTTTTACTAGAAAATGTCTAATCAAGTGCTTTTAAACTTGTGATAATAGTGTTAAATTTAGCAAAAGCATTATCAATTGATTCCTCTTCCAGAATCGTAAATTGTTTATATTGTTGTACAAGAAGATCTATTTTTTTGTCTTTTACTTGACTATTACCTTGGTGAGTAATAAGTAGTGATTCTCAAATTTCTTTTGCGGTTTTACACATAAAAATTCTTTCATATTCTTTGCGCGGTAACACATTATAACTTACCATTTTAGCTTCATTATTTTTAGGTAGTTTATTTTTCAAATCATCATTTTGTTTTTCAAAAGGTACAATGTCATCCATTTTAGTTTCCGGATTTTGTTGAGTGGGAGGAAAATCACCAAAGGTAATAATGTGCCAAAGATCAAGATCTTTAGATTTCACATAAGTTTCAAATCTATTTTTCCAATATAAAAATCCATCACTTTCAAATAGTGGTGGTCTTTGCATAGTGTTAGTGCAAATATTATGATATTTAATCTATACAGTCTCGTTTGTTTTGATTGATGACAAACGTATAACTTGATACATAATGTAAAATGTACAAGTTACTTGTAATCATAGTTTGTCTCAACATACATTCAACACCTCTCAACGTCTCGAGTCGTCGTATGCTACAACACAGGTTCGTACATGTTTGTTATGTAGCATTATGATCAAACCCTTTGACCAACCATTTAGAATGACTAAAATACTTTTAGGGTCTTTAAGTATTTTAAGTGTCAAAGTGCACTTTAGGTGTCAAATAGAATAAGTGCCACTTTAGGTGTTAAAGTAATATTAGTAAGTTTTACAAATGATAAAAATGTGATGACATTAGGAATCAAACATTTTTAATAACTCATTAACTTACTATAACAACATTACTTAGGTAATATATACAAGTTTACTTTCATATATATCTTAATCTTAAAATAGAAATATATATACATCACATCATGTGCATTTATGAAAAGGTTAAGTGTTTGACTTTCCATAAGACCTCTTACACATTTTGGATTTATCTATTGTGTGTTTGACTAGAAATAACATGATGTGACATTGTGAAAGACATGGAAAAATTTTGAGTAGTGTTTGTAAGTTTGCTGTCAGGTCCCAAGGAACCCTCGGGCATAACGGAAGGAACCCTTCTGAGGATTCCGCCGTATCCGCGGGGTGATAAAATTGTTTTTCTATTAATAGTAGCCCATTGTTTCACCCATGGTTTGGAACCTACAAGAACATAAATACTCTCTACCCTTTAAGGAACAACTTAGAGTAGTAGAAAGTAATGTAGAAAACACAAATGAGTCACCCTTTCAATAATGATCATAATGCTTCTAACATTCATCTTTGTTGTAAGCATATCACACTTCATGATCCACCAAGAAGGTTACAAGATCTTGAAGTCATCATTCATTAAAGTATTCCAACATATGAAGATTCAAGGTTACTTAACATCCTCAATGATTGAAGACTTCTTATTCAAGAAGTTCATGCAGATTAGGCATGCATATCCATTAGACTTTTATGTCATGGATCATCATTGTATCATCACAATATAGATTAGATGGTTTATGTGTTTGTGCCATAAAACACAAGGTTTTTATGTTGGGCCACAAAACATAGTGGGAGTGGTTGTACCCTTGGTAAAGAACTCGACATCTAGCTTAGTGTCGGAAATATTGTATAAGCGAGGATAGGAGTGGTTGTACCTTGTAAAAGAACTCGGTATCTAGCTTTGTACCGGATAAAGTGTAAGCGATGATTGTAAGGTTTTCTCCGCCGAGAAGGGGTTTTTGATCTAGTTAAGTAACTCTCGAGTTGGGTACTCGAGGAGTGGAGTAGGGCGGAGAGGAGATCCGTGACCGAACCACTATAAATCCTCGTGTTCGGTTTGCAATTTCCTTTTACTTATTGCTTTACTTTAATGTTTGCATTATGTGATTGTTTGTGCTGTGACTTGTTGATTGTACTTGTGTGATAACATGTTTTAAGTTATGTTAGTCATAAACTACAAGTAACATCTTTCATATTAGAACAAGCTACAAAATGGACATTTGATACCAATTGTGGAAAACTAGAAGGGGGGTTGAATAGTTTTACGTCTTTTTAACTTGTTATAAAAAATTGTTTGCGTGTTTTCTTTACTTTCAAAAATTTAGGTTCGATATTATGTGAACTCAAGTCTTGCACAATATAAACAATAATATATATGTATGATATAGCAATGATAATGTAGGTAAAGAAATAAATGAGAGATGGAAAGATGGAACCGCGAGACAAGAGATTTATAGTGGTTCGGCTACAAGGACACCTTCTTTGCCCTACTCCACTCCCCGAGCACCTAACTCGAGAGTTTTCTTCACTATGTCAACAAGCTCCCTTATGGCGGAGAAAACCTTACACACCAATATACACACCACAACTTCGTCACAACTTGATCACACCTTATACACAACTTCTTCACACATATCTATCTTCACACCTATCTACTTCACAACAATCTTCTTCACAACTATCTACTTCTCAACTATCTACTTCACAACAATCTTCTTCACAACTATCTACTAAACAATCACTCTATCTACACACCAAGGTAATCTATCTTCTACCAAATATTCACAACAAATAACACAAAGAAGTAGATATAATGGACGATGCTCAAACAACTTGGATGTGGAGGTCACAACAAGTTGTAATACTTCTTCTCTTGGAGGATTGAAGTATTCTTCTCTTGCACTTGAAAGGATGAGACTTGGATCACTTTGAAACAAAGATTTATGTATATATGATCAAAGGATTATAGGAAATGAAAATGGGGATTTAGATCAGAAAGTTTTTGGGTGCAAAAGGTTAGAAAAATTTGTGGAATGAACCAGTATTTAAAGGACAAAAATTACTGTTCTGGAGCGTGCCGGTCCCCTTAATTATTAAGGGGGCCGCTCCCTCTAGAACATTGTGATTGTTTGTCCTTTTGTGGGAAAAGTTTTTCTGGATATTATTTGCCATTTTTGGTTAAAAATTTGAATTCATATATTTATAATGATTTAAATATATTATTTTAATTCCAAAAATGATTTTTGTAAATGATATAAGATGTTTATGACATTTTATAAAAAGTCTAGTGATTTAGAAAAATTTTCTTTGATCATAGATTGCAATAAACACTTTGTTTATTCATACCTTAAGTGATTAGGATGTAAAGAGAGATATTTATTGCTAAATACTTGTTTACGTTGTAAATTTTAGTTCAATGAGTTTATGTTTTGTAATCATCAAAACATAGAGATATTGTTAATATGTTAACAATGTTTTTAGACATTATTTATGTCAACATAAATATCAATCAATGCTCATCCAACTTCCTCTTTATCTTCTTGTCCAATATAACCTGTAATTAACTAAGAAAATGAAACATAAAACCTCGCATAAAATCGGCGGTAAAATCTACATATATAAAAATGAAATCCTATAAAGCAATGAAATCCTAGGTGCTTACGCCAAAGTGGTGGAGGTTTGATCTATTCTCAAGCCTATGGTAATCTATGTGCTATGACAGGTAGAGAGTGTTATATTTTACCATTTCCATATGTGTTATATAAATTATTACACCCGAGAGATGTGAGAATCCAAACACTTATTGTGAGGTGCTAGAATTTAATTTTCGTGCTTATTTTGACTAATGTGGAACAATTGTGTGTTGTAATTACTTTTATACTAATGTTAATGACCCATAACTTGTAGATTGATTAGAATAAAAGCTCATATGCTTGAGGACAAACAAATCCCAAGTGTAGGGATATTTAATAAGGATTTATTTGATACCTTTTTAAGGGGTCATCTAAGCCTAAAATTGAGTTTATATGATCAAATATTGCCTCAAATCGTTTCTTTTTGCAATTTAGATACTTAGGATGCGAATTATGGAATATGGCACTTTTTGGACATGTTTAGACGAAAAAGTGAAGAAAACAACAAAATCGTGAAAAACTGTCAAGATGGAAGCCTGACGGCATCACGTTATACCTTATGACGCCATCACTTGTTAAACTTGGAGCTGGAAGATTTACATATGTCGCTTCAGAAAACTTTGGAGAATTATAACTTGACGTTTTAAAGAAGGGAGTCACGTTTTAAGTTTGCTAGAGACGGCTCAAAAAGGTTACAAAGGGAAGGTGTCAGCCATAAGCTGACAGCGTCAGGGACTAAAGAGTGACGGCGTTAGAGCGGCTACTTGGACAAGACGAAATGCTAAACACAACGGTCTGATGGCATCAGAACCCATAAGCTGACGCCGTCAGTTTTGTAAATCTATATATAGTTTTCGATTTTTATTTATTAGGTATGACATCTTTTGGGTACAAAACCCTAGACAATTTTTGGAGCATTTGTAGGGCTTTTTCAGCCTTTTTCATCCATGTTTATTTGAAGATAAGTTATTCTTTTAATCATTCCATATGTCTACATATTGTTTGATTCTTTGTTTATCTTTTCTTCACTTTAACATGCTAGCTTAAGTTTACTTGTGTTTGCTTATTGTAGAACCCTAGAGGGGTGGGGGGGGGGGGGGGGAGTGAATATAGTCTTTTTGGCTTCTTTGAAGTTTAAAGACTTCAAGCCTCAAAGATCAATAAGTGGTTTATAATAAAACAACCACAATAACAATCACAACCAAAGTATATAAAGCAAGTAGAGAGACACCACGATATATACTGGTTCGGGATGGGGGGTTTATACCATCCGTACGTCCAGTTGCGATTCCACGACACCAATACTATTCACTAAGTATAATCCTTTCGGTGGACTATAAACCGTTACAACTTCACTCCACCGATATACACTAAAATTGGTGCTCACTAAGAAAGAGCTACTCCCAACGGTATACCGCCGTCGAAAACCACCCAAAAGAATCTCATGATTCGACTTCCCACTAGTGTCACTAAGACCACTACTAGGGTCACTAAGACCATCAAGACTTCCCACCAAAAGTATCAAACCCCAACTAGATCCCCAATGATCTAGGATTGGTCACCAAGACTCAAAACTTCTAACTAGATACCCAATAATCTAGGCTTGGTCACTAAGACACAAGACTTCCCTTACAAACAAATTGAAAGAATACGTGTATGTTTGTTTAATCAAGTCCTAATCTAACCTAGTGGCTCGATTCTAATAGAAAGGGTATAGAGATAGAAGACCCTCGACACAATCACAAGAGTGGATTAGGTTCTTGTGATTCTTCCCTTGCAAGAATATGTGTTCTTTCAAGTGATGTTAGTGTGAAAGATTAAAAACACAAGATAGGATTAGAGGATTAGAGAGAAAGAATATAGATAGAAATAATAATGGCAAGGGGTGAGGAATACAAGAGCCAAGATGGGGTATTTATAGGCCAAGACCCAAGAGTGGGAAAATGTTTTACAAGGCTGGCATGCTACTGGTGCGTCAGAGCGCTGGTAGCGCGCCAGGACATCTGATCCTTTTTCTCATTTTGGGTGTTGGTCTTTTAAATACATAACCTTGCTAAACCCCCAATTGTACTTCACACATTTAGACCTTATCATTATTCATTCCAAAGGTCTACCAACTCAAATAGCCAATTTGTAAAAATGTTTTATGAAGTGTTTAGGCTAAGCCAATTATCAAAGAAAGAAGGGTAGAAAGGATAATTGGATAGGGGTAAATCGGGTATTCCTCACTTGGCATAGGGAGAAGGAAAGAATATGCTAAGAGGATATTCTTTTGCTTGGAAAGGAAGTGTGGATGTTAGAGATGGAAAATTTAAATTTCAAATTCAAATGTAAGAGAGGGAGAAGTGAGAGAGTGAGGTTTGATTACGGTTGAACCATGGTTGAGTTAGAAGAGTAACCGTGGTTGAGTGAGAAGGGAGTGTGTTGAGAACAAACCATGGTTGGGTTAGAAAAGAAACCATGGTTGGGTTAAGAAGGATATCTAAGGGAATATTCCATCCTTGGAGAAGAGGGTGAGATGAAGGATTGAGATGAGTTTGGGTGAGTTGGATGGTTGAGATGAAATTGGGTGAGTTGGATTGGATGTGATGGTTTGGAGCTTGGTTTGCAATTCAAATTTGAATTTGAAAGAGAATTCCCCATGTGTTGAAACAGAAGTGAAGAGATAAGGTGATGAGTTGGATTGTGTAAGAAGGATAGGATTTGGATGTGATGGGGAGCCTTTGAGGAGAATTCAAATTTGAATTAGGTATGTGATGAAATGAGAAGTGAGTTGGCTAGTGTGTGTGAGAGTAGGAAGGTTGTGAGGGAAGTGTGTGTAATTTGAAAATATAAATATTGGAGTGTAAGAGATGAGTTGGATTGTGAAGTGATGGGGAGCCTTTGGCTTGATTCAATGAAATGTTGTGAGTAAGGTAGTGTGTGTGGGAGAAGGTTTGTGAGAGGATGTGTGTGAAATTTGAATCCAAATGAGAGTGTATGTGAGTGTATGTAAGGAAGGTTTATTTGTGTTTGAAATGGATGGTTGGATGGGGGAAGATGAGGAGGTGGTGAAATCTTAGTAGTTGGATGGGAATGTTGTAAAGGGAATGTTTTGGAGATATGGTGTGGGAATGTGGGAGACAAGAAGTACATTGGTGTAAGGGAATAATAAAAGAATGTTGGAGATAAGATCTGGGAGGATTTTGAACTGGTTGGAGGATTTGTTTTATGTGGCGATTAATCAAATGATTGATTAAGGCTTAATCGTAATTTCATTAAGGAAGAAAAGAGTTGACAATTATGATTATGGATTAAGAAAATTAAAGGTTACTTATAATTTCAAGTAACTCAACGTCGAGTATTCATAATCTCATAAGTCGTGAATTTCCACGACCCCGACGTACTCAATAACCACCTTGATGCAAACAAGCTAAGTGCTTTGCATCGTTGTAAAGCATATCCCGTACGGGAAAGGATTCGTTTACGCAAAGGGACCTTTGACTTAGTTTGACCAATAAGGGAGTAAACCCGTTAAGTGATTAGAGAAGACGTAAGCACGGGTTATGGCCATACAAATACTTTCACTTGATGTTACGTGAAGTATATAAGCTCTCTAGGTTTAGAAAAGCCTTGCCTAGAGGCAATTGTCAAAATACTTGAGTTGGCATTTTACAGAAAACGGGTATTTGAAAACTTGGATCTCTCTAACTCTAAAACTCGTTTCGAGTGTTCCCAATTAAGGACATAACATATTCATACCTGTATTGAAAGATCCACATTTGTCGGGTAAGGGGAAAGCTGATTTTCAAATTTCGTCCAGATTCAATACAGTGGCCTGGCGCGTCGCCTGCGCGTCGGAGCGCAGGCAGCGCCCCAGGAGCAGATATTGAATCGGGGGAAATTTGGCTATCGTTTGTTATTTTATGTATTTCGAAGGTTTGTTTGTCATCATTAAAACATAAGGAGACCTGGTTAATGTTATCCCAACACTTAGATCTAATGAAACCTAGTTATTGATTATTGATGTACTGTCTATTGTTTAGTTGATTGCATCACGTTAGGCTTAGAAAACTTGCTGACTTCTTTATGTAACTAGCTTGAACGTCTTAGAAAACGTAACCATATCGTGCAATATAGGGTTTTCTCGTTGTATTTATTGCATGAATTTATGTTTATGATCATATGATTGGTTAATTAACTTAAGGTCGTAGGTGAAATTAATATTCATAGAGTTGGAGAATTTAGCACACCCCCGCGACTGATATTAAGGAATACAATGCTTCAACTAAAACAAACGACATGACAATTCAACAATTCAATAAAAGATAACTAGGGAGTAGTGAAATCTAAGTAAACACGTTTGTCTCACCATAATAAGTTCACCACATTTACTTTTCTTGTTATTTTTATTTTTGTTTTATAAAAATAGTTTTTGGGTTAGTTGGGATAGCAATTAATTCTGCCCATACCTTCAAAACCAAGATTTTAATTGCTTTATAAAAAACATAAAAACACAAAAAGAATCATCCCTCACATTTAGACTTAACTCGACATACTCTTCAACCTAACAACACTATTCTCCTAGAGAACAATCAATCCCCTGGATTTACCTATACTACACTACAACGATCAGGTATACTGCCTGGAGAATTGCAAAACTTCTTGAGATCCCTCGAGAAGTAAAACTCCTTGTGAGGTTGTAATATCTTGCATCATCGGGACCCGGGATATACTCGGGTCAGGATTTGGTTAGGGATTTCCAGGTTGTCGGTTTTGGGATCGGTCGGGCTCAGGTCGGGACGAGTCAGTTTCGGCCCGATGATCACACCTATCTCTACGTTTTGATAATAACAAAATGTAAAACCGTCTTACGTCAAAATTGACGTAAACAGGTTTTTAGTTGTAATATTCCATTTTGACATAAATCACTCGAGGTAAAAACAAACTGATGAGGCGAAAAATGAACCACTTTTAGGGGGTCATTTAAGCCTGGAATTGAATTTATTTGATCAAATATTGCCCTAAATCGTTCCTTTTGTGATTTTAGGTATTTTGGGAATGAATTCTGGAAAATGAATCATTTTGGACGTTTTTGGAGCATAAAAGTGAAGAAAACGGCAAAGACTTAATTTTCCATGCTGAGAACAGTACCTGACGGCGTCAAGAAGAAAAACCTGACGGCATCAAGAGTAAAATCCGTGACGACCCAGTGAAAACCTGAAGGCGTCACAACAAGGGCGTCAAGAGTATTTTTGGTGACGGCCTGCATAAGGAGTACACATGACGGCGTCAAACCCAGATCTAGGCAGTCCGAGAAATTATTTGGCGGCGAGATGACGGCGTCAGCAATTTGTTATTGACGCCGTCACCTATCAGAATCTACATATACTTTTCTATTTTTCATTCATTAAAGAGGAACTTGTGTGGAGAATACTAGGGCCGAACTTGTGAAACCCTAGGTCGTATTTTACAGTATTTTCAAGGGTTTTTACCCCTTGAAACATTTCATGTTCAATTGAGATAATTCCTCTTTCAATTCAATCAATATGTCTATGTGTTGTTTGAATATATCTTATGCTTGTCTTGATTTCAACATGCTAGGCTAGATCTATCATGTGTTTGCTTAGATGTAATGAAACCTAGATGTTAATTATAGGTTGATTGCTTGTTTATAGTTGTAATGGATGAATGATTTCAATGTTAGGCTTAAGAAAACTGGCAGATCTCCATTGTGTAACATGCTTGAACGTCTTAGGAAACGTGAACCGATGTGTACTAGGTTTTATTGGTTGTATTTAATGCATGAGCAAATTCTAGTGATCCCATGTTAGGAGCTTCGTAGCCGGCTCGACATAGGAGTGAAGTAGGCGCTTATAGGATTGGGGAAGTAAGTACGCCACCCCATGAATGGTATTAAGGAATACAACCCATCATCCACGCAACTGTAACAAGTAATTAACATGTAAAAGATATATAGGGAGCAGTGAAACCTAAGTAAACACAATTCTCCCATATATTGCTCACACCACTAGTTTAATTTAGTTTATTTTCATTTTTAGTATTTTATTTTGATTGCATCTTAGTAATTGGGTTAGTTGACTAGCAACTAATTCCGCCCAACTCCTTCAAAACCGAGATTTTTATTTGCTTTTATAAAAACTAAAAAATACAAAAAGAATCATCCCTCATCTCTAGACCTAGTCTTTAGGTTTCCTAATCCTAGCGACACTATTCCTAGCTGAACGATCAATCCCCCGGTACTTGTCATTATACTATACTACATCGATCAGGTACACTGCCTGGTGGGGGTTGTAAGATTCTCGAGATCCCTCGAGAGGTAAAGCCTGGTGCAATCCCCACGCATACCAAGTTTTTGGCGCCGCAGCCCGGGGAATAGTTATTGTCTAGGTTAGAATCTCTTTTTATTAGGTCTACTTGCTAGATTCCTTTCTAGTAGGATTTTATTTTTATTTATTTTTAGGTTCTCTTTAGTCTATCTTATTTCTTCGTGTTTTTGTTCGTAACTCTTCGCCATCCGACATCATGGACGATGTTAACATCTTTGAACCCATCATCCCACCACAACAAAACCCACCACTAGCTAACCAACCTCTTAGGCCTCGAACCCTAGGAGAGTACTCCCGACCAAGCCACCAAGGCTATCGAAACACTATTGAGCTCTCCGGAGCCAATGTGTCTCCCTTGCGATCCGACACCATCCGGTTGGTGCAAAGCGGATGTGCATTCCATGGACTTCGTTCCGAAGATCCAAATCAACATCTCAAGGACTTCCTTAAAATCGTAGATTCTATAGACCTTGATGTTACAACTAGATAGTCAACCCGATTACGCCTATTCCAATTCTCTCTACGTGATCAAGCTAGCCAATGGCTTGAGCGTTTACCCGCGGGATCCATCACCACATGGGATGATCTCACAACTCGTTTCCTTGCTCAATTTTTCCCACCGGGGAGAACTACCAAGCTTAGAAATGACATCTTGATGTTCCAACAACGTCAAAATGAAACTCTATATGAAGCATGGACTCGTTTCAAGGACTTACTCCAAAAAGTCCCTCATCATGGCATAGATCTTTGGCTCCAAGTCCAAATTTTTTATGACCATATTGATCTCTCCACGAGGCGAGCCATTGACCAATCGGCCGGTGGTAAGCTACGTGATCTAAGTGCGGAACAATCATGGGAACTCATAGAAGATCTTGCTTTCTATGACAACGAAAGTTGGAATGATCCCCGTGATTTGAACAAAACGGTCAAGGCAATATCTTTGCCTTCGAACAATTCTAGCACTCCTGACCGTAGGATCATGGAACTTGAGGACCAAGTCAAGTTTCTCATGAAATCTTACGAAGCTCGTAAGCCTTCAAGCCAAGTGAACAAAATCACTTCTTCATGCGAATTATGTAGTGGTCCCCATGACACTCGTGATTGTGTGGAACTCCCCGGAACAGCTTTTGCGGACTACGCATCCTCGCGTACCGACGAAGCGGGAGATAAGTGGTACACTTTCAAACCCGAGCCAAACCCTTATGGTGATTCCTACAACCCTTCTTGGAAAAATCACCCAAACCATAGGTGGAAACAAAACCAAGCCAATTCTTCCAATCCGCCTAATCGTTACCAACCAAACGGTCCACCCTCCTACCGTACTTTCAACAACAATCCTTCTAACAACTATGGTAGTACCAACAATCTTGAAGGATTGATGTCTAAGTTTATGGCATCTCAAGAGGCTCGCATAGCTAGGTTTGAAACCGAATTCAACCAACAACAAACAGAGATGACCAACAAGATTGACAACTTGTTGAAAGCCCTCAACAACCAAGCGTTAACTACACCTAGGAAGGACACTAGGGACGCCAATAACGAAATCCAAACTAAGGACCCCTCGTCATCCAAACATGTCCACTTTGTCAATGTTGTCACCATTAAGCCAATAGATAAGGATATAGAAGAAAGTGACAAGGATGAAGTTGAAGTAGAAACCGAGACTAGGGATGAAATTGGGGAAGTCGAGGTTAATAAGGGAGAAGAGTTAGAGGAAGTAGAGACTATAGACGAGTACTTTGATAAGTTGCCCACCAAGGAAGAACGGGAATATCATAAGGATTTATTCGATGGCCCCGAGACACCATATATCCTTGGCACACCCCTTATTAAAATGGGAGACCCCTCTAACATCAACATACCATGCAACATCAGGCATATGCATATATGGAAAGCTTATATCGATCTTAGATCCCCTATAAACATCATGACTAGGACTTATTATAATTGGGTAATGAAGAAACAACTTGGTTATAGGATGATGCCCAATAAGAATTTGATAAGTAATTTTGTAGGAAGAGTGAAAGGGTTGCATGTGATTGTGGGAAATTTCACTTATGAGATCGATTTTATGATAGTAGAGGATACTCGTCCGGTGATAGATGATTGCCTAAGTCAAGTAGTTTTCGGAAAACCATTCGTTGAGGCCACTAAGATGAGTTATGATCCGACTTTAGGAATAGTTAGGTTCAAGGAGGAGAATGATGAGATTGCCTACCAAATGCCCTATAAGATCGAGCAGTACCGCCTCCTGTCTAACATAGAAAAGGAACACAAGCAAGCAGCTTACTATAGGAATGATGAGGATAGACGTAGAGGAGTAGAGTATGTGATGAATAGGATGCTTGGTTTCTACAAAGAATGCTTGCAACTAGGTCCGGAATATAAAACTGGTATAGGAGATGACCTAGAAAGTCAAACCAACAATGAGGTCATGTAGTAACCCATGACCTTGAGTCTAGCTACAAGACTCGTAAATAAAGAAAAGCGCTTCTTGGGAGGCAACCCATGTTTTGTGTGATTTTTATTTTGTTTGATTGTTATTTGCTTCCGTATGCATGCTTTATTTTTATTGTTGGTAGATCATGTTTCAAAACTAAAATAGTGAAAATACTTTATTTTGTTGTTTGGCCTAGTCTTAACTTCATCCAAAGGTATTTCGCAAAAGATAAGTGTAAGGGGAAACCCCAAATATGTTTTTAAGAAACAAAACCGATCATGATTCTCCACAATATTAAGTGAACATGTATATTCGTACTTGTTAGAATCAAATGCTTGTATCGAGTCATAATGATGTTTTGCAGGATTTTCCAGGAAGTAGGACGAAGTTTTTCCAGAAATTTTCCAGAAACTTAACATAAGAATTTCTGCAAGTCAAATCTGACGGCGTCACGAGTTTTACTCTTGACGGCGTCACGTGTAAAAATCTGGAAATATTACCAGTTTTGTTTTTCTAACGGAGTCTTAAAGTTTTTGTTGAATCACTAGTTTTATAATCTCCAGGAAATCTGCAAACATCATTCCACAAGCATTATATCTTATTTTGTTTTCTAGGTTTTATTAGCATATGTAGATTGCCGCCGATTTTATGCGAGGTTGCCTTGTCTGTTTTCTCAGGTTTTACAAGTTATGTATGACAAGAAGATGATTTATATTCTGGAAGGGAAGCTTTGATTGTTCATTTTCTTGGAGGAAGATCTAACCTGGCCACCTTATTATCCATACCGAGCAAATCAGGGGAGTATTTGATTTCATTCTTTTTACTTATTTCACTTTTACATTCTTTACTTGAACATTGGGGACAATGTTCATCCTAAGTGTAAGAGGAGGGTAAAATGATGATACCTTACAGATACACTTTTGCTTGAGTTTGTTTGTTTGATAGTAGATGTGTAATAAAACTATGAGAAATACTTGTTAGTGCAATTTTAGCGCCTAATTTAATTTTTTTACAACATTTAGGAGTGAAACTTTAGCCATAGCAAGCGTCTCATGGATAGGAGATTGTATGACTAGCACAAAACCGTACTATTCAGAAAAATTTTTTACCCAAATATGTGAGGTTCGCCTTTAGATTTGATAGGAAAAGCATTTACTATTAATGCTTATGAGTGTACCGGTAGCATTTAGATTCTAGAACTTGCGTTAGTGATGCATCCCGAGACCGCTAGTGAAACTACATTCGTGTAGTAGGATTTACTACACGATAAGAGGCATTAGGATCACCCTTGTGTTAAACCCGTATCATAATTACTTGACCATTTAAGTCATATTACTTGGCTAGTTAAGTCAATTAATTTTTCCCACACCTTAGCGTTGTACTCATTTTTAGTACACGAAACCCCTAGTACACCCCTCCGAGCCTATCTTTTCGTTTCTAACTTTAAGCATCTTACTTAAAGGAAGAATTTGTTACACCCCACTTAAATGTACACCCAAATCGCCTTAGCCTTCCGTGTATGCACTCATCTTTAGTGCATTATTGTTATTTGTTTAAACCCTAAGTTAATTATCTAATTGATTACATGGTTGCTAAGTCGAGTCATATCCTTGTACATATTGTTTTGGGACGATTGAGACTCATGGGTAAAATACTTATTTTATGGAGTAATGGGGAAGAACATCATATATTACCCCCGTGTGTGCGTTAATCTTAAAAGTACTCCAAGTGTTTTGATTATCTTGATTCGAGTCATTAGATTAGTTATTTGTAAAGTATGTAAAGATTCAAGTGTAAGGGGAATTTTCATTCCCTATGATGTATTATTTTGGATGGTAGGGTAAGAGTGTATGCAAAAAAAAAAAAAAAAAAAACATACGGACTACCATCTCTTTTCATTCTATGTTTATTTTATGTTTTTGTTATTTTTCATTTATTAGCTTATGTCGAGTCTAGTCTTGGCTTAGCAACGCCATATTATACATGTAATTAACCAAGATTGTTAACTCGCCACCAGTAAAGACTGCCTATATCCAACAAAACCGTGTATTCCATATCCCTACACCTAACGTTACAACTCTTTAAAAAGACCTCTTTGATAGTTTATCCTAGGTGCTTACGCCATGTGGTGGAGGTTTGATCCTTTCCCAAGCCTATGGTAATCTATTTTGCTATGACAGGTAGTGAGAGATGTTTTCCATTTCCATAATGTGATATTACTTTATTACACCCGAGAGATGTGAGTATCTAAACACTATTTGTGAGGTGCTAGTGGATGACCTCCGTGCTTGTCTTTGGTCTTTAGTGAAACAATTATTTGTTGTAATTACTTTTATATTAGTGTTAAATGACCCCTAACTTGTATTTTGATTAGAATAAAAGCGCATTTGCTTGAGGACAAGCAAATCTCAAGTGTAAGGGTATATGATGAGGCGAAAAATGAACCACTTTTAGGGGGTCATTTAAGCCCGGAATTGAATTTATTTGATCAAATATTGCCCTAAATCGTTCCTTTTGTGATTTTAGGTACTTTGGGAGTGAATTCTGGAAAAGGAAGCATTTTGGACGTTTTTGGAGCATAAAAGTGAAGAAAACGGCAAAGACTTAATTTTCCATGCTGAGAACAGTACCTGACGGCGTCAAGAAGAAAAACCTGACGGCGTCAAGAATAAAATCCGTGACAACCCAGTGAAAACCTGAAGGCGTCACAACAAGGGCGTCAAGAGTATTTTTGGTGACGGCCTGCATAAGGAGTACACATGACGGCGTCAAACCCAAATCTAGGCAGTCCGAGAAATTATTTGGCGGCGAGATGACGGCGTCAGCAATTTGTTATTGACGCCGTCACCTATCAGAATCTACATATACTTTTCTATTTTTCATTCATTAAAGAGGAACTTGTGTGGAGAATACTAGGGCCGAACTTGTGAAACCCTAGGTTGTATTTTACAGTATTTTCAAGGGTTTTTACCCCTTGAAACCTTTCATGTTCAATTGAGATAATTCCTCTTTCAATTCAATCAATATGTCTATATGTTGTTTGAATATATCTTATGCTTGTCTTGATTTCAACATGCTAGGCTAGATCTATCATGTGTTTGCTTAGATGTAATGAAACCTAGATGTTAATTATAGGTTGATTGCTTGTTTATAGTTGTAATGGATGAATGATTTCAATGTTAGGCTTAAGAAAACTAGCAGATCTCCATTGTGTAACATGCTTGAATGTCTTAGGAAACATGACCGATGTGTACTAGGTTTTATTGGTTGTATTTAATGCACGAGCAAATTCTAGTGATCCCATGTTAGGAGCTTCTTAGCCGGCTCGACATAGGAGTGAAGTAGGCGCTTATAGGATTGGGGAAGTAAGTACGTCACCCCATGAATGGTATTAAGGAATACAACCCATCATC